>CM054057.1:56563346-56915243 GCA_028641055.1 Alopecurus myosuroides
GGCTAGTGTATCTCACGTAGAGGGGACCCGGAGCGTCGGGATCCCACCTAAACCAATGTTTTGCCATGCCATGTGTGTTAGATTGTATCATGGGTGTTGGGTGCCAAAGATACCATCACTCTCTATGCCGGGGCCTCACCGACGTCGGATTCTCTCTCGCGGGTTCCAGGACTGCTCACACCCCGAAACTCCCGGATCTGACGTAACGGGGGGAATCTTGCAAGTAGGTGGGCCCTACCATTGTCAAGGGTGTTCCTTGGTCCTAACATGACACAACCAAGCAACTAGTTCCACTTTGCTACCCACTTCCGGCTCACGCAGAGGGGGCTAGACGCCGGTTCCGTCTTTTTCTACACCGGGGCTAGGGTATCTCCGTAGAGGGGATCCGGAGCGTCGGTATCCCACCTAAACCAATGCTTTGCCATGCCATGTGTGTTAGATTGTATCATGGGTGTTGGGTGCCAAAGATACCATCACTCTCTGTGTCGGGGCCTCACCGACGTCGGATTCTCTCTCGCGGGTTCCAGGACTGCTCACACCCCGAAGCTCCCGGATCTGACGTAACGGGGGGAATCTTGCAAGTAGGTGGGCCCTACCATTGTCAAGGGTGTTCCTTGGGCCTAACATGACACAACCAAGCAACTAGTTCCACTTTGCTACCCACTTCCGGCTCACGCAGAGGGGGCTAGACGCCGGTTCCGTCTTTTTCTACACCGGGGCTAGTGTATCTCACGTAGAGGGGACCCGGAGCGTCGGGATCCCACCTAAACCAATGTTTTGCCATGCCATGTGTGTTAGATTGTATCATGGGTGTTGGGTGCCAAAGATACCATCACTCTCTATGCCGGGGCCTCACCGACGTCGGATTCTCTCTCGCGGGTTCCAGGACTGCTCACACCCCGAAGCTCCCGGATCTGACGTAACGGGGGGAATCTTGCAAGTAGGTGGGCCCTACCATTGTCAAGGGTGTTCCTTGGGCCTAACATGACACAACCAAGCAACTAGTTCCACTTTGCTACCCACTTCCGGCTCACGCAGAGGGGGCTAGACGCCGGTTCCGTCTTTTTCTACACCGGGGCTAGTGTATCTCACGTAGAGGGGACCCGGAGCGTCGGGATCCCACCTAAACCAATGTTTTGCCATGCCATGTGTGTTAGATTGTATCATGGGTGTTGGGTGCCAAAGATACCATCACTCTCTATGCCGGGGCCTCACCGACGTCGGATTCTCTCTCGCGGGTTCCAGGACTGCTCACACCCCGAAACTCCCGGATCTGACGTAACGGGGGGAATCTTGCAAGTAGGTGGGCCCTACCATTGTCAAGGGTGTTCCTTGGTCCTAACATGACACAACCAAGCAACTAGTTCCACTTTGCTACCCACTTCCGGCTCACGCAGAGGGGGCTAGACACCGGTTCCGTCTTTTTCTACACCGGGGCTAGGGTATCTCCGTAGAGGGGATCCGGAGCGTCGGGATCCCACCTAAACCAATGCTTTGCCATGCCATGTGTGTTAGATTGTATCATGGGTGTTGGGTGACAAAGATACCATCACTCTCTGTGCCGGGGCCTCACCGACGTCGGATTCTCTCTCGCGGGTTCCAGGACTGCTCACACCCCGAAGCTCCCGGATCTGACGTAACGGGGGGAATCTTGCAAGTAGGTGGGCCCTACCATTGTCAAGGGTGTTCCTTGGGCCTAACATGACACAACCAAGCAACTAGTTCCACTTTGCTACCCACTTCCGGCTCACGCAGAGGGGGCTAGACGCCGGTTCCGTCTTTTTCTACACCGGGGCTAGTGTATCTCACGTAGAGGGGACCCGGAGCGTCGGGATCCCACCTAAACCAATGTTTTGCCATGCCATGTGTGTTAGATTGTATCATGGGTGTTGGGTGCCAAAGATACCATCACTCTCTATGCCGGGGCCTCACCGACGTCGGATTCTCTCTCGCGGGTTCCAGGACTGCTCACACCCCGAAACTCCCGGATCTGACGTAACGGGGGGAATCTTGCAAGTAGGTGGGCCCTACCATTGTCAAGGGTGTTCCTTGGGCCTAACATGACACAACCAAGCAACTAGTTCCACTTTGCTACCCACTTCCGGCTCACGCAGAGGGGGCTAGACGCCGGTTCCGTCTTTTTCTACACCGGGGCTAGTGTATCTCACGTAGAGGGGACCCGGAGCGTCGGGATCCCACCTAAACCAATGTTTTGCCATGCCATGTGTGTTAGATTGTATCATGGGTGTTGGGTGCCAAAGATACCATCACTCTCTGTGCCGGGGCCTCACCGACGTCGGATTCTCTCTCGCGGGTTCCAGGACTGCTCACACCCCGAAACTCCCGGATCTGACGTAACGGGGGTATTCTTGCAAGTAGGTGGGCCCTACCATTGTCAAGGGTGTTCCTTGGGCCTAACATGACACAACCAAGCAACTAGTTCCACTTTGCTACCCACTTCCGGCTCACGCAGAGGGGGCTAGACGCCGGTTCCGTCTTTTTCTACACCGGGGCTAGTGTATCTCACGTAGAGGGGACCCGGAGCGTCGGGATCCCACCTAAACCAATGTTTTGCCATGCCATGTGTGTTAGATTGTATCATGGGTGTTGGGTGCCAAAGATACCATCACTCTCTATGCCGGGGCCTCACCGACGTCGGATTCTCTCTCGCGGGTTCCAGGACTGCTCACACCCCGAAACTCCCGGATCTGACGTAACGGGGGGAATCTTGCAAGTAGGTGGGCCCTACCATTGTCAAGGGTGTCCCTTGGTCCTAACATGACACAACCAAGCAACTAGTTCCACTTTGCTACCCACTTCCGGCTCACGCAGAGGGGGCTAGACGCCGGTTCCGTCTTTTTCTACACCGGGGCTAGGGTATCTCCGTAGAGGGAATCCGGAGCGTCGGTATCCCACCTAAACCAATGCTTTGCCATGCCATGTGTGTTAGATTGTATCATGGGTGTTGGGTGCCAAAGATACCATCACTCTCTGTGTCGGGGCCTCACCGACGTCGGATTCTCTCTCGCGGGTTCCAGGACTGCTCACACCCCGAAGCTCCCGGATCTGACGTAACGGGGGGAATCTTGCAAGTAGGTGGGCCCTACCATTGTCAAGGGTGTTCCTTGGGCCTAACATGACACAACCAAGCAACTAGTTCCACTTTGCTACCCACTTCCGGCTCACGCAGAGGGGGCTAGACGCCGGTTCCGTCTTTTTCTACACCGGGGCTAGTGTATCTCACGTAGAGGGGACCCGGAGCGTCGGGATCCCACCTAAACCAATGTTTTGCCATGCCATGTGTGTTAGATTGTATCATGGGTGTTGGGTGCCAAAGATACCATCACTCTCTATGCCGGGGCCTCACCGACGTCGGATTCTCTCTCGCGGGTTCCAGGATTGCTCACACCCCGAAGCTCCCGGATCTGACGTAACGGGGGGAATCTTGCAAGTAGGTGGGCCCTACCATTGTCAAGGGTGTTCCTTGGGCCTAACATGACACAACCAAGCAACTAGTTCCACTTTGCTACCCACTTCCGGCTCACGCAGAGGGGGCTAGACGCCGGTTCCGTCTTTTTCTACACCGGGGCTAGTGTATCTCACGTAGAGGGGACCCGGAGCGTCGGGATCCCACCTAAACCAATGTTTTGCCATGCCATGTGTGTTAGATTGTATCATGGGTGTTGGGTGCCAAAGATACCATCACTCTCTATGCCGGGGCCTCACCGACGTCGGATTCTCTCTCGCGGGTTCCAGGACTGCTCACACCCCGAAACTCCCGGATCTGACGTAACGGGGGGAATCTTGCAAGTAGGTGGGCCCTACCATTGTCAAGGGTGTTCCTTGGTCCTAACATGACACAACCAAGCAACTAGTTCCACTTTGCTACCCACTTCCGGCTCACGCAGAGGGGGCTAGACACCGGTTCCGTCTTTTTCTACACCGGGGCTAGGGTATCTCCGTAGAGGGGATCCGGAGCGTCGGGATCCCACCTAAACCAATGCTTTGCCATGCCATGTGTGTTAGATTGTATCATGGGTGTTGGGTGACAAAGATACCATCACTCTCTGTGCCGGGGCTTCACCGACGTCGGATTCTCTCTCGCGGGTTCCAGGACTGCTCACACCCCGAAGCTCCCGGATCTGACGTAACGGGGGGAATCTTGCAAGTAGGTGGGCCCTACCATTGTCAAGGGTGTTCCTTGGGCCTAACATGACACAACCAAGCAACTAGTTCCACTTTGCTACCCACTTCCGGCTCACGCAGAGGGGGCTAGACGCCGGTTCCGTCTTTTTCTACACCGGGGCTAGTGTATCTCACGTAGAGGGGACCCGGAGCGTCGGGATCCCACCTAAACCAATGTTTTGCCATGCCATGTGTGTTAGATTGTATCATGGGTGTTGGGTGCCAAAGATACCATCACTCTCTATGCCGGGGCCTCACCGACGTCGGATTCTCTCTCGCGGGTTCCAGGACTGCTCACACCCCGAAACTCCCGGATCTGACGTAACGGGGGGAATCTTGCAAGTAGGTGGGCCCTACCATTGTCAAGGGTGTTCCTTGGGCCTAACATGACACAACCAAGCAACTAGTTCCACTTTGCTACCCACTTCCGGCTCACGCAGAGGGGGCTAGACGCCGGTTCCGTCTTTTTCTACACCGGGGCTAGTGTATCTCACGTAGAGGGGACCCGGAGCGTCGGGATCCCACCTAAACCAATGTTTTGCCATGCCATGTGTGTTAGATTGTATCATGGGTGTTGGGTGCCAAAGATACCATCACTCTCTGTGCCGGGGCCTCACCGACGTCGGATTCTCTCTCGCGGGTTCCAGGACTGCTCACACCCCGAAACTCCCGGATCTGACGTAACGGGGGTATTCTTGCAAGTAGGTGGGCCCTACCATTGTCAAGGGTGTTCCTTGGGCCTAACATGACACAACCAACCAACTAGTTCCACTTTGCTACCCACTTCCGGCTCACGCAGAGGGGGCTAGACGCCGGTTCCGTCTTTTTCTACACCGGGGCAAGTGTATCTCACGTAGAGGGGACCCGGAGCGTCGGGATCCCACCTAAACCAATGTTTTGCCATGCCATGTGTGTTAGATTGTATCATGGGTGTTGGGTGACAAAGATACCATCACTCTCTATGCCGGAGCCTCACCGACGTCGGATTCTCTCTCGCGGGTTCCAGGACTGCTCACACCCCGAAACTCCCGGATCTGACGTAACGGGGGGAATCTTGCAAGTAGGTGGGCCCTACCATTGTCAAGGGTGTTCCTTGGGCCTAACATGACACAACCAAGCAACTAGTTCAACTTTGCTACCCACTTCCGGCTCACGCAGAGGGGGCTAGACGCCGGTTCCGTCTTTTTCTACACCGGGGCTAGTGTATCTCACGTAGAGGGGACCCGGAGCGTCGGGATCCCACCTAAACCAATGTTTTGCCATGCCATGTGTGTTAGATTGTATCATGGGTGTTGGGTGCCAAAGATACCATCACTCTCTATGCCGGGGCCTCACCGACGTCGGATTCTCTCTCGCGGGTTCCAGGACTGCTCACACCCCGAAACTCCCGGATCTGACGTAACGGGGGGAATCTTGCAAGTAGGTGGGCCCTACCATTGTCAAGGGTGTTCCTTGGTCCTAACATGACACAACCAAGCAACTAGTTCCACTTTGCTACCCACTTCCGGCTCACGCAGAGGGGGCTAGACGCCGGTTCCGTCTTTTTCTACACCGGGGCTAGGGTATCTCCGTAGAGGGGATCCGGAGCGTCGGTATCCCACCTAAACCAATGCTTTGCCATGCCATGTGTGTTAGATTTTATCATGGGTGTTGGGTGCCAAATATACCATCACTCTCTGTGTCGGGGCCTCACCGACGTCGGATTCTCTCTCGCGGGTTCCAGGACTGCTCACACCCCGAAGCTCCCGGATCTGACGTAACGGGGGGAATCTTGCAAGTAGGTGGGCCCTACCATTGTCAAGGGTGTTCCTTGGGCCTAACATGACACAACCAAGCAACTAGTTCCACTTTGCTACCCACTTCCGGCTCACGCAGAGGGGGCTAGATGCTGGTTCCGTCTTTTTCTACACCGGGGCTAGTGTATCTCACGTAGAGGGGATCCGGAGCGTCGGGATCCCACCTAAACCAATGCTTTGCCATGCCATGTGTGTTAGATTGTATCATGGGTGTTGGGTGACAAAGATACCATCACTCTCTGTGCCGGGGCCTCACCGACGTCGGATTCTCTCTCGCGGGTTCCAGGACTGCTCACACCCCGAAGCTCCCGGATCTGACGTAACGGGGGGAATCTTGCAAGTAGGTGGGCCCTACCATTGTCAAGGGTGTTCCTTGGTCCTAACATGACACAACCAAGCAACTAGTTCCACTTTGCTACCCACTTCCGGCTCACGCAGAGGGGGCTAGACGCCGGTTCCGTCTTTTTCTACACCGGGGCTAGGGTATCTCCGTAGAGGGGATCCGGAGCGTCGGTATCCCACCTAAACCAATGCTTTGCCATGCCATGTGTGTTAGATTGTATCATGGGTGTTGGGTGCCAAAGATACCATCACTCTCTGTGCCGGGGCCTCACCGACGTCGGATTCTCTCTCGCGGGTTCCAGGACTGCTCACACCCCGAAGCTCCCGGATCTGACGTAACGGGGGGAATCTTGCAAGTAGGTGGGACCTACCATTGTCAAGGGTGTTCCTTGGGCCTAACATGACACAACCAAGCAACTAGTTCCACTTTGCTACCCACTTCCGGCTCACGCAGAGGGGGCTAGACGCCGGTTCGTCTTTTTCTACACCGGGGCTAGTGTATCTCACGTAGAGGGGACCCGGAGCGTCGGGATCCCACCTAAACCAATGTTTTGCCATGCCATGTGTGTTAGATTGTATCATGGGTGTTGGGTGACAAAGATACCATCACTCTCTATGCCGGGCCTCACCGACGTCGGATTCTCTCTCGCGGGTTCCAGGACTGCTCACACCCCGAAACTCCCGGATCTGACGTAACGGGGGGAATCTTGCAAGTAGGTGGGCCCTACCATTGTCAAGGGTGTTCCTTGGGCCTAACATGACACAACCAAGCAACTAGTTCCACTTTGCTACCCACTTCCGGCTCACGCAGAGGGGGCTAGACGCCGGTTCCGTCTTTTTCTACACCGGGGCTAGGGTATCTCACGTAGAGGGATCCAGAGCGTCGGGATCCCAACTAAACCAATGCTTTGCCATGCCATGTGTGTTAGATTGTATCATGGGTGTTGGGTGACAAAGATACCATCACTCTCTGTGCCGGGGCCTCATCGACGTCGGAATCTCTCGCGGGTTCCAGGACTGCTCACACCCCGAATCTCCCGGATCTGACGTAACGGGGGGAATCTTGCAAGTAGGTGGGCCCTACCATTGTCAAGGGTGTTCCTTGGGCCTAACATGACACAACCAAGCAACTAGTTCCACTTTGCTACCCACTTCCGGCTCACGCAGAGGGGGCTAGACGCCGGTTCCGTCTTTTGTTACACTGGGGCTAGTGTATCTCCGGAGAGGGGACCCGGAGCGTCGGGATCCCACCTAAACCAATGATTTGCCATGCCATGTGTGTTAGATTGTATCATGGGTGTTGGGTGACAAAGATACCATCACTCTCTGTGCCGGGGCCTCACCGACGTCGGATTCTCTCTCGCGGGTTCCAGGACTGCTCACACCCCGAAGCTCCCGGATCTGACGTAACGGGGGGAATCTTGCAAGTAGGTGGGACCTACCATTGTCAAGGGTGTTCCTTGGGCCTAACATGACACAACCAAGCAACTAGTTCCACTTTGCTACCCACTTCCGGCTCACGCAGAGGGGGCTAGACGCCGGTTCCGTCTTTTTCTACACCGGGGCTAGTGTATCTCACGTAGAGGGGATCCGGAGCGTCGGGATCCCACCTAAACCAATTCTTTGCCATTCCATGTGTGTTAGATTGTATCATGGGTGTTGGGTGACAAAAGATACCATCACTCTCTGTGCCGGGGCCTCATCGACGTCGGATTCTCTCTCGCGGGTTCCAGGACTGCTCACACCCCGAAGCTCCCGGATCTGACGTAACGGGGGGAATCTTGCAAGTAGGTGGGCCCTACCATTGTCAAGGGTGTTCCTTGGGCCTAACATGACACAACCAAGCAACTAGTTCCACTTTGCTACCCACTTCCGGCTCACGCGGAGGGGGCTAGACGCCGGTTCCGTCTTTTTCTACACCGGGGCTAGTGTATCTCCGGAGAGGGGACCCGGAGCGTCGGGATCCCACCTAAACCAATGATTTGCCATGCCATGTGTGTTAGATTGTATCATGGGTGTTGGGTGACAAAGATACCATCACTCTCTGTGCCGGGGCCTCACCGACGTCGGATTCTCTCTCGCGGGTTCCAGGACTGCTCACACCCCGAAGCTCCCGGATCTGACGTAACGGGGGGAATCTTGCAAGTAGGTGGGCCCTACCATTGTCAAGGGTGTTCCTTGGGCCTAACATGACACAACCAAGCAACTAGTTCCACTTTGCTACCCACTTCCGGCTCACGCAGAGGGGGCTAGACGCCGGTTCCGTCTTTTTCTACACCGGGTCTAGTGTATCTCCGGAGAGGGGACCCGGAGCGTCGGGATCCCACCTAAACCAATGCTTTTCCATGCCATGTGTGTTAGATTGTATCATGGGTGTTGGGTGCCAAAGATACCATCACTATCTGTGCCGGGGCCTCACCGACGTCGGATTCTCTCTTCCGGGTTCCAGGACTGCTCACACCCCGAAGCTCCTGGATCTGACGTAACGGGGGGAATCTTGCAAGTAGGTGGGCCCTACCATTGTCAAGGGTGTTCCTTGGGCCTAACATGACACAACCAAGCAACTAGTTCCACTTTGCTACCCACTTCCGGCTCACGCAGAGGGGGCTAGACGCCGGTTCCGTCTTTTTCTACACCGGGGCTAGGGTATCTCACGTAGAGGGGATCCGGAGCGTCGGGATCCCACCTAAACCAATGCTTTGCCATGCAATGTGTGTTAGATTGTATCATGGGTGTTGGGTGCCAAAGATACCATCACTCTCTGTGCCGGGGCCTCACCGACGTCGGATTCTCTCTCGCGGGTTCCAGGACTGCTCACACCCCGAAGCTCCCGGATCTGACGTAACGGGGGGAATCTTGCAAGTAGGTGGGCCCTACCATTGTCAAGGGTGTTCCTTGGTCCTAACATGACACAACCAAGCAACTAGTTCCACTTTGCTACCCACTTCCGGCTCACGCAGAGGGGGCTAGACGCCGGTTCCGTCTTTTTCTACACCGGGGCTAGGGTATCTCCGTAGAGGGGATCCGGAGCGTCGGGATCCCACCTAAACCAATGCTTTTCCATGCCATGTGTGTTAGATTGTATCATGGGTGTTGGGTGACAAAGATACCATCACTCTCTGTGCCGGGGCCTCACCGACGTCGGATTCTCTCTCGCGGGTTCCAGGACTGCTCACACCCCGAAGCTCCCGGATCTGACGTAACGGGGGGAATCTTGCAAGTATGTGGGCCCTACCATTGTCAAGGGTGTTCCTTGGGCCTAACATGACACAACCAAGCAACTAGTTCCACTTTGCTACCCACTTCCGGCTCACGCAGAGGGGGCTAGACGCCGGTTCCGTCTTTTTCTACACCGGGGCTAGTGTATCTCACGTAGAGGGGATCCGGAGCGTCGGGATCCCACCTAAACCAATGCTTTTCCATGCCATGTGTGTTAGATTGTATCATGGGTGTTGGGTGACAAAGATACCATCACTCTCTGTGCCGGGGCCTAATCGACGTCGGATTCTCTCTCGCGGGTTCCAGGACTGCTCACACCCCGAAGCTCCCGGATCTGACGTAACGGGGGGAATCTTGCAAGTAGGTGGGCCCTACCATTGTCAAGGGTGTTCCTTGGGCCTAACATGACACAACCAAGAAACTAGTTCCACTTTGCTACCCACTTCCGGCTCACGCAGAGGGGGCTAGACGCCGGTTCCGTCTTTTTCTACACCGGGGCTAGTGTATCTCCGGAGAGGGGACCCGGAGCGTCGGGATCCCACCTAAACCAATGATTTGCCATGCAATGTGTGTTAGATTGTATCATGGGTGTTGGGTGACAAAGATACCATCACTCTCTATGCCGGGGCCTCACCGACGTCGGATTCTCTCTCGCGGGTTCCAGGACTGCTCACACCCCGAAGCTCCCGGATCTGACGTAACGGGGGGAATCTTGCAAGTAGGTGGGCCCTACCATTTTCAAGGGTGTTCCTTGGGCCTAACATGACACAACCAATCAACTAGTTCCACTTTGCTACCCACTTCCGGCTCACGCAGAGGGGGCTAGACGCCGGTTCCGTCTTTTTCTACACCGGGGCTAGTGTATCTCCGGAGAGGGGACCCGGAGCGTCGGAATCCCACCTAAACCAATGATTTGCCATGCCATGTGTGTTAGATTGTATCATGGGTGTTGGGTGACAAAGATACCATCACTCTCTGTGCCGGGGCCTCACCGACGTCGGATTCTCTCTCGCGGGTTCCAGGACTGCTCACACCCCGAAGCTCCCGGATCTGACGTAACGGGGGGAATCTTGCAAGTAGGTGGGCCCTACCATTGTCAAGGGTGTTCCTTGGGCCTAACATGACACAACCAAGCAACTAGTTCCACTTTGCTACCCACTTCCGGCTCACGCAGAGGGGGCTAGACGCCGGTTCCGTCTTTTTCTACACCGGGGCTAGTGTATCTCCGGAGAGGGGACCCGGAGCATCGGGATCCCACATAAACCAATGCTTTGCCATGCCATGTGTGTTAGATTGTATCATGGGTGTTGGGTGCCAAAGATACCATCACTCTCTGTGCCGGGGCCTCACCGACGTCGGATT
This sequence comes from Alopecurus myosuroides, assembly GCA_028641055.1. Classification (NCBI taxonomy): domain Eukaryota; kingdom Viridiplantae; phylum Streptophyta; class Magnoliopsida; order Poales; family Poaceae; genus Alopecurus; species Alopecurus myosuroides. The sequence continues at coordinate 56,574,251 of CM054057.1, forward strand.
CTCTCTCGCGGGTTCCAGGACTTATCACACCCCGAAGCTCCCGGATCTGACGTAACGGGGGGAATCTTGCAAGTAGGTGGGCCCTACCATTGTCAAGGGTGTTCCTTGGGCCTAACATGACACAACCAAGCAACTAGTTCCACTTTGCTACCCACTTCCGGCTCACGCAGAGGGGGCTAGACGCCGGTTCCGTCTTTTTCTACACCGGGGCTAGTGTATCTCACGTAGAGGGGACCCGGAGCGTCGGGATCCCACCTAAACCAATGTTTTGCCATGCCATGTGTGTTAGATTGTATCATGGGTGTTGGGTGCCAAAGATACCATCACTCTCTATGCCGGGGCCTCACCGACGTCGGATTCTCTCTCGCGGGTTCCAGGACTGCTCACACCCCGAAACTCCCGGATCTGACGTAACGGGGGGAATCTTGCAAGTAGGTGGGCCCTACCATTGTCAAGGGTGTTCCTTGGTCCTAACATGACACAACCAAGCAACTAGTTCCACTTTGCTACCCACTTCCGGCTCACGCAGAGGGGGCTAGACGCCGGTTCCGTCTTTTTCTACACCGGGGCTAGGGTATCTCCGTAGAGGGGATCCGGAGCGTCGGGATCCCACCTAAACCAATGCTTTGCCATGCCATGTGTGTTAGATTGTATCATGGGTGTTGGGTGCCAAAGATACCATCACTCTCTGTGCCGGGGCCTCACCGACGTCGGATTCTCTCTCGCGGGTTCCAGGACTGCTCACACCCCGAAGCTCCCGGATCTGACGTAACGGGGGGAATCTTGCAAGTAGGTGGGCCCTACCATTGTCAAGGGTGTTCCTTGGGCCTAACATGACACAACCAAGCAACTAGTTCCACTTTGCTACCCACTTCCGGCTCACGCAGAGGGGGCTAGACGCCGGTTCCGTCTTTTTCTACACCGGGGCTAGTGTATCTCACGTAGAGGGGATCCGGAGCGTCGGGATCCCACCTAAACCAATGCTTTGCCATGCCATGTGTGTTAGATTGTATCATGGGTGTTGGGTGACAAAGATACCATCACTCTCTGTGCCGGGGCCTCACCGACGTCGGATTCTCTCTCGCGGGTTCCAGGACTGCTCACACCCCGAAGCTCCCGGATCTGACGTAATGGGGGGAATCTTGCAAGTAGGTGGGCCCTACCATTGTCAAGGGTGTTCCTTGGGCCTAACATGACACAACCAAGCAACTAGTTCCACTTTGCTACCCACTTCCGGCTCACGCAGAGGGGGCTAGACGCCGGTTCCGTCTTTTTCTACACCGGGGCTAGTGTATCTCACGTAGAGGGGACCCGGAGCGTCGGGATCCCACCTAAACCAATGTTTTGCCATGCCATGTGTGTTAGATTGTATCATGGGTGTTGGGTGCCAAAGATACCATCACTCTCTATGCCGGGGCCTCACCGACGTCGGATTCTCTCTCGCGGGTTCCAGGACTGCTCACACCCCGAAACTCCCGGATCTGACGTAACGGGGGGAATCTTGCAAGTAGGTGGGCCCTACCATTGTCAAGGGTGTTCTTTGGGCCTAACATGACACAACCAAGCAACTAGTTCCACTTTGCTACCCACTTCCGGCTCACGCAGAGGGGGCTAGACGCCGGTTCCGTCTTTTTCTACACCGGGGCTAGTGTATCTCACGTAGAGGGATCCGGAGCGTCGGGATCCCACCTAAACCAATGCTTTGCCATGCCATGTGTGTTAGATTGTATCATGGGTGTTGGGTGACAAAGATACCATCACTCTCTGTGCCGGGGCCTCATCGACGTCGGATTCTCTCTCGCGGGTTCCAGGACTGCTCACACCCCGAAGCTCCCGGATCTGACGTAACGGGGGGAATCTTGCAAGTAGGTGGGCCCTACCATTGTCAAGGGTGTTCCTTGGGCCTAACATGACACAACCAAGCAACTAGTTCCACTTTGCTACCCACTTCCGGCTCACGCAGAGGGGGCTAGACGCCGGTTCCGTCTTTTTCTACACCGGGGCTAGTGTATCTCCGGAGAGGGGACCCGGAGCGTCGGGATCCCACCTAAACCAATGATTTGCCGTGCCATGTGTGTTAGATTGTATCATGGGTGTTGGGTGCCAAAGATACCATCACTCTCTGTGCCGGGGCCTCACCGACGTCGGATTCTCTCTCGCGGGTTCCAGGACTGCTCACACCCCGAAGCTCCCGGATCTGACGTAACGGGGGGAATCTTGCAAGTAGGTGGGCCCTACCATTGTCAAGGGTGTTCCTTGGGCCTAACATGACACAACCAAGCAACTAGTTCCACTTTGCTACACACTTCCGGCTCACGCAGAGGGGGCTAGACGCCGGTTCCGTCTTTTTCTACACCGGGGCTAGTGTATCTCACGTAGAGGGGATCCGGAGCATCGGTATCCCACCTAAACCAATGCTCACACCCCGAAACTCCCCAAACAAACGCAGTTGAAAAACTAGTCGAAATTTTATTGAAATTTGAAACTGCGTACATATTCGGCGCGAATTTAAAGCTAAAACGATAAATTTAAACTAAAAACAGCGGATACTACGCGATGACTACGCCTACGTCTACGCTTCGTCGTCTTCGTCGTGGCGGTGCTGGTTGGAGGGTCCAGCTCCGTCCTGGCTCGCCGCGGCGAGACGGCGCTGCTCCGCCCGCTCCGCTCGGGCCTGCAGGCGCAGCCGGTGCAGCTGCGCCTGCTCAGAGGGCGGGCGGTTGCGCCGCCGCTCACTCTGCAGCGTCGCCTGCCGCTGCGCCTCGTAGAGGGCGATGACGCCCTCCTGCTCGACGGAGGCAGCCCGCCGGGCCATCTGGCGGCGCACCGCTCGCGCCGCCTCCTCCCGCCGGTGCGTCTCCAGGGAGGCACGAACGGCGGCTGCCTCCGCCGCCGCCGCGGCCTGCTCAAGGACGCCGCGCACCTCGCGGTACGCGTCCTCGTTCTGCGAGGTCTCGAACGAGTGCAGCCCGGCGTGCTGCTCGGGCCACACCGGCTGCCTCCTCACCTCGCGCCTCCAGTGGCGGGCAGCCCGCCGTGCTTCGCGCGCCTCGTCGTACTCGGGTGGCTGCTCCGGCGCCACCGGCTCCGGCGCCACCACCTGCGGCTCCGGTGCAGCTCGCTGCGCTGGCTGCAGCTCGTCGTCGTCGCTCTCGGGCCACGCCTCCCAGAGGTTCTCCATTGCGGCGGGGTTCGAAGGTGGAGAAAGAACGGCGAGGAGGAGTCGAGAATGTGCGTACGGGGAGGGCGCGGGCACCGTTTTTATAGCCTGGCTGGGCCTCTGGGGGGGCCGAGTGGTGAAGAAGCGGCGCTATTCGCCGCTTCCGCCGCGAAAAAAGCCCCTTGGGGGGGCTCTGGGGGGGACGGCTGGAGATGCCCTAACATGACACTTGAACACACACCACTACGATTATTTTTGAATTTTACGACTAGATTGAAATTCCAAGGAAAAGGGATACACGACAGTGGATCTAAACATTCTAGGATACATGGACAAACCATTTGTCCCAGCCATCTTGTGGCTCAGGTCTAGTCATACTCCTGCCTAGGCGTATAATACATGTACTCGTAGTCGTCGAAGTCGCCACCGCCGTCGTCGCTGTCGTCGGATGGGGGCTGAAATGTCGATGGGGGAGCACGCCTGGACTGCGGGTAGCGCAGGCGGGGGTTATCGCCGTTCCTTATGTAGTTCATGACGCCCTGGAGAGTCCGGCCGCGCCACCACAGCCGACGACCAGCCTCGTTGAAGTTCGAAGGAGGCGGGCCGTCCCCCTCGTATCTTGCGAGCGCCCTCTCACGCCGATTGAAGAAGAAGATGTCCCAACCTGCGCGGTAGTTGGGATCCCATTGGGGATACGTCCGCTACGCCGGTGTCAGCTCGAAGTAGTAGTGGTTCGTGATGGCCGCCCGGCGCGCCAGACCTCGAGGGACGGGAGGGACCGGCACGCCTCCGGCGCTCAGCATCCACCCGGCGGGGACGCCGTACCCGGGAGGGCAGGGGTAGTTCGAGGCGCAGAGCTCCTCCGCCTCCGAGCAGGTTATAGTGGGTACGGTGGAAGACATGGAAGAGTTGGCGCGAAGAAATGGAAGAATGCTGGGTTGTAGATATGTGCTAACCAAGCTAGATGCATGTGTGTTTATATAGTGAGAAATGGAGGGAAGAAGCACACGGATCGTGTGTTTTCTTCGAGGTCTTCCGAGCCGTCGGATCTTTCAAGTGATTGTGAGCCGTTGGATCCAATGTGTGCACACGGATTGTGTGCTTCTTTCACTTCTTTGCCGAGTATGAGACTACAAGACACTCGGCAAAGTTCCAAACTGGGGGCGGGAACCAATGGCGCGAACCAAAATGTTTGGTGCGAATGTGTATGCCGAGTATCAACTGGCAGGCACTCGGCAAAGTTTCAAAATAGGGGGCGGGGAGAAGTGGCGCGAAGCGAAAATTGTGGTGGCAATATGTATGCCGAGTATCCCTTCCAGGGACACTCGGCAAAGTTTAAAACTGGGGGCGGGAAGAAATTGCGCGAAGCAAAATATTTTGGTGGCAATATGTACGCCGAGTCTCCGTAACGGAGGCACTCGGCAAAGCACAAACAAAAAAAAAACAACTATTCTTCGCCGAGTCCCCGTAACGGCAACACTCGGCAAAGTACGCAGTGTGTGGTTACAGGTCCGGAATTGCCACGTGGCCTACTGAAGTGCCGAGTGGGTGCGTTTGCCGAGTGCCCTGCAGATATTTGCCGATTTGTATATTGTTTGCCGAGTGTGGGGAGCAGGGCACACTCGGCAGAGGCACGTAATGCCGAGTGTCGCCAGTGTGCCGAGTGTGCATGGCAGGGCACACTCGGCGAACTTATTGTATGCCGAGTGTTTCATGGACGCCGAGTGTTCTTGTTCCCTTCTCGGCTTCGAGGCTATTTCGCCGAGTATCCCGTGATTAGGAACTCGGCAAACATCACGATACTCGGCGGCGTTGAATTTTCCAGTAGTGCAAGTTTATTGTCGGGGCGGCGACCTTGCCTACCATCACCCAGGAGTCAAAGGCTACATGCACAATGGTGGGCTCAAGAGAGATGTGCCTCTGCTTGAGGAGGGTGGTGGTCATCAAGGGTGCTGGGCACTTCATCCAGCAGGAGAGGGCGCAGGAGATCAACGATCACATCTATGACTACATCAAGATGTTCGACATGACACTGAAATTGTCGAAATTGTAAGATGGTTGGTTGATGTACATAAACGGTTAGTAATCAAGAGACTAATTTCTGAGCAGTAACATGAGATGTATCTGTACACTTACAAAGATGTTATTTCTGTCAGAATAACATTTAGTAAGTTTCTCACAAGTGCTGCAGTTTTGTTACTGCCGGGAAAAAAGATGAAGATCTGTCTAGCCAGGCTTCACTTTTATTGACATAATAAGAATCCTTGTTCAAGAGTGACATGGTGTAGAAACACAAAGGTCATGATATACCCGGGGTACTACGACAACATACATAATTCCCGGGGTACAAATATGATATACAGAGGAGCTCCAGATCGTCAAGAATTATCCAGGATTCAGAATAGAGATGTTATATTTATCACTACAAAGATCTCCATATATCCAGTCACTTATTCACCATCCTTATATCTCTGAAATTGGCTTTACAGATAACATATAATTTGCTTACAATATGTCCGGATTAAATTGGGTATTTTACCAAAAACTAAATTGGAAAAGTACACATCGGATCTCTAAAGATAAACCGAAAGCTATGCTAAATCCATCAATGTTGTCGTCCCTCTCCATGATCTCGGTTGGTCTCACGCTCTTGGGAACCGTCATCTGTTTGACCATCTTCCCGTTAGCATCAACCCTTACCTCGAGAAGATGTTTACCATGGTAGTGCCATCCAGTAGCCACCTCTCCCGTCGTAACACAGTTAGAACAACTAAGGTGGACAGATATATAGACATTTAGGCAAACAAGGTTGTGACCATGAATTCCATAGGCAAGAATATCAACTTCATGGAATTTGGTTGTCTCCAATATCTCATGGGAAAAGATTTGAGTATGATGAATTAGTGGCATAACTACAATCACCCTTAATTTGGCACCTTCACACAATGCAATGTTCCGTATATATATACACTATCCCCAGACCCTAGCCACTAGCTAAAGTTCGACATGGTATTTCCATGCACGGAACACTTTGAGTGTGAGTTTAAGAGCGAATTGATGATTTTATTATCAGGGAGTGGTATCTTCAAATGCATATTGTGTGTAATAACATAGCACTGCTCATTGTCATGCCCTTGCTACATGTGTGTGAAAACATAAATGAAAAATATCATGTTCAACAAGCAAGAGCCTAACAACTTAACAAGTACCGCCCAAACTTGAAGAAACATACCGAACTAGTCTAGTCAAAAATAAAAGGTGATATATTTTCCGGTAAAGTACGTTTCCAGTCCGTCAATTTGTCGGTCGGTCGATGTTCAGTCTCTAACTACTAAAACAGACAGCATCCTACATCAACTCTCCAAATCGAACAAGTTTTGACGTGATGCTGATTTTGTTTACCAATAAGGCTGTTGGCGCTCCTATCCAAAGAGCTAAGTGAGGGCCTAGGGTTCGCTTCACTCGGCTGGCTCCTAAAAAAAGATGGACAAGATCTACAATCCATCCGCTAACTGCCAACCAAGTTCATTGTCGGGGATGGCGACCTGGCATACCATCACCCAGGAGTCAAAGGCTACATACACAACTACACAAGGGTGGGAAAGGAGGTGGGGGTTCGAGGGTGCCAGGAACTTTATCCAGCAGGAAAGGGCACATGAGATCAGCTATCACATCTATGACTACATCATGAAATTCGACAGTAATCTCTCCAAAGTTGTGAGATAGTAGTTGATGTACACACATAGTTAATAATCAAAAAAATTATATGTATATATACACTAACTTGACCACTTTTCGCATGTGGATTCCTTCATTTGGAATAGAGGTAACATGAGCTGTAGTTGTACGCTTATAGAGATGTTCCTTTTTCTATCAGGAGCATCTACAAGTTCCATATATAGCCGAGGAAAAACAAAGATCTAGCCACCAATATTTACCATTATTAAAAATGTGTTTACACCAACATGTTGCAGAAAGAGGGAGGCTACTGCTACAATGCCAAGGGCACTCGACGACACAAGTTCATGGAAGCACAGTTAACTAGGACATGCAACCATGCATTTCCGGGCGAACAAACATGATATACCGAGAAGACTCTAGAGCAGTTCACGGAAACACAGCTGCTGGAGCCAGGGGTGGTGGGAACATTAAAATGGCGCTCTAATTTCACTTCCATACATCACAAGTCACAATCAGATCCAATGTTATTTTCTCTGGAAAGTGCAGCTCGTCCAAAGATATTTTCTGTCAGAAAGACAAACTACATCAGTATACAGTGTCTAGGTGAAACCAAGTAATGAAGGGCTAGGTTCCCGATAGTCATTTCTGCCATACTGTAGTTTCTTTCTTGCAACTACATCAGGCAGAAAATGTGGGGTTGCGCCTCCGAACATCAAACTCGCCCTCACTGATGCCAGTTATGCCGGCTCTGATCTTCTGTCCAATTCGGACATGGTCTACACCCTCAGGCGTACCTGCAGAATGCAGAAGATCTCCCATTAGTGATCCACAAACATATCATCCAATACAGTAGAGCAATTGTGCTGAAAAGATGCCATTACCGGGTAATATCACATCACCCTCCATCAATGTCATGATTGAACTAATATAGATGATTCATATCGCTTGTTGGCCCTGTCTGCCTAAGTTCATCATCCACCTGCATATGGTTGCTCAATTATCTTTTAGAGGATGTCTAAGCTCCGTGCAATAAATATATTCATTACATATTTGTATAATTACCTTTAGCCAGAGCTCAAGATCATCGGGATTAGGGATAGCTGATTTTGTAACCTATTTATGAAGAAAATATCATTGACACGAAACACCAGAAGTGGGGCATATATTACCATAATAATGGAATCACCTATATCCTGTTAAGTCACAAGAATGTAATGAAGAACACTCAAAGCATGGTAGCTGCAAGGTCACAAGTTGTTGTGGACTTAAATTCACAACCGGATAACTACCATGTAGATAATAGCCGGATGGCACAATTTACGGGTGTCCACAACACAGGTAGTCTACCTTTTTGCATGCTATTGACCTATTTCCTAATAATAATGATTTATTTATGTTCTAAATTATCATAAACAAGATTAGTACATATTCCATAGACTTCCGCAGGACTATTAAAAAATGGTTTGGAGTGAACCCTTGAACAGTAGCAGAAAGTAGGTTAGTTCAACTTCTTAAGTTGATTGCATCTGAGTGGCAAAGGTAGTACCAAAAAGAAAAAGAAAAAATGCGGTTGATCTCAAACCATTTTTGAGCTCACTTAGTTTGCATTGTCTAACTTTAATACGATATTAATGTATTTTTAAATTTTTTAGACATAAATATGTAAAATTGGAAGAAGAAATAAAGTCAAAGCGCACAAGCAGCCTACTATACCAGTCATTTGAGTAAGAGTAAGAAAAGTTTTAAATAGCGCGCTATAGTGTTTTCTGCACTGCGACGATAAGTGCATTAGCGCGCTAAATGTATCAAAACCCTTAAATAGCACACTATAGCGGTGTCGAGACATCGTAGTAGTTTTCATAGACGGGGGTGCCATGAGACTACGGTAGAGACGTGGGGTAACGGGATCGCGTGGTGAATGGTGAACACATGATTTACCCAGGTTCGGTACGTCCGCGACAGTACGGCGTACCTACTCCTGCACTTCTCACTATTCAGGACTAAAGCCTGTAAAACAGGGTTACAATGTGAGGGCGTAGATCCAGCTACTCGGCGAGGATGCACTTCTCGGCGAGTTGCGTAGAGCTTCTTTGTTATGCGGTCAAGCTTATCTAATCTAGCTCCCGTCCGGCTTTATATAATAGCCGAATTAGGGCTTACAGAATAGGAAACCTAGAAGACTACGTTTAACTTGTAACTTGGAAAGCAAGGAATCCGTCTTCTCCTCCAAGCCAGATCACATGGGCCGTGATCCGGGTTCTTCTAGAATCCGGCTTCTGCGCGTCGGATTACTGGGCCGCCCAATGGACCTAAGCCCACTACCATTTAGGCCACCCTGGTAATCCGGCACTTTGTCTACCATCTTCTATACCCCTAGTTGGTATATATCCGACAGTAGCCCCCAGGAAGGATTAAAACTCTCATTCTCCGTCTTTCACCAAATACACTTTGTCCGGGAAATCTTAACTCAGCAGTCTTGATTCTTCCTACTTTCCTTTTGAAGGAGATGGTAACATGAAACTCGGAACTCTGAAAATCCGGCTTTTTCTTTCGCGATCCTTCGCGGAAAAGGAACTTCTGACGTCAGCGCTTTTTCCGTGCTGACGCAGGCGACGCTCGGTTTCACGCGGGAAACCCTGCAACGTATCTCTGACAGATTCTCACGGGAAACGAGGAGATAGCCATAATTTCCCTGTCGTTTCATTTCCCGGATTTTCCGGCGAGTGACACGCGTCGAACATCCAACGGTCAAAAGAGCCGTTGGCACGCATCTAAACGGTTTTCCGGCTATAAATAGCCGTCTTCGTCCTCCCGAAAACTTTCTTCACTTCCTCACTGTCCACGCCATTGACGCGAAACGAGCTCGAGAGCAAAGCACTTGTCCCAAGCGCACTCCTCTTCCAAGCACGCCGGAACGCCTCGCGCCACCATCGATATGGCCTCCTCGCCGTCCTCGCCTACCCGCGCCGCCATCGACGAGCTTCTTGGCGACCTAGATCCACAATTAGGATCGCCTAAGCTCGCCGGCGGTGAGCCGAAGAAGACCGCGGCCTCCGCGGCGGGCGGAGAAAACACTTCCGCCGCCGCGGAAGTTGCGGGGTCGAGCTCCGCAGCCTTCCCGCCGTTTTCTCCAAAAACGGTGGAGGAAAAAATCCAACTTCTTGGCGACGAGCTCGCCGCCGCAGAGGCCGCCGCCACCGCCGCCGGAGCGGACGAGGAAGCGGAATCTGCAGGCAATTGGATTGCCTGCAGCATTCCTCCGGCTCTCCTTCCAAACCTGGAAAAGGAGGGTCTGGTTCTCAAGAAAAAATGGCGGCTTCCGGAAGAAGAAACCGAGCCAACGCCACAGAACGGCGAAAGGGTTCTTCTCACCTCCCACCTTTTGCGAGGTATGGGACTTCCACCTTCTTCCTTCTTCCTCCAAATCCTTTCTCACTATAGCATCCAGCCTCACAACCTTCCCCCCAACTCTATCCTCTATATGGCCGGCTTTCAGGCCTTGTTTGAGGGCTACTTAGGGCTAGAACCTAGGTTAGATTTCTGGACCTATTGCTTTGGAGTTAAGCGGAACTCTTCGGAGGGCGCACTCCCAACTTGCGGGACCATATCTTTCACTCTTCGGAGATTCCGAGAAGATTGGTTCCCCAAGATCAAAACATCAGAATCCGTCAAATTTTGGACGGGTTCTTTCTTTTATCACCCCGACGTGCCTTTTCCTAAGAAAGCCGTCGGGGTTCCACCTTTTGTGAACTATGCCGCCGTTCCCCAAGACAACTGGGGAACAGAAGCCGTCCAGGTTCTGCCGCCAGATCTGTTAAAGATCAAGAAGCGCATCGCCAAGCTCACCTCTTCCACCCCTCCTTTGACCGGTATGGATACGGTCTTTTGCTGGCTGAATAGGCGGATTCAGCCATTAGCAAATCATGGTGGTCGCCTTTTGTGCGAATATTCGGGAGCCAAGGATCCTATGCGGACAACCGACAAGGATTGGGCCCCGAAGGAGCTTCGACGGCGCATCAATCAGTTGGTCGCATCTCGCGACCAATACGAAGCGAGTCGGCCGATGTATACGGCCGACAACCCGGTTCCCAAGGTAATTTTTCCGCCATTTGGGTATAGTTTCAGTTTTTTGTATCGGATAATCTAACTTCTGATTCTGATTGGTTCTTCCGACAGTTTGCGGATCTTCCAAACTCGGAGTTAGCCTCCGAGGCCGAGCTGGATGCGCTGCGCACCGCCGCTGCTAGTGGACGCAAGCGCAAGAAGATTTCTTCCTCGGAGGAAGTTATCAATCTTGACGGAATCCCCGTCGCCACTTCCAGATTCTTTCTTCTGGGTTTTTCTTTCATGGGAACTTTTTCATCCATCTTCGGTGTTTTAACCTTTTCCGGGTTTTTTGTTTTTAGCCTGCAACCCTCCAACCTAAAGCCGAAGAAGCTGAAGAAACACAAGGTTTCGTCCAGCCGAGGCAGCCAACCTTCTCCCGCCGTCGCCCCGGACACGCCGCGCACAATGGCGGAAGAGCCTACTGCAGCCCCCACCACCAAGCCCTCAGAGCCCAGCCATCCCGTTGTGTCCGACACGGACACGAGGGAAAGGGCGGCTCCAGAGGTGGGAAAATTTTCTCGGACTTTCGACGAGGAAATTCCCACCTTTGATAAGGATTTCCAGGTTATCAATGAGGGCCTGGACGCAGCCGGGAATCTTTTTGCGGAATACGCCAGAGGATTCAAAGAAAACTTGGCAGGTTTGCAACGCATGAGCCAGGTATATAACTCTAGCCCCCAAGCATTAAACGAAATGCATGCTTTTTGCTTTGATGTTTTTTGTAACCATTCTTTTCCTTGCTATGTTTCAGCAAACCTCCGAAGCCATTAACATGGAAGTTTTCAAGAAACTCACCATCAAGAATAAGGAAGTTAGAAGTCTTCTTTCTATTCTTGAAGAAAGGGAGGCGGAGCTGGAATCATGTAACACCTGGGGTGTTACCTATTTGTTTTGCTTGCATCATATGCATCACATTGCATTGCACCATGTTTGCATCACAACTGAAAATTCAAAACAATTTAAACTTTCACCCCCTGCTCAAAATTTCCAATTTCAAAATTTCAAACTAAACCACTCAATTGTTTTTCACTGGTTGAATCTGTTTTAACCAAGTTGCTTGTTAATAAAATTTTCCCTTTTATTAAAAACCCTAATGGCAAATTCCAACAATTCAAATCAAATCAATCTTATTTATCATATTTCAATTTGGCAAACAAATTAAATCAAATAATATTTGTATGATTGCTTGAAATTGTTAAATAAAACTTTGCTTATTTCCAAAATTCCCAAAAATCAAACCTTAATTGGAATTCAACTAACAGATTAAAAATCAATTAACATTCTAATTTTTGAAGTTAATGATTAACATTACTTTATGTGCTGTTTTGCAAAATAACAAAATTTATTTATAAACTAACAATAAAACCCTAAGCCTTCTCTATCTCTCTCTCCCTTTTATTCTATACAAAAAAAAATCAACTAATAGAAAAAATAAAAATAAAAGCCTAGGAGAGAGGCAAGCCCACCACTCTCTTTTCTTCCCCCCAAGCCCATCTCCTTTCTGGCCCATCCCTCTTTTCTGTCGTCCTTCTCCCTCCTGTCGCTATCTCTCTGTACGAACATCTTCAGAGCCACTCGATCAGCTCTCCCCCCTGGATGCCATGCCGTACAAGGTCTCTTCCCCCCCATAAAACAGCCACTCCTCTACCCGAGACCCCATAGCCCTACTCCTTCCCCCTCCTAGCGCCGCCGTCCTCTCTATCCCCCCTCCTCTCTGTTAGTCCTTTCCCTGAACCTACTGAAGTTTAGCTGAACACTTCGTGGCCGGGACTTTGCCTCCTTGGCGCCACCGAGGTGGCCCTCTCCGAGGAGCCCCGAGGGCGGGAATGGAAACGGGGGTGCTCCAGCTACCGCCCCGTCCCCTCGTCGCTTGCCGGGAGCGGCCGTGGAGCCCGCGCCATCGCCGGCAAGTTCCCGCCGCGGCTGTACCTCGACAGCGGCCAGTGACAGGTGCGATCTGTTCCTCTCCTCCTCCCTCGCCTTTTTCTCCCGTGCTGCACACGCCAAGCACCGCACGCACGCCGCAACGCTCAACGACCACCTGCATGTTGCCTCGGGATCGCACACGAGTTTTCTCCCTGGCGCTGCAACTGGTTCCTTCGACGTCTCTTTCTGAACCGTGGAAACGAACGCCTCTGCTGGTGTAGCGAGGTTCAGTAACTTGCCGTGCTAGTTAGCGTTTCAGATCGCGGGACCACCTAGCCACCCCAGCAGATCTGCACCCGATCGGTAACCTGGAGGATGCAGAGCCCAACTCACCCCCGACGCCAAGAATCCTTCCTTCTGCTCTACCGCAAGCAGAAGCAGAAAACTGCATCTTGTTCTGCCCCAACATTCAGTAAACGCCCCGTGTTTACGTCTTCTCCATCCACCTCGTAGTGTAACACAAATCTGAAACAGCCTAATGGTACAGTCCCTTGCGCGCCCACTGCAGATCCCCGGATCGAACCCTGGGGAGGCGAAAACCCCAATCTTTTTGGTCTTCTGCGCGCACTCGCCTGGCCCCACTGGTCATCGACCCTAGTGGGCAGTGCTGCCTCCACCCCCTCCACGTTGACGCTGGGCCCCCGCGGTCAGCGTCATAGGGTGTACCCGCAGCGAGTAGGAAAAGTCCAGGAACCTTCCGAATTCTTTTTCTTCCACACAAAGGTCCCTGTAAATTCACAAATTAGTCCCTAAACTTAAAAAGCTAATAACTTTAGTTTTATAATTCCAAATTACAAAAATAAAATATGTGCACTGGTCTAAATTCAAATCTCTATCTTTTGGTATCAATTGTTTTCTGTTTTGAATTTTCAAAATGCAATTTAAATTTGAATTCAAATAATTCAACTGTAATTTGCAACAATTCATAAATAATTCATACTATTTCCAAATAAGGCAAACAAAATATGTTTTCCATACAATTTTGAATAACCTTTTCAAATATAAATTTTGTTTCATGGTTTGAATAATTTAAATTGCCTAAATAATTTAATACTTGTTTAATTCATTTAAATTTGATAAAATCATAACTTGCTCAAAATAAAATAATTTTGAACATGCAAAATATGTTTTCAAACCATCAAAGTGTGAACTTTTCAAATTTGAGTTTGAAATTATGTTTTGAACAAATAAAACTTCAATTAAATTCAAACTTGTTTCAAATCCATTTAAAACTTGTTTAATATTGTTTAATTCATAATTAAATTATCCTAACTCCAATTTCAATATTTGAAACATGTAATCCAACTAAAATTTGATGTTCTTTTAAAATATAAATTTTGTTATTTGTTTTGAACACTTTAACTTGATAAAAACAAAAATTGCTTGTGTGACATGTTTAAGTAACCAAACTTTCCACCCTTAACCAACAATTTCCAAACTTGTTAAACCTTATTTCCAAATGGTTCTATTGTTGTTATTTTGCTGTTTTCCTCATCCATGCATCATGCTAATCCACTTTCACCTATTGGTTAGTTGTAAAACAATTATTTCAACCTTAATTCATGGGCTTTCCATATGTAATCCAAATTGCATATGGGTCCATTTAAATTTGTTTATCTTGTCAACTAGTTTACCTTGATGCATCTTTAAATCTGTCATGCATCCATATCTTGTTCATGCTGGATCTTTTTCCGTAGTAGTAATTGTTGCATCCGGTGTTTGTTCGAGGTTCGTTGCTTCTTCCCGGATAGGACGTTGAGATGATGTGAGCAACGACAAGTTCTGCTACCTTGCGGGATCTCAGGCAAGTATACTCACTTGCTGCCATATGGCTGCCTTTCATCACTTGTTACCGATTCTTTCGGTTGTTCTTTTCTGCTAGCCTTAGTAGTAGTTGTTTCTGTTACGAACCCATCACATGAATCCCTTAACCTTGATATTGCCTCACCTCCACTCCTATCACCCCTTTGGTTGAGCCAGTGTCTTACTAGCATGCTTAGGTTGTTTTGCTCGAGTCTGTTACCCGTTACTTTCAGTTACTATTCTTATGTTCTGGGGGCTCGATGTTAATCAATCAACCTGTTATTAATAATATGCTGATAAGGCACCGGCAGGAGGCCCTAAGTGGTTTTGAGGCCTGCTAGTGTCGACCCTAATAGGAAAAGGGTCTTGTCTACTGATCCATGATGAGCGTGCTCACCGCATCCGGGTGGTAGTATGGGACCCCCCTCGACTTAGATCTGATCTGCAGCTTGTCCGAAGAGCCACACTTAGTTCGGGTGTTCCATTTGCTCCTTGCATAATGGGTTGATCACCCATGGTTACTGATGATGATGATGCATATAGGGCGAGGCCTGTGGTGCCGGGGGGTGTGGTTTTCACCCCTGCGCTTAGCGGACTGGCCGGGACCTTATAGCTCCGTGGCTCCTAGGATGGGTTGTAGAGATGGTTTGGGTCGTGTCAAGCCAACCTGAGTTTTAGTTGGTGGCTTGAGTGTGTACGGGTACTGGAGCACACCCTGCAGGGATAAATCTTCTCGAGAAGCCGTGTTTTCCGCGGTTATGGATTACTTGGTGAAAGTACTGGCTAACAAGTACTCAGACAACTTACACCTAATGATAATAACTTGACTAGTAATAGTCTTATTGACACAACAACTTGATACATTATTCATTAATCCAACTGTGTGAGTTATCCTCGGACTGCTTCTTTGGATAAGAGGTGAGATCCAGGATGGGTTTGTTTGGAGTTAGCTGATAGGTTGGTTACGATACTCGATCTTATCTTCTTTCTGTTAGCCGGAAATTGTAGTATCTCTCTGTAGTTGGTTAGTGCAGCCCGCTGTCGCTTATTTGCAACAACCCCTTCCTTTCCGTTGAACCCAAAGTATTTGTATCTTGTGATGATCGGATTACGCCGGTATCTTGTGAGTATGGGTTTGATCCCCCTTGCCAGTACTTAACCGTACTGACCCACGAATTCATTTTCGTGGCTGCATATTCAACATTGCAGCCAACAGGTTTGAAGTCTGACGACGTTAGCTTGGGAATCCCTCCGGCTTGGCCTGGGCAGGGATTGGACGCCTTCGGTTATCTTCAGGACTCTTAGTCCAATTTGGATCTTGTCCGTAGCCGGACGTTTGTTTCTTCCGCTGTTATTTGGATCTTTGTATTGTATCAGTTGTATCCCTGGCTCGTTTGAGTCATCTTGTATCTATCTGTTTCTGTTCTAATTGTGGAATATTCGTGAACTGTTGTAATGTTATCACAAATGGCAACCTGGAATCGGTTATTATGCGGATTTGGCGGAAATGTTGAAATCTGCATAGTACCCGATCTCGGGGCGTCACAAATGGTATCAAAGCCTTGGTTCCGATTCCCGATATTGTTTCGATACGAATGGTTATCGAAGCAACGGGTCCGCAAAGCCTGTAGGTTAACCTCGCTAACGGTCGTTGTTTCTAGAGTGTCAAAAACTATTTCTGCTAAACTATTTTGGAAAACATCTCAATAGGATTCTTGTTTTCTCCTTATCTGTATTCTATTTCCCCTCCCATCTTATTTGTTTTGGAGTCTACTCTCGTACTCAATCTTTCAAAGTGTTAGGATCCTACGTGGGTGGACGTTTTCTGAGCCTTTAACCTAATAGGTTCGATCATCGGAAGATTCCTGGTGGAAGAACATCGTCGTCACTCCGAGCAAGAATCTCTTGTTAGTGGTGTCGAGGAGATCAACTGGAAGCACGAAGAATCGATAGTCGAATTTCTTTCCCCTCCCGGGTTAGCAGGTGGATTGCGAGGGCGCAATCCCTTGTTAGTGGTGTCGTCTGTAACACCTGGGGTGTTACCTGTTTGTTTTGCTTGCATCATATGCATCACATTGCATTGCACCATGTTTGCATCACAACTGAAAATCAAAACAATTTAAACTTTCACCCCCTGCTCAAAATTTCCAATTTCAAAATTTCAAACTAAACCACTCAATTGTTTTTCACTGGTTGAATCTGTTTTAATCAAGTTGCTTGTTAATAAAATTTTCCCTTTTATTTAAAACCCTAATGGCAAATTCCAACAATTCAAATCAAATCAATCTTATTTATCATATTTCAATTTGGCAAACAAATTAAATCAAATAATGTTTGTATGATTGCTTGAAATTGTTAAATAAAACTTTGCTTATTTCCAAAATTCCCAAAAATCAAACCTTAATTGGAATTCAACTAACACATTAAAAATCAATTAACATTTTAATTTTTGAAGTTAATGATTAACATTACTTTATGTGCTGTTTTGCAAAATAACAAAATTTATTTATAAACTAACAATAAAACCCTAAGCCTTCTCTATCTCTCTCTCCCTTTTATTCTATACAAAAAAAAATCAACTAATAGAAAAAATAAAAATAAAAGCCTAGGAGAGAGGCAAGCCCACCACTCTCTTTTCTTCCCCCCAAGCCCATCTCCTTTCTGGCCCATCCCTCTTTTCTGTCGTCCTTCTCCCTCCTGTCGTTATCTCTCTGTACGAACATCTTCAGAGCCACTCGATCAGCTCTCCCCCCCTTGATGCCATGCCGTACAAGGTCTCTCCCCCCCCATAAAACAGCCACTCCTCTACCCTAGACCCCATAGCCCTACTCCTTCCCCCTCCTAGCGCCGCCGTCCTCTCTATCCCCCCTCCTCTCTGTTAGTCCTTTCCCTGAACCTACTGAAGTTTAGCTGAACACTTCGTGGCCGGGACTTTGCCTCCTTGGCGCCACCGAGGTGGCCCTCTCCGAGGAGCCCCGAGGGCGGGAATGGAAACGGGGGTGCTCCAGCTACCGTCCCGTCCCCTCGTCGCTTGCCGGGAGCGACCGTGGAGCCCGCGCCGTCGCCGGCAAGTTCCCGCCGCGGCTGTACCTCGACATCGGCCAGTGACAGGTGCGATATGTTCCTCTCCTCCTCCCTCGCCTTTTTCTCCCGTGCTGCACACGCCAAGCACCGCACGCACGCCGCAACGCTCAACGACCACCTGCATGTTGCCTCGGGATCGCACACGAGTTTTCTCCCCGGCGCTGCAACTGGTTCCTTCGACGTCTCTTTCTGAACCGTGGCAACGAACGCCTCTGCTGGTGTAGCGAGGTTCAGTAACTTGCCGTGCTAGTTAGCGTTTCAGATCGCGGGACCACCTAGCCACCCCAGCAGATCTGCACCCGATCGGTAACCTGGAGGATGCAGAGCCCAACTCACCCCCGACGCCAAGAATCCTTCCTTCTGTTCTACCGCAAGCAGAAGCAGAAAACTGCATCTTGTTCTGCCCCAACATTCAGTAAACGCCCCGTGTTTACGTCTTCTTCCATCCACCTCGTAGTGTAACACAAATCTGAAACCGCCTAATGGTACAGTCCCTTGCGCGCCCACTGCAGATCCCCGGATCGAACCCTGGGGAGGCGAAAACCCCAATCTTTTTGCTCTTCTGCGCGCACTCGCCTGGCCCCACTGGTCATCGACCCTGGTGGG
Organism: Alopecurus myosuroides; assembly: GCA_028641055.1. Taxonomy (NCBI): domain Eukaryota; kingdom Viridiplantae; phylum Streptophyta; class Magnoliopsida; order Poales; family Poaceae; genus Alopecurus; species Alopecurus myosuroides. The sequence continues at coordinate 56,592,618 of CM054057.1, forward strand.
CAGTGCTGCCTCCACCCCCTCCACGTTGACGCTGGGCCCCCGCGGTCAGCGTCATAGGGTGTACCCGCAGCGAGTAGGAAAAGTCCAGGAACCTTCCGAATTCTTTTTCTTCCACACAAAGGTCCCTGTAAATTCACAAATTAGTCCCTAAACTTAAAAAGCTAATAACTTTAGTTTTATAATTCCAAATTACAAAAATAAAATATGTGCACTGGTCTAAATTCAAATCTCTATCTTTTGGTATCAATTGTTTTCTGTTTTGAATTTTGAAAATGCAATTTAAATTTGAATTCAAATAATTCAATTGTAATTTGCAACAATTCATAAATAATTCATACTATTTCCAAATAAGGCAAATAAAATATGTTTTCCATACCATTTTGAATAACCTTTTCAAATATAAATTTTGTTTCATGGTTTGAATAATTTAAATTGCCTAAATAATTTAATACTTGTTTAATTCATTTAAATTTGATAAAATCATAACTTGCTCAAAATAAAATAATTTTGAACATGCAAAATATGTTTTCAAACCATCAAAGTGTGAACTTTTCAAATGTGAGTTTGAAATTATGTTTTGAACAAATAAAACTTCAATTAAATTCAAACTTGTTTCAAATCCATTTAAAACTTGTTTAATATTGTTTAATTCATAATTAAATTATCCTAACTCCAATTTCAATATTTGAAACATGTAATCCAACTAAAATTTGATGTTATTTTCAAATATAAATTTTGTTATTTGTTTTGAACACTTTAACTTGATAAAACAAAAATTGCTTGTGTGACATGTTTAAGTAACCAAACTTTCCACCCTTAACCAACAATTTCCAAACTTGTTAAACCTTATTTCCAAATGGTTCTATTGTTGTTATTTTTCTGTTTTCCTCATCCATGCATCATGCTAATCCACTTTCACCTATTGGTTAGTTGTAAAACAATTATTTCAACCTTAATTCATGGGCTTTCCATATGTAATCCAAATTGCATATGGGTCCATTTAAATTTGTTTATCTTGTCAACTAGTTTACCTTGATGCATCTTTAAATCTGTCATGCATCCATATCTTGTTCATGCTGGATCTTTTTCCGTAGTAGTAATTGTTGCATCCGGTGTTTGTTCGAGGTTCGTTGCTTCTTCCCGGATAGGACGTTGAGATGATGTGAGCAAAGACAAGTTCTGCTACCTTGCGGGATCTCAGGCAAGTATACTCACTTGCTGCCATATGGCTGCCTTTCATCACTTGTTACCGATTCTTTCCGTTGTTCTTTTCTGCTAGCCTTAGTAGTAGTTGTTTCTGTTACAAACCCATCACATGAATCCCTTAACCTTGATATTGCCTCACCTCCACTCCTATCACCCCTTTGGTTGAGCCAGTGTCTTACTAGCATGCTTAGGTTGTTTTGTTCGAGTCTGTTACCCGTTACTTTCAGTTACTATTCTTATGTTCTGGGGGCTCGATGTTAATCAATCAACCTGTTATTAATAATATGATGATAAGGCACCGGCAGGAGGCCCTAAGTGGTTTTGAGGCCTGCTAGTGTCGACCCTAATAGGAAAAGGGTCTTGTCTACTGATCCATGATGAGCGTGCTCACCGCATCCGGGTGGTAGTATGGGACCCCCCTCGACTTAGATCTGATCTGCAGCTTGTCCGAAGAGCCACACTTAGTTCGGGTGTTCCATTTGCTCCTTGCATAATGGGTTGATCACCCATGGTTACTGATGATGATGATGCATATAGGGCGAGGCCTGTGGTGCCGGGGGGTGTGGTTTTCACCCCTGCGCTTAGCGGACTGGCCGGGACCTTATAGCTCCGTGGCTCCTAGGATGGGTTGTAGAGATGGTTTGGGTCGTGTCAAGCCAACCTGAGTTTTAGTTGGTGGCTTGAGTGTGTACGGGTACTGGAGCACACCCTGCAGGGATAAATCTTCTCGAGAAGCCGTGTTTTCCGCGGTTATGGATTACTTGGTGAAAGTACTGGCTAACAAGTACTCAGACAACTTACACCTAATGATAATAACTTGACTAGTAATAGTCTTATTGACACAACAACTTGATCCATTATTCATTAATCCAACTGTGTGAGTTATCCTCGGACTGCTTCTTTGGATAAGAGGTGAGATCCAGGATGGGTTTGTTTGGAGTTAGCTGATAGGTTGGTTACGATACTCGATCTTATCTTCTTTCTGTTAGCCGGAAGTTGTAGTATCTCTCTGTAGTTGGTTAGTGCAGCCCGCTGTCGCTTATTTGCAACAACCCCTTCCTTTCCGTTGAACCCAAAGTATTTGTATCTTGTGATGATCGGATTACGCCGGTATCTTGTGAGTATGGGTTTGATCCCCCTTGCCAGTACTTAACCGTACTGACCCACGAATTCATTTTCGTGGCTGCATATTCAACATTGCAGCCAACAAGTTTGAAGTCTGACGACGTTAGCTTGGGAATCCCTCCGGCTTGGACTGGGCAGGGATTGGACGCCTTCGGTTATCTTCAGGACTCTTAGTCCAATTTGGATCTTGTCCGTAGCCGGACGTTTGTTTCTTCCGCTGTTATTTGGATCTTTGTATTGTATCAGTTGTATCCCTGGCTCGTTTGAGTCATCTTGTATCTATCTGTTTCTGTTGTAATTGTGGAATATTCGTGAACTGTTGTAATGTTATCACAAATGGCAACCTGGAATCGGTTATTATGCGGATTTGGCGGAAATGCTGAAATCTGCATAGTACCCGATCTCGGGGCGTCACAAATCATCTCAGCTCGCGTTGTCGGAAACGAAAGGTAAGCTTTTTCCTTCTGAAATTTCCGATTTAGGTATTTGTCTAAGTTTTTTCCGAAAAGTTTGATTAACTCAGATTTTCCCTTGCTTTTCAGCTGCATTAGCTCAGGCTAAGGAAGCAGCGGAAGATTCTGGCAATGCCGAAATTCTCCGCAAGGAGAATGTTGAGCTTCACAAAAACCTTGTGAAAGCACAACAAGACCTGGAAGCCAGTAATATGGCCCTTGGAATGGCTAATTCCAAGGCTTCCGAACAGGCGGAGAAGGACAAATCCACCATTCAGGATTTGACCGACGCTCTGAACCTTCGCCTGGAGGAAGTTTCCGAGATCGACAAACTCATTGGTAAATCTCTTACTCATTTATCATCTTCCCATGCTTTGCTTTCTCTGTTTTTTCGCCTGACCCTTTTGGATGTTTTATTGGAAAAAACAGGAGACACCCCAGACGGCACTCGGATTGCAGGCATCCGAGCTTTTGGGGAAACATGGACTTCGATCAAGGCTGCTGGAATGCAGCTAGTAAATAAGTTCCTTCCCGAAAAGTCTGGGGAATGCTCGGAGGTTGAAAAACTTCCGGGTGTCATCATGGAGGTGGCGGAATCCAAGGAGTCCCTCCTTCGCTCCGCTGCACGGGGTGGTGCGCGCATGGCTCTCGGCCTCATGCGCATGCACTACCCTAGTGCTAAATCTTGGCGCGTGGCCACCGGTGTCCCTCAAGGATACACGGATATGCAACGAAACACCATCTTTGATGGAGTCAAGGGCCACGCCACCCAGATTGCCTCCATGGTAAATATGTCCGTCAGTTATCCAGAAGAGGAGATTCCTCCAATCCCCGAGGACGAAAGCAGCGAGGAGGAATCCGATGCTTGAAAGGTTACCTTGGACCTGGATAGCAGAAGTAGACAATAGGAGCATTACTGTTCTTTCAATGTAATCCAAAATGTAATGCTTCTATTTGTATGAATGAAAATTCCGTCTTTTGCAGTTTGAACTATGAAATTACTTGCAAGTTTTTTGGATTTTATCATTCCTTTATCTTCTAAGTTCTCTGGTGTATATGTTTTAACTGTCCTTAGTGTTTGAAATGGCTCAAATAGAAATATGAATCGTTATGCCGAGTAACTGGGGACGAACCAATCAGTTTTGAAACTCGGAAACATGAATCATGCTAAAGGCATTTTTACTAACTAATTCCAGTAACCCAACACACACACAATCAGATAAGACTTAGAGAAACAAGGAAAGTTTTAAGTGAAACTTGGGCACGCAGGCAATTCAAGTTTCCCTTAGCCGTTATCAGGCTGAAAAATCATTCAGTTATGTAACACCGAGTACGCAAGCACAATTCGGGTTAACGTTGAGAAATTTGTAAGATCATTGGGAAATAGATGAGGCGGAAACACTTTGTACTTATAAAGAATATGGATGACAGCATTCCGACAACTTTATTTCATGATCTCAAAAGATGTTTACATAGAATTGAACTTAAGTACGGAAAGGGACATAACTTGCTAGACGTTCCCAGGCTTCCGCAATCCACTTGACTTTGTCGAATTTCTTCAGCAGCTTGTAGAGTGGTAAGGTTTTAGCCCCCAGTCGACTAATAAATCTTTTTACGGCTGTGGCGGAACCCATCAATTCTTGGACATCTTTTACGCGCCTAGGTTTTGAGATGTTCAAGATTGCCTTGATCTTTTCCGGGTTAACTTCTATTCCTCTATGAGAAACGATGAAACCAAGAAGTTTTCCTGAGGGAACCCCGAATACGCACTTAGATGGATTCAACTTCATCTTGTAAGTGCGTAAGTTTTTGAAAGTTTCTCGCAAATCCTCAAGGAGTGTATCTTTTTCCTTGGTTACGACTGCGATATCGTCCACGTAAACATGAACGTTTTTGCCAATCTGACTATGCAAACAACGTTGCATGCAACGCTGGTAGGTTGCACCTGCGTTCTTCAGGCCAAAAGGCATGGTTATGTAGTAATACGTCCCATACGGGGTTATAAAAGAAGTCTTGATTTGATCTTCCTTTTTCATGCGTATTTGGTGGTACCCGGAGTATGCATCCAAAAAGCATAAAAGCTCGGAGCCTGCAGTGGGATCTATTATTTGATCGATTCGCGGTAATGCGAACCTATCTTTCGGACACAATTTGTTCAGTCCTGTGTAATCTATACACATTCTAAGAGCGGTTGTGTCTTTCTTCGGTACTAACACCGGATTTGTGGACCAATCAGTATGGATTACCTCCTTGATGAAATCCGCTGCTAAAAGCCGGATAATTTCCTTGCCAATAGCCTTCCGTCTTCTTCCGTCAAATCGACGGAGACCTTGTTTGACGGGTTTTTATCCAGGAATAACCTTGAGTTGGTGCTCAGCAAGTTCCCTGGGTACGCCTGGCATGTCAGCTGGACACCAGGCAAAAATATCCCAGTTCTCACGGAGGAACTTGATGAGCTCTCCTTCCTATTTGTCGGTCATCCCAGTCCCTACGATGAAAATTTTTGTCGGATCTTTGGGATCTAGGATTACCTGTTTTGTATTTTCGGACGCCTTGAAGCTATCTGTTGGCTTCCGAGTTTCTTTTCCTGCCGGCATTTCTTTCGGCGATACCTCTTTGGCTAATTCCTTCAATTCTTCCTTTGCTATAACTCTCTGAGCACAAAGGGCGTTTTCTTTCTCCAACTCGTTTGCCAGCTTGAAATCACCGGCTATGGTGATTACTCCTCCTTTGGGTCCTGGCATCTTCAGCTTGTTGTAGATATAACAGATACTTGCCATGAATTTGGCGAAAGCCGGACGTCTGAGTATTGCGTGATACACACTTTCGAACGGTACCACTTCGAAGGATACTTTTTCCTGCCGGAAGTTGTCCTTATCTCCGAAGGTAACATCTAGGGAAATTTCTTCTAGGGATCGTGCTTGCCTACCAGGAACAATGCCATGGAAGCGTATATTGCTGTAGTTGAGCTGGGACTCGGAGAGCTTCAAGTGCTTCAGTGTATCCAGGTACATTATGTTAATGCTGGATCCTCCATCCATCAGCACTCTTCTTAGCCTAGTGTTTTGAACAATAGGGCTTACAACAAGAGCTTGTGTGCCGGGTTCAGGGATATTTCCGGGATGATCAGACTGATCCCAGATTATTGGTGTGTTGGAGTACTTCAAGAATTTCGGGGTCGCAGGAATAATCGCGTTTATTTCCCGAAGTGTTCTTTTGGCCACCTTTGCTGACGGAGTTGCTAAGAAAGTTAGCATTGTTTCTCCATCAACTCTTGGAAATTTGGGTTCGCCTTTCCGCTGTTGTTCCTGGATTTTGTCATCAGTGTCCGATTCACTGTCTTCTTTGTCAGCTTCTGGCTTTTGTTTGGCGGGTTTCCTCTTGGAACCCTTCCCCTTATTTCCGGATCCTGCACTGCCTTTCATATGCTTATTTAGCCGGCATTGTGCATTTGTGTGGGTGGGTTTCCCAAATTGCGAGTGGTGGACACAGGGTTCCGACTTAATTCTCTCCCATTCTTCGGGAGTGTAATTGATTGGATCTGGATTGCATCCTTTCCACTTATTCCCTTTTTCTCCTCCAAAGGCTATGTTGACCTCTTTGGGCTTTGTCGTTGATTCCGGAGTTCCTTTTTTGTCAGGACGAGGGGTTTTCTTGGCAAGTATCAGTGTATCGATATTACCTCCTCTTGCTCTGATGTCGTCTTCGGCTGCAGCATGTTCATTAGCGGTTGTAAGCATAGATCCGAGATCTTTGTGCTGTTTAGAACCAACCATGAATGGTACAAGTCCGGGTTTTAGGCCATTGACGAAAGCATGCATTGCTTGTACGTCAGTTACTCCAGAACAACTATTCTTCGCTGCCGTCCATCTGGAGATGAAATCCACGTATGGTTCATCCTCAAATTGAGTGCAACGGTTCAATTGGTTGATGCTGTTCGGGCGTTTGTACGTTCCCCGAAAATGCTGAGTGAATACTCTAGCCATGTCATCCCAACTGTCGACAGTTCTTGATGGTAATCCATTGATCCAATCTCTGGCTCCATCTAGCAACATTAGGGGAAGAAACTTGACAGCTTCCAGGTCTGTCCCATTGTTGATTTGGACGGCTGTATAGTAGTCTGAGAGCCAGGTATCCGGGTTTGTGCTGCCGGTATATTTTTGATAGGTTTGACCAACTTTGGCGAAACCAGAATGCAGGGTTATCCTTCGGATCCTGTCAGTAAAACACTTAGGACCAAAGTATAGATCATCCTTTTCTGCTCTATCAATGTGTGCGGAATATCTTCCGGCTGAATGGACAGAAGGGGATCTGCTCCTTTCTTTTCCATTGTTGCGCGGACGCGCTTTTCCGGGGTTATTTCTATCTCTTCCGTGGTCACGCCCTTTTGGATTAGGCGGAGTTCTGCTCCTGTGCCTTTCCTTATCCTTAGGCGGTGTCCGAGATCTTTCACGTCTGTGAGGTATATCATATCTTCCAGCTTTCTCGGCTGGGTTTCTCGGAGGTGGCATTATTTTGCCGTCATTCCGGTGTTTGTCTTCCCGATCATGTGGTTTATATCCATCTTTCAGGAGATGAGGTCCGGTCCTAGACGCTGCATCCCGGTTGTCGGGGTTTTTCTTGTCTTTTCTCGGATCCTCTTTTTTATTATCTGAATCTCCGGGTTCTTCCGGTCCAGGTGCTCCAGCAGCGCAAGTAGCTGTTTTGCATAGGGCGGAATTATCATGCAGCCTCCCTGATCGCTCTTGGCCTCGCTGTTGCTGTTGTAATGCTTTTCCTAAGAAAGCATACACCCCTTGGAGTTTTTCCCCGTTGGAGTACAGATCGTTGTTGAGGATGGTGAATGCTGCTTCCGCGTTTTCTGCAGCGGTTTTGTATATTGGTTCGCCCCTGGCATCTTTGCCGTTTACCCGCTTTTGCCAAGATGGGTTATGAAACCTTTCTTTTGGCGGCAGTTCTTCCGGTTGTGCAATTCCGGGTAACCTTGTAGGTTTGATGGAAGATCTATTCTTTCTCTCGTACTCCTCTATTTCTTCCTTCATGATTTTGATATCATGTTGGGTTTTTTGGAGGTGTTCTCGAGATCTGAGTAGTCGTTGCTGTTGCCGTTGGAAAGCTTGTCTCCTGGCTTCCAGCATCTCAGGGGGCTCGCTTGCTCCCACTGGCGTTTGTAATAGATCTTGTTCTTCTTGTTCTGTCATTGGCACAACAAGGATTTCCTTTTTCTTCTCCGCAGGCTTTTCTCCGCTTGCTTCTCCTATTTCCGGGCTTTCTTCAGCTGTATACGCTAGTTTTTTCTTCCGGAGTTTCTTAGCGTACTTGTGCGTTTTCTTGGAAGAGGGAGGTTTTTTGACAGGTTCTTCTTCTGTCATCTCCTTGACATTGGGGAATACCGGAGAAGTTTCTCCTTCTTCTCTCTCTTCCTCTGGCGGAGGGGTTTTGGGGCTTTCCTGGCTGCCGGCATCCGTGACTTCAGCCGGTTTTGCCATTAGCACTTCATGGAAACCCTCTTGAAGATATTTTACCTTTCTTTCAAAGGCATCCTCATCTTCGTCTTCGGAATCGAATTTGTCCGATCCGGTGTCCGACTCCAATCTCGCCTCAATGGCGGCTAGCACGGACTCAGCTTCCGAGTTTATCGTCGCGCTGACGGATGTCGGATCTTCCGTCTGGGTGACGGGTAGTGGTTCTTCCGTTTCTGTGACGGGTGTACTGTTGTCTGCCTCTTGCGCGGGATATCCATCATCCGTGTTTTCGGCGACTTCAGATTGCACCATGCCGATAAAGTGTGATTCACTTTTTTGTCGGTGATCTGAGCAAAATCCGGCATCATAGTCGTCTTCGACTGGGTATAGGGCGGGTGGGAAATACTTGCTTCCACCGCAAAACCCCATTGCCTCTGCGGTTAATCCAATAAAGATGTTAGCAGATCCAATCGGTAATACGCAGGCACTTACCAGGTGGTTTTGCGCCGGTATATAGGATCCGTTGTCGAGGAAGCGTCCAACGTCGTTGTCGAATTCCAAGCTTCCGACAGTGATCGATCTTCCGATTCCGCCGAGTATCCCAGATCGGAATCTCACGCCTGATGTCGCACCCTGATTTCTAGGGGATACTCACCGTACGAACTGGATAGCAGATGCTTGGATTATGGGGCATAACTGCTCCCACGTCCCAGCTTCCTGGTAGGCCTGCGCTTATGCGCGACAACACAAGCCCTGCTATTCCATCGTCGATGTAAACTATCCACTAGAGATCAAAGGCACTTCCGTCGACGTACTTCAAACCATACACACATGGTACGTCAACGGCGTTTAACAAGTGATATCACAACAGATCTCTACGACACAAAAGATTGAAATAAGTTGCAAATGGCTCTCATTAGAGCAGAGATAGCAAATACAATCATTCAGAGGGCACATGCCCCAACAACTCATCATTACATCACAGCGGAAGCATTCAACATGTCTGAGTACAGACAAGAACCAAATAGGCCTAAGAGGCCGGAAACAAACAGACGGAGCCCATCCACGAAGTCTCGGATCCTGCCCGGGTCCGCTATCTACTCGTCAGCAGTCTCGTCATACTCCACGTAGTTGCCACCATGTAGATCCTCGGAAACGTCGTCTGCGTAAACCACAGCCCCAAAGGGGTCAGTACAACAACGTACTGGCAAGCAAGACTCACAGTTCACCAAAGTGTAACCCGTCAACACCAAGCACAGATGCCTTGGGTTCAACGGAAGAGAGGGGATATAAACAATGCTGCAACTGGCTGCGCTAACCAACTACAGAGATTCTATCATATCCAACTATCAGAAAGGGGATAAGATCGAGGGTTGTGACCAACTGAAAGATAACTGCAAACAAACCCATCCTGGATCTCGCCCCTTATCCAAAGAAGCAATCCGAGGATAACTCACACAGTTGTAATAGTGATGGTTCAAATTATTGTGTCAATGAGCCTATTACTAGTCAAGTTATTAATCATGGGGTGTAACATGTTTAATCATTATGTTTAATTTGTCCTGAGTACTTGTTAGCCAGTACTTTCACCAAGTAATCCATAACCGCGGAAAACACGGCTTCTCGAGAAGATTATCCCTGCAGGGTTGCACCAATTTGGCCGTACACTCATGAATAACCCGCCAGATGGAAAGGCCCTTCCACCAAGCGGGGTACTCAACACAACCAACCATTCTCCGCATCAAGCCCAAAGCACCTTGGGCGCACGGCTAATCGAGCCCAGAAGAAAATGGACCCTCATAGCACTCTAAGAACGTGTCCCCCTATATGCCGACTACAAAAGTTCCACCCTGCGCTGGGCTCGCAAAAACATGCATGCGGCAAATAGAAAGCACGAACTAAATGAGATGATTTGGACGAGATGCGAATCAGATCAAGTTGAGGGGGGCGCCCATACTCGCTTCCCAAATGCGGGTAGTGCGCTCATCATGGATCAGTAGACAAGACCCTTTTCCTATTAGGGTCGACACTAGCAGGCTTCAAAACCTCTCATGGGCCTCCTGCCGGTGCCTTATCATCAAATTTATTAGTAATAGTAACATTAGCATGATTGATTGATTAAACATCGAGCCCCCACAACGTAATAGAAATAGTAACAGAAAGTAACGGGTAACAGACTCGAGCAAAAGCAACCTAAGCATGCTAGATAAGAACAGGCACAAGCAATGGCTGTAGGTATGGAGGTGAGGCAATATCAAGGTTAAGGGATTCATGTGATGGGTTCGTAACAGAAACAACTACTACTAAGGCTTAGCAGAAAAGAACAACGGAAAGTATCGGTAACCAATGTTGAAAGGAACACAGTGGTTCATGTGAGTGATAACTTGCCTGCAAACCCAGTAGCCTGGTACTGAGCTAACTCCTTAGAAGGGGTGTCGTAAGTATCGTCGGTCTCAACGTCGTCGTATATCCGAGAAGAAGCAAACAAACATCGCAGAAAGATAAGCAATCATTATCATGGCATAGTGCACAATCAAATATGATGCATGTCATGTTAATAGATGCAACAAAGTAAACTAGTGGATATGATACACAAGTTTAAATGGATTCCATATGCAAAGATTGCATATGGCAAACCCATGCCTTATGGTTGAATTAGTTGTTCTACCACTAAGCATCAGGTGTAGGTGAGTTAGCATGATGCATGCATGATGAAGAACAAGAAGATAACAACAAAATAACAATATTAATTGCAATTGTAATGAGGGTTAACAAGTTAAGAAAACAATTATTAAGTTTTGGAAATTATTGGTTACTTAATGAGGGTGAACAAGTAGTTGTTGTTATCAACAAGTTAAAGGGTGCAAAACAAATAACAAAGTTGATATTTGAAAAGGTTATCAAATTTTAGTTGGATTACATGTTTCACATTTTGAAATTGGACTTAGGATTATTTAATTATGAATTCAAGAATATTAAACAAGTTTTAATTGCATTAAACAAGATTTAAATGGTTTAGGCAATTTTAGTTATTCAAAACAGGAAACAAAAATTATATTTGAAAAGGTTATTTAAAATGGTATGAAAAACATATTTTATTTGCATTATTTGGAAATAGTATGAATTAGTTATGAATTATTGCAAATTACATTTGAATTATCCAAATTTGAATTTTAAAAGTATTTTGAAAACTCAAAACAGAATACAAATTGATTATTTGGAAAGGTTAGGAAATTTGGAGCAACAAACATATACAAGTTTTAGTTATTAGCCTTATGGTTTAAAAGTTATTGAATTTTAAAGTTTATGGTTTATTCTGCCAATTTAAAAGGAATTGGAAATTAAACAGATTTCGATTTAAGCTTTTGTTACCGCGCGGAAACTACACACCAGCCACTGCCCAGTGGGGTCTAGCCAGCGTGGCGTGCGCGTGGCAGCACAGTTGGCAGCCCGAGTGGCTTACAGGTGGGCCTGGCGCGGTGCAGCAGTGCAAAAAGTTGGGGATTAATTCCCACCAAGCGGGGAATCGAACCCGGGTGCTATTGCTTCCGCGCAAAGGGCGATAGCCAGTGCGGCTCTGGAGCGTTCGTGTCAGGTAAGGACCTGGGGTGAGGTTAACATGTGTGCTGTGCGTTAACTGCATCTAACTGAAACTGTTCTGAATTTCGTTGCAGGTACAGCGCGGAACTGAAACTCATCGAGGGCAGACGGCGAGCGACAGCGCCCTGACCGTTGGTGCTCGTCGCTGCTGTGGTGGCTCGCCGCCGTGCGGCTGGTGGCGGTGGTTCTGTGGATGCATCGATCAGAGAAAGGAGGGAGAATCAGAGGCTCACAGTGATTCGTCGAGGAAGGCGCGGTCGCAGACTGCTCCTGGACGCCGACAGGCGCGGAGGAGGACGGCGATCCAGGGCGCAACCGGCGAGGCCTCTTCGACGATCTTGGCGGGGAGACTGTCCCTGCTCCATTCCCGGCATCGGAGGTACCTCGAGGGAAACGTGGGGCTGGGAAGGTGGCGAATTCAGGTGGTGGTTCGGGTGTTGCAGTGTCGTTCTTCAGAAGGAAAACAGAAGGATTGGGGAAGGGGAAGAGGAGTTGGCGGCGCAGGGAGATGGCTCTAGGGTTTCTAGGCTAGCAGCAGAGGGGGGGGTAGGTTATAGGGGGAGAGGTGCTGTACGGCGGCAAATCGGCGTGGGGTGGAGGCGATCGAGCGGTGCAGAGCCATGTCGTACAGAAGACGACGTCACAGCGAGGAGGACGACAGTGACAGGAGGGAAGGGGTACCGGGCCAAAGGTTAACGGGCTGGGCTGGGTCTTAGTGGCTGCTGCTGCTCTCCTCCCTTTTGCAATTTTATTTTATTTTTTGTACTGTTTTTTTTTTGTAGCAAGCAAATGGAAGCAAAACAAAGGTTTTGTTTATAGAAACTTTTGGAATAAAATTAGGATAATTACCTTAGTTGAAAAACAACCAATTGGTAGTTTTTGTTTTCAAAAACTTTATTGTTTGCTTGTTGTTTTTAAAATTAAACCAATTTAATTGAGATTTCCAATATTAGTTAATATTAGAAAAACAAGGTATTTTCAATAGGGTTTTCTTTAGGGTTTAAAAGTGATTTAATGAATTCAAATTAGTGGTGAATTTCATTGATTCAAAAGATTAAAGATTTTGAGGATTGGTTTGAATTTGAAATGATTTAGAGTAATTGCTTGAATTAATTGATTGGAAAATTGGTTTGATTAAAGCAACAAATTGAGAAGTGAAAAACAAAGAATAAAAGGGGTGTTTTTATTTGTTATTTTGGTTCCAAAAGTTGTAACAGAACAAGTATGAAAACATTGTTTGAGTGAGGTTTGAATTTGAGTTGTGAAAACAGTGGAAAACAAATGAAACAATAAGAAACAAATGCAAACAACATGATGACATGATGCAATACTTAAATTAAACAGGAAATCAAACATTCTAAGGGGAGTTTTCATACTTGGGATGTTACACCTGACGTCGTTTGCCCCACGGTGGGCGCCAACTGTCGAGACATCGTAGTAGTTTTCATAGACGGGGGTGCCATGAGACTACGGTAGAGACGTGGGGTAACGGGATCGCGTGGTGAATGGTGAACACAGGATTTACCCAGGTTCGGTACGTCCGCGACAGTACGGCGTACCTACTCCTGCACTTCTCACTATTCAGGACTAAAGCCTGTAAAACAGGGTTACAATGTGAGGGCGTAGATCTAGCTACTCGGCGAGGATGCACTTCTCGGCGAGTTGCGTAGAGCTTCTTTGTTATGCGGTCAAGCTTATCTAATCTAGCTCCCGTCCGGCTTTATATAATAGCCGAATTAGGGCTTACAGAATAGGAAACCTAGAAGACTACGTTTAACTTGTAACTTGGAAAGCAAGGAATCCGTCTTCTCCTCCAAGCCAGATCACATGGGCCGTGATCCGGGTTCTTCTAGAATCCGGCTTCTGCGCGTCGGATTACTGGGCCGCCCAATGGACCTAAGCCCACTACCATTTAGGCCACCCTGGTAATCCGGCACTTTGTCTACCATCTTCTATACCCCTAGTTGGTATATATCCGACAAGCGGCGATTTAGCATCGCTATATCGTTTCAAATAGGTCGCCGCTAAATGTCATAGCCCGCTATTTAAAACTATGTAGTAAGATTGACTTACCACTGCACTAATTGGGGTAAAGGTATCCTGTGCTTTAGCAAAAGTCCAAGGAAGACCTGCAGACTAAAATTGCATTGGTTACCGAAAGTTTGAGACAGAAATTATATATGATACTATTGGAACCTCAGGTTACTTACAAGGTCATGTTGGTCAATTTTTACCGCATAGTTTGCACAAAATTTACCCAAATTATCATGCCAAATTAGTAAGATGCAAGAATTTAGAAAGAAGTGAGACAAATAATAGCCCCAGCAAAAATATATGGTTTGTGTTCTATGCCTTGGCATTGGTAGACGATGTACAACTTCTGAGACTACAACGTCAGAAGTTTGTTACTGGTTTTATTTATGCAAGATGAATGTTCCAATTAACATTTTGACTAACAATTAATGTCCATTTCAGTAAAAAGAAGAAACTCCTAAGACAATAGTGTACAACTTTTTGCTAAATTTCTTTTCTTAAGTTTAAGTTTGAATGACCTTTCTATCTTTTGAGTTTCCACTGCCACCAGAAAATGGCAGATGGCATGAACCAACAATAAACAACAGGTAGAGCAGCACCAATGGAAATTATAACTGTCAGTGCACACCTTAGTGACCGACTGAAGATACCTTGCTGTCATGTCCAAAGCAAGCGCATAACCTGGAAAATTAGATGATGTACATGATTATGCCAAATTTATCATGTCACTAGAGAAAAACCGGTATTTATTGTCTCAGACGTATGATGCCCTCTACATTGACAAGAAGCACATAAAGGACGTATGAGCCTCTGTATTTATTATCTCGGACGTATGATGCTCTCAACATTGACAAGAAGCACATAAAGTAGGAATGAGCCTCTGTATTTACTGTCCCAACCAATTCATTTTTCAGCAGTAAAATAAAGAGGAGAAACGCACCAAATAAGACTACACCAAGCAAGCCTAAATGGTCACACATTGATGTAATGACAAGTCATTGGCCACCATGAGTAATTGAGTATTCATATTTCAGAAAAGAATACATCTAGGACATGAAAATGCTATTTAGATCAGGACTTAATGTGCTAATACGATAATTTAATGTGCTAATAAGATACTGTCATCTCCTTCACCATGAGTCCATGACAAGTGGCAAAACAGGCATTGAACAAGTATGCTGACCAAGCCAAATAGATAAATTCCTATTCCAAACTCCACATTTATATTTTCCACCAGACTTATGATATGAAGAACTAGTCTATTTGGAGTTCCTCATGATTTCCTTACTCTGTTTACCAAATGGCAAACTGATGCGAGTGTCAGATTCAAGTTGCAACATACATTTGTAGTATTATCCTAGTAGATTTCTAGTTAAATTTTTTTTTAGATCAGGTGCTATCAAAATCTTGCAATTACAGTGAGAGAGTAAATTTCATCGAACGAATGACCGAATGCAGAACCCACATCTCCCCCTACTCCTCTGTTGATACTACTCTGTTTCCTCGAATCAATTATTATTGAACGAAGCATGGTTGTTAAGACTGACAGGTAAGAATCGCTTAGGGACAGCACGGCACGGCATCCTTGATGTGGCTCGCAGTTACCTCCGAAGAAGTCCATGGCGGAGGCCTCGGGTACGTCGCGCGCGCGGCGGGAGATGACGACGGCGAGCTCGACCTCGTGGTGCAGAGACTGGAGCGGCTCGGGCACCTCGACGGCGGCGGTGGTCACGCCCGCGTGGAGGAAGGATGAGGTCGGCTTTAGGAACAGCACCGGCTCCTGCAAGCAACCGAAACACGCACGCCGCGTAGGAAGCGGACCTTGGGGACGGGGTTGCCGAGCTCCTTGGCGTGGGCCACGTAGTTGCGCCCGACCCCGACAATCTTCGTGCTCGCCGCGAGGAGCCTCCGCGCCGCGGCCGCCATGTCCGGGAGTGGGAGAGCTGCGCCGCGGCCGCCATGGCCGGGAGTGGGAGTTCCTCTGAGCTCGGGACGGGACGCGGACTCCAGGTGGCGTGGTCCGATTCCGAGTCAAACCTCCCGTTCCCGTCCCAAACCTGGTTGAGCCGCTATCCAATTCCAAATTTCCAATCCAGCACAGACCTCCATGGTAAACGAAACTCCAAGTCCGAGTCCAAGTCCCCAACCTCCTGTCCCAATACCTGGTTGAGCCGAACCATACCGCGCTATCCAATTCCAATCACACGCCCAGACCTCCATGGCAATGGCAGCGCCGCCGCCGTACCTCCCGGACGAGATCGTCCAAGAATTCCTCCTCCGCCTCCCGCCCGACGACTATTCCTGGACGCTCAGACCGAGCTTTTGGGCTCGGCCCGAGCTTTGCTGGGCTCGGCCGAGTTAGGCTTGGCCCGCCAGATTTTCAGACCGAGCCGATCCTGTTTTGGTGGACCGAAAATAGCACGGGCCGAGCCTGGCTCGGCTCGGTCCAGCCCGAAAGCTCGCTTCTCTCTCTTGGGCCCAGGCGATAGCTAGCCAAAATGGCCCAGCTCTTCTCTCCTGCACACGAACCAGTCAACGTAAGAATAAATCGAACGAAAGAAAAAGACCACGACGGGATGCTCCTGTGCCCGTCGCCGCCGCCGCCGCCACCATCGGCCGTCCGCCCGTCTCCTCTGGCCGCGCTGCAGCCCGCCGCCCTCCGGCGCCACTCCGCCTCGCCTCCCTCTGGCCTCGCCCCCTCCGGCCCGGCTCCAACTGCCCCATGCCGTAGCTGTTGCTTGAATTAGCGCTCGCCGTCGCTACTGCTCGAGGCTGCTCCCCCGTCGTTGCTGCTGCTCGAGGCTGCTTCGCCGTGGTCGCCGCTTCTCCGTCTCGCCCCGTGTTGTGCCGTAGTCGCTGCTCCGCCGGATGCCGCATCTCTGTCCGCACAAGATCTCCAGCTCGCCGGACCTGCGACTCCTTGTCAGTTCGGCGGACCTGCGGATCCTTGTCAGCTCGCCGGTGGTGTGCTCCCAGTGCGTGAGGCGTCGAGGCGCAGGTTCGAATCCTCCCCCACGCACCATTTTCCTGGAGTTTTTCTTCTGGCTCGCGAGCCGGCTCGTCTGGCCCGAAACTCGGCCTAGCTCGGTCCGAGCCAACGGAAGCGGCTCGAGGCAGCTTCTGAGCCAGCTCGAGGCTCGCCCTTTCCAGCCCGAGCCATCGCCAGGCTCGGCCCGAGTTGGCCCGAGCCGGCTCGCGTCCAGCAAGACCGACGACCCAGCATGCCTCCTCCGCGCCTCACTCGTGTGTAAGACCTGGCGCTGCGCCGTCTGCAGCCCCGGCTTCTGCTGCCGCCTCCACGAGCTCCACCGCACGCCCCCTGTGCTCGGCTTCCTCCACAATCCGGGCAACGAGGAAATCCCCCGCTTCATCCCTACCACCGCCTCGTCCTTCTCCCTCGCAGCTCCGGATCGCTGCACCTGGTCGGTCCTCGACTGCCGCCACGGCCGCGCCCTATTCTGGTCAAAGGATACCCGGGAACTCCTCGTGTGGGAGCCAATCACGGGAGACCAACGCCACGTACCGGTGCCGCCCTCGAGCCCCTCGCCGAGGTGGCCGCCAAACGCGACCGTGTTATGCGCAGCTGACGGGTGCAAACATCACGACTGCCATGGGGGGCCCTTCCTCCTAGTCTACGTCTTCGTCGTCGAGAAATACACTTACGACGATGACGAAGTTCATTATGTCACGTCGGCGTGCCTATATTCGTCGGAGACTGACATGTGGGGCGAGGTTACCTCCATGGACGATCATGCTTTTTACATAGATTTCACATATTTTTCCAGTGTGCTTGTGGGGAGGTCACTTCTCTACTTCATCTCCGATGATTGTAGGATCCTCGAGTATGACTTGGCAAGACACACACTAACTGTGTTCGACCCACCAGAGCCCAAGCACAACTATTATGATTACTATGGTTGTAGATTCACCCTCATGCTAGCTGAGGACGGTGGTTTTGGACTTTGCCAAGCAGTGATGCTCGCGGAGAACGACGATCTGGGATACAGCCAAGAAGTGGACCCACATATCAAATTATGGTCAAGAAAGGCGATTGACAACACTAATACACAATGGGTACCCAGTCACGCCATCTACTTGGAAAATTTACTTCCTAATAATGCTCTTGTGAATGCGGCAAGTTCATTGCGTGTGATTGGTCATGCCGAGGGAGCAAATGTCATGTTTGTGGATACGATTGTTGGCCTCTTCACGATCGAACTACAATCACAACAAGTGAAGAAAGTCTCCAATCGTCATCGTTTGTTCGAGAATTTGATTCCAATTGTCAGCTTCTACACTCCCACGGCGTTCAACGTGCACCAGGATTTACCTACGGTCCCGTGTTATGGAAAAGTTGCTCCGGCGGGATGCGCCTTGCTACCCAAAGCTCAAGAGCTGATTGATCTATCGAGTGACGTTTCGAAGAGTACACTAAATGAATAATAAATCAATGAATAGTAATGTTGAGGGTGCTATAGTATAATATTCCATATTCCTAGTATATTGTACTTAAGAATTAAATGGTATCTTCTCTGTTTGGAATTATTGTTTTGGTGTTTTCTATATTTTGGTTTAATTTTTCCACAATACGACAATATTCATTAAGCATCTGATTCGTAGCTTGCTTGATCTTTAACATATCGATGCATGCAGTTTAGGATATTAATACTGTAGAAAGTTAATATTCCTTGTCTTGAAATTTGAGAAAATGAAATGTTAATAATTAACTATATTTGTTAATGCTTACTTTACCACATTTATTTTTTGTACTTTCTCCAGTTTTACCAACTTTTTGGCAGGCTAGATATTACTATTATGTAAGATTGCGCTAATTAAACCATATATATATCAAGAAGTTTAAAAGTTCAATTGGACTATCAAACCCAATAGCTTCCATGTTTCCTAGTTTGAACGTTTGACATATCGCAGAGAATTGGGATTGTCTTTGCATGTTGAAAGGGCATAACTCGGAACTGATAAAACATCGGCGCTTGTCTGTTGAGCTGAATCTGGGTTTACAATCTTATTCATGCAATGTTTAAATCATTACATATTTTAGATTTGGTTACACCCTGTGCTTTACTTTTCGTTGGGTTTTATAAATTAAGACATTAATAAATTCAGAATATGTGCCAAAGTTCACCCAAAATTATTAGCATACTAAAAGGGAAGTTCTAGCGACTATTATTATCTAAAGGGAATAAGAAAATACAAAAAATAGAAAATATATTTAATACAAAAGTCTGGCTGTGTTGTGTTGTACTAAACAACTGGCTTGATGTTACACTCGTTGGATGCTCTTTTCTCTATGTTGGCAAAAAAACATACAAATTTTCTCGTTTGTGATTGATTCTTCTTGAGTTTAATTATTTGGTCATGTTGGCTAATGTGTACGTAGCAATTTGAAATAAAATGTTGCGTTTAAATGTGTGCTAATATTGTTTAACATGATTCCGTAAAAGATTGTCGGATGTTCTATTTTTCATGTCCATCTAGATATATTTGTTGGGTGTGTTATGGATATAAATTTAGCCTGCAGTTGGCGCCCCAGCCTCTAGTGTACACCATGCTCCCTTGGTATCTCACGAAAGGAGAAGCGAACTTTTATCTTATATGCCGTGGTTGAAATGGTTATCAAATGAGAGTGAGTCTAATCAAATATAATAAGAAAAGAGGAAAAGATAAAAGGACGCATCATGTTCATTTGATGGTTCGCGACAAGGAACATAGACGGTTTCCAGCTACAAAAGAGATTGATCAATCTCTTTGGAATACAGTCGAACAATTACAACTGACGGCGAGCAGTCGCATCCGCAAGTATTTGATTAATCTCTTTAGAATGCAGTCAAACAATTTGCTCCGCTACAGGACGCACGGCCGCATAATGAGGAGAAAAATCCACCGGACACTACTAGGAAAATGGCTATAGGAGTGATGATACCCGTGACGCACTTCCAATTCGGCACGTCACGCCTATTATCCGCGGCGCACCATGCTTTCGCGCGTCGCGCCTAAAGGCATACCCGCGGCGCACCAAATAAAAGGCCCGTCGCGCGTATGTGTGGGGCCGGGATGGCGAGCCTCCGAGGCATACCCGCGACGCACCCTGCCCGCGGTGCGTCACGGCTATGCTTCCAGTGCTTGGGAAGTTATAAGGATCTAAATTTAATATGTGCATTTGCAAAGCATGCATCTAAAAGTACGGGAAATTTTGGCGCGAAAGTTTAAACAAACCAAAGTGACCAATGTTTCACTTGACATGATGAACTAGGTCTAATTCATCTAGTCAGGAGTACATTTGGAGTGATCTTTATAACAAAGTATCTTTACAAACCAAATCATCTGGTTACACAAACCATAATTGGTTGTGACCAACACAAATTCTCAACAACTTAAACCTCAAGTCTATAAGTGACTTGGGATAATTCACTAGGTATCTAGAACTCAAAGAGGGGTGAGTATTCAAATTTCATATCTAATGATCATACTTTCACAAATGAGTAATGCATAATTGAACCATCTCATCAACAGAGATGTGATCTTATATAAAACAACAACTCCCTAAGTTATCAATTAATTTCCACAAGATCTCTATAAATCATCTCATAACTATGAGGTGAACCTTCACAAGTAAATAACAAAGGTTCAGCAGAACACAAGTGATACAAACAAGTGTTAACCCAAGTCCCACAAGTGGGAAATAACTTAATTATCATTAATAACATATTTATCGAATATGTACATATCTCCTCAACCATAAAAGAAGTATCTACAAGAAGAATTAAATCTTCTTAAACTACTGTCAAACCTTGATCATTACCTATGATCTTTCCAAACCTCTATGTCTGCATCATGAATACAAATGAAGAATATCAAATAACAACATGACACCCTGAGAAACCAACTAACAACCATGATCCAAGTCATTAAGCTCAATATCTTTCATTTGCTCAATGTCTCATTCATCTCATATAAGGGAGCATATTAAATCTCAATACATCAATGAACCATTTGATCAACTTACTACCTTAAGTCACCATTCCACAAACACTCCACACTTCTATTCAAATCATCATTCTACAACTAAAGTATCTCTGGATACAACTAAGGAATAACAACAAGTTATAACCTTTATTAGAGGAATTTAATGGAAAGCTAAGTAAAACTAATCATGTATGAAACAAGTACCTATCCTATGGGAAACAAAATAGGAAGTATATGAAACAAGAATAAAAGTTGAACTAACTCTTAACCTAGATCTTATTACTTTGTCTAGATCATTCTATCTAGTTATCTCCCAATCTTCTCTGAATCATTCTGCAAGAGAAGCAACCCACAAGAAAGGAGGAACTACCACAAGAAGATCTACAGAAGTATTCTTTAGGTTGTCTTAGAAGTGCTAACTCAATCTATCCTAGAGAATTTGGAAAATCATACACCCAGATCAATCCTTATTAAACTATCTAGAAACAATGTGGTATTCTAATGTTGGTGTTATATAGAAGTAGTTTGATAACAAGTTTGCAACCTTGTTAACAAATCACTTTTGTAGGCTCTAACAATTGAGTGTCATATACAAATAAACATAAGGTTTGATAACCTTGTACCTATCAACCATTTGTATATGAAAAGTAATTTGAGGGCAAGCCTTGCAAACTTGTCAACAGATTCTTCTTATATGCTTAAGGCTAACTGATGTTATAAACTACACCTACACTCCTTTTATCATCAACCAATAGAAAGAATAACCCTAAGGAAACAAGAAACCACAATATAATTATCTAAGTAAAATCTTTGCTTGGAATAACTGTTTGTTTTCACCACAAGGGTGAGATAATTGAAGTTGGAATCCCAGAGATGATATTCCTTGCAAGTGACAAAGGCAATACCAGAAGACTAGTGGAAACTAGAGAGAAGAACATCAAGCAACAGAAGAGCACATGTAGCAACACTGCCTCAGTAGGGAAGCATAAGAAATTATCCAGTGAATCATTAGGATATTAGAGAAACATTAACCTCTGACAAACTCATAAGAGATGAGGAGCTCATAATAATTTCTATAATGGAAATAATTATCAATTATGAAATAATAACCAGCCATTACATCCACATGTCTGTGATATGTGGAGGTTAATGGTAGCAAGATAAACACCTTGAATTCCAAAGCATTCCCATCCATAAGACAAAAGTGTAATAACAAAAAAATCCATTTATACATAATTATGCAACTGAATACATGTTGTAAAACCAACAGAGCATAATAGCCATACCTGGAACTTGTGTGGAAAACAACCCAACAAGATTCCAAAGCCACACATGTTTCCATTTAATCAAGTACTATGAAAACAACAAAGATACATGAAGGAAAACAAGACTATCCATCAACTAAAATCATTTGGCATGCTCTAGAATAAAACTCCCTACATGATGATTTTGTGAACAATTCATAAAAGAAAAACACTACTAAGTAATTTACCAAACTCTGTCCTAAGAGAATTTCAATTAAAATTATGAAGAGTTTCAGTTATGAAAATTACAGAGTTTACAAAAGAAAACAAGTGTATTTACTAATCAAAGTATTTGGGAGAATACTCCATATTGGGTGAATTTTCCATAACACATAAAAACAGTATTATGTAGTGTTATGAAACTATTTTCCAAAAGGGATTGTATCCCAATTTGTCCAATTATGATTACACCACTTTGTTAACCATATGATTGTTGTGTGTGATCATAATAATCATACCTAAAATAAATTAAAGCCATCTAATAAATGAGATGGAGAGAAAACAACAAAACCACTTAAATTGAACACTTAAGTGAGAAATTCATATCTCCATCAATTTCACCAAAATAAAACATGGTGGGATTGCATTTTTGATGAGGATTCTAAATATGAATTTTAATAATTTTTAAGTTCACAAAAAAGTCCAGAACACAAGATTTTCTTTTCAGTTTTTAAGACAGAGGGACCTATCCGTAAATTTTAGAACTTGCAGGGGGGTATCGAAATTGGACGTTTAATTATCCTTTCTTCTTCCTCTGCCAGAAGGCAGAGGAGGAGCAACGCCGTGGCAACACCGCCTCTGCCACGTCTTGCTTGGCCGCCTCGTCAAGGATAAGTAGGAGCCTGACGCCGTGCCTCACTTCCTCTCTTCCTCCTCGCTCACTCTCTCTCTGTATCTCTCTGCAGAAGAAATCGAAACCCTAACCTCACTGCCGCCGCTCGTCGCCGTCGACTCCGGTCTTCCCGCAGCAAGCCGTGACCACCATGAGCTCCGTCTTGCTGTCCTCTACTCCTCCACTAAGCCTCGTTTGCTGGGAAGCTCGGTAGGGGACGAATTAGAGAATCTTGTTCAACTCCGGCCGCCGGCAAATCTCCAACGCCGTCGTCGATTTCGACCTCGCCTCGCTGCAACAACCAGTCCATCGCGCTCCTGGTGAGCCACCGCACCTAGTGGTGCCTTTGATTTCATTTTTCGTCCATGATTCCTCCATGGCCGCCGTTACCCGTGCCGCGCCACCGTGCCACCGCTCGTCGCCGGTGAAACGGTGACCATTTGGTCACTCCGCCACTGCCCCTGCACTCACCTGGGTACCCTCTAGCTTTAGGAAGCATTGAATCCTGCTAATTCGAGCTAGATCGAGGGATTGGTAGGCCACAAAGAGAATCCCCTCTGTGGATGACGCAACCACGACGTCATCATGACGTCATTTTATTTCTCTTTTATTTTTTTTGGAACTAAAACTGGTTATGACAGGTGGGACCCACCTGTCAATTTAAAATAGGCAGAAAAGTGATTAATATTGATAATTCAATAACTTTAATTCTGTTAATCAGAAAAATAAAACCAATATACCAAATTGATTAGAAAATTATAATCTAAATGATTATCAACTTTTCAAAGATGTTTAATAAAATTTAAAATTAAACATTTTCTTTAATTTAATTAAATCATTTAAAATTGAGAAAAATAATAAATAATTCATAAAATCAGAAAAATACAAGTTATATACCAAAATGCTCCAAATAACAAATGCAACTCACTTATGATATTTACAAGGTCATTTGACCAAGTTTCCATGTGTGCTATATTTGCCTACTCATTTTAATTCATTTAAAAATTAATAAATTAATAACTTATTCAAACATTTTCAGAAAACATCAAGTGATATACCAAATTAAAAAGAACAACATTTCCAACTCAAATATGTAAATTGTAAAACATTTTATTTAACCTCTAAACTTATTCTTTTATAAATATACTGAAATTCTATAATGTTTTATTATAACCAGAAACTATTACCACAACATTATTATCTTTATTAATAAGAACCTCATGTTTCCAAAACTACTAAACCTATAATCACAAGTTATTAGAAAGTATTTTGATGATAGAATTAGTTGTATTAATTCCTTATTTTCAAATAAACTTGATGACATTAGCTCTACACTTTGGAATATAAAATAAAATGTGTCTGTTATCTATTCAATAATTATTTCCCATGTATTGTTGTTTTGTTATCTAATCAACTAATAAACACTTCTACTTAAACATAATAATAATTGCTTGCCAAGTAAAAGTGAAACCCATGTAACTCTAAAACAAGTAATAACAACATCACCACAAGTAACGAAACAACTCACCTGAAACCTGTGTGATTAACTTATTGTATCGATCGTAGCTTACACTTGTAAGCTGGGGTGTTTTCCAGGGTATTTCACGATGCATCTCATTACTATGCATGTATCATCCTTGCCACTGTTTTCTGTAGTCCTTACCGGGACTACTTTGCTATCTTTTAGAAGTCGGGATTTTCTACGCAACCCTCGAATTCCGAAGACCTGGATTATTATGGTTATTTCAATCTCAGGCAAGTTCATCACTTGCTCATATCCTTTGCAGTACTTCATAACAAAATACTTGCAAAAACCCTATCGTATTACCACCTGTTCTCAAAAGAATGCATGATCCTATTTTTATAATAATATGACTAATTGAATGACTACCCGAGTGGTAGTGTTCTGTGTGGTGGGCGGATGGAACCATGGTAAGATGAATAGGTCAAAGGAAGGTTCCATCTGCACGGGAACGTATTACCTAGGAACTAATCACAAATGTCGTCAGAACTCGGTGCGCCGTAAATACCGCGTTAACCATGGGTCTTCTATGGGGGGAGTAAGTCAGCCGTGATACTTCTCTCGTTCGCATGTCAACGGACTAACAGAGACGTACGCTGTAGGTCTTGCGAGACTACATGCACATGGGTGGGAGCCCTTACGTCCCACGGGCTCTGGGGTCTATGAGTGTCTGCCAGGGGCGCATAGATCTCCATTGTGAGGGGTGGAATCAGGCGTTCAACCTGCTGGCAGAAATGGGTGGGCATGCGTTGTGCGGAGAAGCACGGTTTGGCTTGGACCAACTACCGGGCCCCACACCTGAGTGGGAGTGGACAGGATCTCGAGCCTGGTTGTGCAACATGGTCTTGGTCGTCCATGGGTAAAGTAACGCACCTCTGCAGAGTGTAAAAGGATGTGGCATGTTACCCCCTGTTCCGGGAAGGAACTGCGAATGCTACAGGAAAGGCAACTCCATGAAGTTCTAGTCCTGTGATGGTCTGGCGGGCATAGTTTTCAGAAGTAAAAGCAACCTCTTGAAGAAAGTTTTACAAAAACCTTGCATTAGCTTATGACTCTTTCGAGTCTAAAGCTGTAGTTAGTGCATCAAACCACCCACTATATATCATGAACTTGCTGGGTAACACTCGTTACTCATTCTATCCCGTTTGACCCTCTGCTTAGAGTTGAAGCCCTTGGAAGTCGTCATCGTGAAGCCATCACTACATCATGAAGCTAGGTGGAGTGATCTACTACTTAGTCGGTAAAGCATCATCATCAACAACGCTGGTGGAGGGCAAGCTATCAAGGTGTAGGTAGAGTCCATTCTTGAACCTAGTAGTTATAAGCCATAGTTTAGGGCTGACATCAGCCGTAGTGGATTATGTTCTGAGCTAGAGTTCTTCTCCGGCTCGGAGCTTCGAATTTCTTCTTCTGATGTTTCTTTTGCAGGAGATCTTCTTGATTCTTTAAGGAGATTCTCAAGATTTTGTAATGAGCTTTGTATCCTTTAGTTTTGCCTGGTCCCGCTGTGTTTCTGTTGTACCACTCTGAGAGATGTAATATTCACGGATAAGTCCTTCTGTGAGTATTATGTCACTGACTTGCGCACTACACATGCAGTGGTGTGCTGGGTCACCACAGGTGGTAATACCCGCGGCGCACCTTCCGGTGGTGCGTCACGGCTAACCTATGCGCGGCGCATCTCGCTGCAGTGGGTCACGGCTATCCTCTGCTATAGGGCCACGCGCGCGGGACCGTTCCCCTCTTCTTCCACATCGTCGTCTTCCACATTCTCGATCTCGATCTGAAGAACCACCGCGCTGCTGCTGCCCTCTAGCCACCACGCTGCCGCTGCCCTCTAGCCACCGTGCCGCTGCTGCCCTCTCGCCTGCCCCACTACCCAGCGCCCACCTCCCGCCCTAGCCTCCCACCGCCATCTCGATCTGAACCACCGCGCCGCTGCTGCTCGAGGAGGAGCACGACCCGAAGCAGGACTAGGAGCCAGCGAGGAGGGAGCCGGACCGGGCCAGCAAGGAGGGAGCCGGATCGACCGTCAGCATCGCCTTGCCCACCTCTGTCATCTTCCCCAACTCTGTCGTCTTCGCCATCGATCGTGTGAAAGGTGAGTCCACCTTCTTCCCCACCTCACCTCTGTAGCATGGATTTGTTTTATTTATGAATTTTCGATTATTACCGTGGATTCATGGTCAGTTCCTGCGTTTATCAGTCGTTATTGTATGATCAGCATTATCATGAAACAGAAGCAAACGATGTGGGCATCAGGGTGTGATCCTTTGAACTTAACTGAGTTGAATTCGTAAAATAGCAGTCAGAAAAAAGATAGGTGCAAATGACTCCACATTACATGGTGGTTAATGTAGTTAGATGCGTTAGTTGGGGATGCATTGTATTTTTCCGATGGCACTATAACCTTTTCCTTGTTTCAGTATCAAAATGGAAGATGGCCTGGTTATTATTGACATACTCATAACCACTGTAACCATGGATTGTCCTCATCTTGTGTGATAGTTTTGGAACTGATGAACAATAATGGATAATTCTGCAGTAGAATTTCCAATGCTAGACATTCTCCTTGAAGCAGTTTCAAGCACACGTATCCACTCCGCTTGGAAGTGTATGAAGCATGTCAGAAATGTCAAATACCCCTGTATGGTTTGACAACCATCGTTTATGTTTTCACCTCTTTGGGATTGTTAGTCTTCCTGATCATCCTGGTTACTGTGTATTACACAAAAAAGTGGTGTCTCCAATAATGTCAAATCTGCTACCTATAGGACAAGAGTCAGTTGATCCGAATTGTACTTCCAGCTGAATTCTATGAATTGAAATTATTTTCTATTAATTCAGCTTTGCTGATTCAGTACGTTAAATGTTGGATTATAAGTTCACAGGTAATGAATCTAGAGCCAAATATTATGATAAACTGAGCCAAATATCAAGGTAGCCTTTACATATGAACTTACCAATGTTTTGTACCAAGTGTATTGCACCAAAAGCTAAAACCATGTTTCTGTTGAGACCTTGTCCAAGTGGACATTCACTGACTTGGATTAGACAATCTTACTAGCATCCATGGTCAGGCTCGCACACAGGCACCTAATTTAATAGCAATGTTTAGGCATCAGAAACAAAGGGTGGAGCGTCTGACCGGGAAATTAAAATTACAAAATATAAGAACTATTGAGAAAGTATTAACATAAGAAACAAAAGTAGATATGTGCCTAAGTAGTGAGATTTACACAGGGAAACAATACCAGCTGGACTTCGTTTTCTGCAATAAACCTTCTAGGCGTAAATGAATGTATGTCTACAAAAGTACAAATCTGAACCAAACATAGAACATGTACCCCTATAGGTGTTGAGTACTATTTTGCAGTACTCCCCCTAATGATTTTCTAAGCAACATCCATCGATTAACCTGGCCTTGTGCCTTTGTTAATGATATTAAAGAAAGGCAACAACAAAATTAAAAACATTGAGCCCTTCTGTTTTTACCATTTAGATTGTGTATTCATCATTGAGAGGAAAGCCTATTGAAACAAAGAGGGAATCTGGATCCTAGTTTAACCATTTCATTAATAGCCTTTCTGCATTTGTTTTGTGATAGGTAGGTTCTGCCATTTGTCTTTGTTTTGTGATAGCTATGCTCCTCTAACCTCTATGTGTCATTTCTTAATTTAATAGAACATGGCTTGGGAAGTATGTCGGTCTCGATGTGCCGAAGGACGATTCACTGGGGCTTCTTTTATGCTTCAGCCCCACGACGGTGACGTTGATTCGTTGGTAATTAACAATTCTTTTTATGTTAACTTGTTCTTTCGTTTTACTATCTAGCTTGAGACTTGTGTTTATTAACAAAAGATTCTTTATATTTCTTTTTTAGATTCTACCATGCAATATTCGCGAAGAGTTCAACGAGTTAGTTGGCAGTAACGTGGATTTCAATGTTCACGGGACCACCTACATTCTTCGAGTGAAAAAAGAAAGAACGAAGACCTACTTCTGCGGGCCACAATTGCAGGCTATCATCGCCACGTACAATTTAAGCGGAGGTGATTACATTCACTTCTCTATGGAAGGACCGCAACCTCGCATCAAAATTTTGTATATGGGCGGGATTGCGAGCGAGGATGGCGGGAGTGAGGAGGAAACTGGGAACACCGAGGATATGGACACTGAGGATGATATGGACGAGGAGGACCCATGGAAACATGTGGTGGTTGCTCAAAGAGCGAATCTTAGCGAGTTTGAGAAGGACCATGTCCTTCAGAAACTTGCCCAGATAGATAGCTACATCGGGTCCCCTTTCGTGCATCGCATCACCAACACTAACATCTCCAATGGACATGTCATGGTATGTTTCTTAACACTTTCTTATTCGTATAGTTGCTTATGTTCTTAACACTTTCTTATCCGGTATTTGAAATTGTGCTTTTATTCTTTCTTGGAATTGTGTGTTGTAGAAAATACCGATGGCGGTAGCGGATAGTGCTGGCATGGAGCAAGGTACCATTGGAGTACGCCGTGGAGAATCAGGACCTGTCACCGCAGTTCCGATAACCAGGGATAACGCTGATGGTCGCGTCATCCTCAACTCTCAAGCATGGAGGCAGTTCCATTCCGCAAGAGTTGGTATGGAGGTTGGCCGAGCTATTCTGATCACCATGAGGAATAGTGACATCGCCAACTTGGACATGATGATGGTCATCGACTACATCCGCGCCCGCTAGATAGATTATGTGGTGATGATCGAGACTATGTAATATGGTTGTTTTCGAGACTAACTACTGGATTTATTAGTAGTATATATGTTTGTTTTCGAGACTATGTAATATTTCTGCTATGAAAATTTATTCTATCAATTGCATACCTGTATTTGAGCTACTGATATTCTTCTGTATTTTGTGTACTGACATTCTTCTGTATTTGAGCTGTATATACCTGTATAAATACGGTACTGCCTTTTTTTAAAAAATACAGCATAGAATAGCCGTGACGCACCAAAACGAGTACCCGTGACGCACCTGGGAGATTAGGCGTGACGCACCTAGAACTAGCCGCGGCGCACCGGCCCAGTGCGTCACGGGTATAAATAGGCGTGGCGCACCATCCAGGTGCGTCACAGATAAATCCATAGGCGCGGCGTGTTACCCGTGACGCGCCCAGGTGCGTCACGGATAAGAAAATTGGTGCGTCACGGGTAAGCTTTTCCCTAGTAGTGGGAAGACCTCTCGAGTCGGGTAGCTGCGCCACCGAGTTAAAATTGACTTCAGGATGCCACAGTCGAACAAAGGCAAGGGCCACCTGAGATCCACTAACAAGCTACTAATGCACACACTCTCGGACTTCACCTACTCGATGGAAAATCCATAGCAAACTGCTGAAATCTTCTGGAACGGTACCCAAGGGGTAAAACGCCCGATGCACAAAAGACATAGCCTCGCGACATGATTCGACGAGTATTTTTGCATGGCTCGCCCGATACTTCAAGGTAGCCGAGACAAAGCGTCGACTTGGGTCAGACCAGAAGGTGTTCGTGTGAGGCTTTGAGCTACCCGACTCATAAGTAATGTGATTATCCACCCAGTGGGTTTCACTACTTCCGTCAGGTTCAACAACTATAAAATCAGCAAACAAGTCAAAAACAGAAAAAGAAGCAAGTAGCGAAATACTCGGGGGCTTGCAAACTTACAAAGCATGTCCTTCGCAACAGCCACCAGCTCTTCCATCATAAACTGCTCACGCTCCACAGCAAGCTTCTGTTTTGACTTGGCAACTTCGGCTACACCGCATAGAGCCTTCAACTTGCGCTCGCCATCCGCAACACGGTCACGGAGTGACGCAAACGTGCTAGCAGCAGCAACAAGGGGATTCACCTGTGGAGCAGACCCACTCAAAGACTTTGTGCTAGGATCCACTACATGGAAAGAAACGAAGCAAGTTCAGAAAAATCACAAGACCCCACTAGAGAAACACACCACCCATTCCTCAGGTGCTCGGGGGCTACTCCCATCGGGAGCATACGACAGTAAGGCGCAACAATCAGACACTTAGGATTTCAGAAAATACTTCGATTACGCAACATAAAATACGGGAATATATCCCAAGGTTCATTACATCGACAAGCAAAAGAAAATATAAATTATCCTAAAGGGCTGCAGAAGTGGTTCCACTCGCCGAAGGCTACCCCTTGCGACTAGCACGAGCAAGCACCACAGAGAGCTTCTTCACGAGGACTTCAGCACGAGCGCCAAAAGGACAGAGTGCTACCTTTTTGCCATGGGCTTCGTAGGGAACGCTCGAATACACCTTCTCGAGGTCATCCGAAACTCCATGCGCCAAGGCAAATTGAATAGTCATCCTGGCCCCGCACTCGGACTGGGCGACTGAGTACTCCTGGAGAAGATCTTCATCACCCAGGAACACCTTCAGGAGGCCGTCAAGCGTAGGAGGAATCGCCACATCCACCAGTAAACGCTCGTGGAATCGCGTCAACACTTGGGTGGCATCACCGACGAGGGAACAGATTCTACTCGCGTGTTCCTGGAGCTGGGTACAAGAGTCCCTGAGGGCATCCAGTCGCTGGCTCCCAGGAAGCTCCAGTCCAACCCCAAGGGCATCTACAGCAAAGATAGCATAAATTTCCAAGACAACAAAATAAAGTTCAAATTGTAGCAGAAGAATGAAGAAACATAGCTTACCCGCAAACTTCTGAGCCAGGGGACGGATGAGGCCGACAAGATCGTTGTCATGCTTGGCACCCGGCTCCTGCAGCTGCTTCAGCGCTTCTTGAGCCTTCGTGAAGCTCCCCTCAAGATCGGCCGAATGTTTGCGAGTGGATTCCAACTCCTTTCGGGAGGATTCCAACTGCACCTCAAGGGTTTGCACCCGAGCGCAGCTTCAGATTTCTCGTCCTTCAGGCGGGTAACTTCATCTACAGAACACTGAATGCAGCTAAAACGACCTTCGCGATCAACAGAAACAGTAAAGAAAAAAGGGTGGAATAACTTATCTTGAAGGGAGCGGCCTTCTTCGACGAGCCGATCGCGATCCACCCTAAGGGAGACGCAATCCGCCTCAGCCGAAAGCACTCGACGACGAATAGCAGCAAGGGGGTCAAGGAGAGTCTGCAAAATCCCAAGACATAAAATTCAAGTTAAGGACAAAGTCACTTGAGCCTATACACGATTGTACACAGTCGAGTATAGCCTTGGGGGCTACTCCCATCGGGAGCACTGCCGTGCACCCGATAGAATTCAAGAAAAACGAAGAAGAGAAAAATTTCGACTTGAGTCCATAGCTAACTGCAAGCAGTCAACTATGGCCTCGGGGGCTACTCCCATCGGGAGAACTCTCGTGCACCCGATAGAAATTTCGAGCAAGCAAAGCGAAGATGCGAGAAGACAAATAAAATTACTTGGCCTTGGGCTGTAGACAGAGGATCTGCTGAGCTGCCCGAAACTTCCTTGTTCGTAGAAGCTCCACCCGCGAAGCCAGGCAGCCCGTACTCAGGAGTTACGGCTGTCCTTACGGGGCTTGGAGATCTCCGGACGGCCTCTGCGGCTGGAACTTCACCCACGGCTGCTTATTTTCTCTTTATAGAGGGAATCGAAGAACCATACCGGCCAGGGCTGATGGTCGTGAGGCTTCTGTTGAGGAAAGATTCGGATGAAGACCCAGAATAGAAAGAAGATTTACGATTAAAGAACAAAGCGCAAGAAGAACTTACTCATCCTCGTCGTCATCGTCCAGAACATCCACGTTCCAGGCGGGTGGAACCTTCGATCTGCGTACTAGAGGAGGAAGCACATTGAGAGGAGGCACCTGAAGAGGCTCGGTCGCCTTGGTGGACTCATCACCCAAGGAACTACCCTTCGAAGTGACTTCGTCTTCATCGGGCCTACGGCGCTTGCGGTGATGGAGCTGCTCGCTATCCGACTCCTCGTCGTCCATGTACTCATGCTCGGAGCTCGAGCCGGCCTCTGCGACACTAGTCTCGAGAGGGTAGCACGTTACTGGCCAGAAGATCTGATGCCTCTTCCGCAGTAATGAGAGGGTAGCACGTCACCACATTCAACCTCTATGGAGATAGAAAAGGAAGAAAAGAAAAGATTCTCAATCGACGAAAATTCAGACTAGAAGAAACAAAAGAAGAACAATAAGAAACTCACCTCGGCTGGGGGAGGTTTCGAAGGCTCGAATGGCTCGAGAGAACAGGCCGGGAAGGCCTCTCCTTTCTTCAGCTTGGTGATAGCCGCGATCTTTGTCTCGAGCTCAGCATTCGAGAGAATGTCTTCGCAGGCGCGGCTCGGGTCCTGAAACCCCGCCTCTCCAGATCCTGTACGGGAGAGGGGCGAATGGGTTTTTGGGGAGCGTCTCCTACGCGACTGCTCGCTGCCGTACGTCTATTTCGACTACTACCGCATCGTCCTCATCGTCAACATGGCCACCGAAGCCGAACGAGCTGCTGCTGCCGCCACCGAGGCCGCCACTGCTGCTGAGGCAGCCACCGCTGCTGCAGCCGCCGCCGCGGCTGCCGTCACTGCTGCGTCTACTACCAACTGGCCGGTCGCAGGGTATAACATGTTTATCCCTGCCCTTATTATTGCCATGTGTGCCATACTAGTAGTTTGCGTAGATGTGTCTACTGTCAATCTAGTATGCAGGAATATAATTAATTATTAGTATGTTTATGTCATGCCTGTGATTTATACTTGGATTAATTTAATCTGTAAATTGTCTAAATTCCTAACAGACGTGTGATGGAGATGACATTCACTTCCTCCCAACATTGCCCCCAGCCATCTTTTATCGACTACTACCTCCTCCCGACGGTATGTTCCCTAATTGTTTTGAGTTAGTTTATCTGTTTATCAACAATTAATTTTACGGAAACATCACGTTCATGGCGTAGCGTACTCAACCGACTCGATTCTTCTCATGATTAACAACTATCAGCAAAGGCAAGGATCGATCTCCAACTAAAAGTGACAATGTTGCTTCGCTTCACTTGTCTTTGCAACCCCCCCCCCCCCCCCCCCCAAAAGCAAGGGTCTGAGAATGATTTTCTTTAAACTCGAAAAATACATTTTGGCATCATATGTATTGCACACACAATTTACTCATTTTCTAGAGCTTAACACACAAATTCATAATCCCAAAGTTGTCCCTATCTCGAATCAAAGTTACGCACTATGTACCCTCTCCAGGGGCGGAGACAAGGGGGCTAGCAGGGGCTAGACCCCCTAATATTTGCCCCCCTATGATCTGGTATACATACTAATCAGTATTTATAGTATTGTACATGGTAACTAACCATGATAGCTACAAGAATTACTGATCGTGAAAAAAAAGCAAGAAAAATTACTGGATTAGTAAAGTAAAGAAAGGCACACGCGTACTAGCTGTGGTTGTACCTGTATATCACTTGTAAGCACACAAAGCTCAACTCAGTTCCCTTGGACATTGATTCTTTTCCGTTAATTTTGTTGTATGCCAAATGTCACGATGTCGTCTCCTTAGTCTCAAACCGGCATGGCGCCGCCGCAGATCGCATAATACGCATAGTCCGATGTTGTCGTCATCCGCTCCTTGAAGTGTACATGTTGCCTGACGGCGATTGATCTGGCAGTGCAGGCCCATCATAGAGCAAGTCAGCCTTCCATACCGCGTCGTCAAATAATCCAGTCTAGAGGTTAATTTATCAAAATAAAATACTATTAGCTTGTGTATGCGCAACTAACAACTCTAAACCCTAGTAAAACTTGTTTTTAAGTATGTATAATTTATCGATTGCTATTCAATTTTCCGTTCAAGCTAACTCGTTAGAAGTGCTAGCAAACAAAAAACCAACAACTTTCATCTATAACCTGTATACAAATATGGTAACCAATTTATATCCATGAGACATATATAGTCTTGTAAATACTGTAAAAAAACTTATGTGACTGCTGATCTGACAAGGTTAAACCGGTAGTAAATCTAGAAGAAAATAATCTCCGATACTTTGTGTAACACTCGAAATTTCTCCACTCCATTGAAGACTCGCCCTCCTTTTGCACCGCCCGGATCCATCGTCCCTGAATTGGAACTTATGACAAGTCCCCGCTCTCTCCTCCTCGAGAGACCATATCCTCCCCCACAACGGAGTAGGTCTTTCCCTAAGCGCTCATACAGGTATGCGCCTGCCCCACTCGCCCGGTGGTTAACTAACAAGTTAAAATCAAACCCAACATTTGGCCATGATGTATTTTACGGTCACCTTAGGCCCAACGTAAAAAAAAAGGAACCATGCAAGACCGATGTTTTCTCCTAGTTCTCTTCTTTCCTGTTAGCTAGAGAAGGACGTGCATCCATAGCGGAAAAGTTGGGCACAACAAAGGGTGGCCGATCTCCAATTCGGTAGCGCACAATTATTTCAGCGGCACAGTGTGAACGCGCGCTGTCCACGGCCACCTGAATGTGGACCCGACATGTCTCGCGCACTCCAGTTCTCTTCATTTGAGTTCACATCCCTAGCGACGACGGTGTCCGGCTCGCGCGACGGGACAATGGCGGCGGAGATAAGGCACTGGTCAGTGGAGGCCAACGGCATCTCCATCCACGTCGCGGAGGCCGAGCATCTCCATCCACGTCGCGGAGGACGGCGGCGGCCAACCAGCGGTGCTGTTCGTGCACGGCTTCCCCGAGCTCTGGAACTCGTGGCGCCACCAGATGGAGCACGTGGCAGCGCGGGACTAACGATGCGTAGCGCCTGACCTCCACGGCTACAGCGGCACCACCGTGCCCCCCCGACCCCTCCTCCTACACCGCCTTCCACGTTGTCGGGGACCTCATCGCGGTCCTCGATGCCCTCTGCCTCCGCCAGGTAGGTAGCGAGTCAATTCGATTCCCCGGATACCCGAGCTCGCTTGAGAGTTCCATCGATCGGCGGTGGTTGAGTGGCTGACTGACGCGTTGGCCGTGCCGGCGTGTTCGTGGTGCGGCACGACTGGGGCGCCATAATGTCGTCGAACCTCTGCCTGCTGCGCCCGGACCAGGTGTGCGCGCTCTTCAACCTCAGCGCCACCTTCATGCCCAGGAACCCCTCCGTCAAGCCAGTCAACTACTTCCGCCGCGCGTACGGTGATGACTACTATGTCTACAGATTCATGTGAGGAATTCATATTAAAGCCTAAGTGTGAAAATGATTTAGTGCTTTCTGCAATTGGTATGCATGATCTTTTGTTTCTCCATTTCGTGATGGGATGGCATTGGCCTACCGTAGTTTCGACCAATTCGGAATATGCATTGGCTTACCGTGATGGATATGCATGTGGGAAGAGGAGAACAGAGACGTCACAAAGTCCGATTGAAGGCTAATTAATTCTAATTAGATTGAGTTGAGATGAAAGATAATTCCGAAGAGGTCGAATTCGATTCAAGGACAATCTAGTAGTCGTGCATTTACTGGCTGGTGTGTCGATATTTCCTATCAGTTAATCTGTCAGGGTCCTGTGCTTTCTAGTGCCTTGCCTAGTTGACCTTCTCCATTTTTCTGCAAGCCAGAAAACAGCAGTTCATCGGGTGACTTGGCACGGTGAATACGTTGCATTTAGCTGTAGCTAGTTCCTAGTTGTATATCTCCCTATCATTCATCTCGGCTTTCTCTTTTCATTTCTTCAAGTTTATTCTTGTGTAGATCCAGTTTCAGGTCGGCTGTGTGCATCAATTTGATGCAGAGGCCGGGCAGAGGCTCCCATTTCTAAAAAAATATCCAGTTTTAGACATGTGTTTCTAACTAATGCATGCCTTTCTAAATGTCAAATTTGTTGGCAGGAGTCTGGATTTGAAGCAGGTTTCGCTTGTTTCGACTTGAAGAGGTTCTTCAAAATGGCGGTAACTGTTCAAACCACAGGTTCTTCTGCT
Organism: Alopecurus myosuroides; assembly: GCA_028641055.1. Taxonomy (NCBI): domain Eukaryota; kingdom Viridiplantae; phylum Streptophyta; class Magnoliopsida; order Poales; family Poaceae; genus Alopecurus; species Alopecurus myosuroides. The sequence continues at coordinate 56,629,049 of CM054057.1, forward strand.
ACGTCCCTTACAAAAATGCAGGCGAGCAACAAGGATATAACAACTTCTCGGCTCTCTGAGGAGGATGTTACTTACCTAGCAAGTGTATATGCAAAGAATGGCTTTGCGGGTGGCCTTAATTACTACCACTACTTAGATCTGTAAGTCTGATTATTTTAAATCGTTTTTGCAGAAATCAAGCCATCAATAATGCATGTCACGTTGGATCCTAAAACCTCTCCATGCACACAAAATTTATAAACCTTGTATTTATGGATGGACTATATTTTTTAAACTGACCGGCTAAACCTTTATGTGTCTCAAGTTCTAGAGCAGGGGTACAAGACTAAGAAGTAGATAGTTTGTGTTCTTCAATTCATTTAATAACGTAATATTGCCATTATCCCCACCATCTTACTTATTCTTTTGTTGAGTATAAGTGCTTACAACCAACATGTACTGCAGTTGGCAAAATGGGATAACGATCTTATCATTTTACTCGATGCTAGAATTTTTTCCCATGATTTTGAAATCCTCTTCTGATTATCAATCCTCATAACTATAAATGCCCGGTTTGATTTGTAGATATTGGTACTACTAGTAGGTTAATTCTGGATTAATGTAGCACTGGCCATCCTACGAAATCATACATTCTCAAAAGAGAGGAATTGGGAATGTTGTAACCTCTGAACTTGCATCCACAACAATTGGGAACTGATGGCACCATGCATGGACCGGAGCAAAAGTGCAAGTGCCAACCAAGTTTATTGTCGGGGACGGTGACCTTATTACTACCGCTTCTTAGACCTTGCGCGTGGGCGTGCCTATATTCCTTGGAGACCGGCACATGGGGTGAGCTGACCTCGATGGACCGTGGATTTTACATAGGCTTCACATATTCTTCTAGCGTGCTTGTTGGGAGGTATGTGTTCTACTTCATCTCTGACGATTGTAAAATCCTAGAGTATGACATGACAAGGCACGCACCGACCGTGTTTGAATCACCAGATCCCAAGCACACCTACTATGATTACTATGGTTGTAGATATATTAACCCTTATGCTGGCGGAGGACGGTGGTTTGGGACTATGCCAAGCAGTGATGCTTGCGGAGGACCGTGGTCTCAGACTCAGCCAAGAAGTAGATCCAAATCTCAAATTATGGTCAAGGAAGGCGATTAACGGCACTAATGCACAATGGATACTGAGTCAGGCCATCTACTTGTATGGAGGGGTCGATGGTAAGAGCGTGTAAGCGGAGTTCGAGAGGGGAGAGGGTGCGGCATTCCTCCAAGACGTCGAGAAGCTTGATGAGACAGCGGCAGTTGTTTTGTTGTTGGGCCAAGCGTGGCCTTTTCCTTTTTCGAGACTTGTAGAAGGAGCGGCAGGCGCGTAGCCGAGCAACAATCCTAGCGCCAGCGTCGAATCTGTAAGTGGAGTTCCAGGACGAAATGGTTTGGCTTATGAAGTCATGTGAGGAGGTCCAAGAAGGGTCGAAACGAAAGATAGAGGACAGAGGGTTTTTGGTGCTGATGTTCGCGGTTAGGGTGACATGGTCGGAAAGACCCCGGCACAAGGAGGTGAGATGAGAGGCGGGAAAGTGTGCATTGAAAGTAGTGTTGATGAACATCCTTTCTAGGCGGACCAGAGTGGGTGTCGCGCGTCCATTGGTCCAGGTATATTGTCTATCACGGTAGGGGAGCTTGATGAGGCAAAGGTCGTGGATTGTGTCGTTAAAGAGGTCAGGCTCAGCGATGTTGAATTTGTTGTTGTTGCGGTCGTTAGAGTCACGATAAAGATTGAAGTTACTCGTGATAAGCCACGACATCGATCCCCCGGGGTCATGGGCAGAGAGGGACTGGAGGAAAGTTGATTTATCGGCGGGGGCGCAAGGGCATAGATGTTAGAGATGAGAAGCTTAGTATTGTCCGAGTTAATCACAAGGTCAGTATAGAGGATGAAACGGGAGGGGGTAGGGAGGACAAAGGTGAAGAAGTTCTTGTCCCAGGCAGAGAGAGGATGCCGCTAGCGGTACCGATGGCGTCGACTGTTTCGAGGGAGCGCGGGTTTGGGGGGAGGAAAGAGCTCGTTTTGGCGGGGTCGTTCATGTTGAGCTTTGTTTCTTGGAGGGCAAGGAAGCGGGGGTTTAAGTGCTGGATGTCCCCGTAGGCAGTGACATATTTGGCTGCTTCATTCAGCCTGCGTATGTTCCAAGAGCCAATACAAAAAAGAGACATCAGGAATAGAGAGGAGTGAGCACCAAACCATGATAGCACGCAGTGATAAAAACAACCTGAAGGTTGAAGCCAGTACAGCCCCCCCCCCCCCAAGGAAGGGGAGGCGAATCCAAAAAAGACGGCTCCGATAGCAAAGAAGCAGACGGGACAGGAGGTGTCAAGGTGCTAAGTCTAAAGTTGCCTACCAATCGGGGAGCGAGGAGGGCGAGAGGGGCTCCGACTGGCAACGCAGCACAGACGGGAGCCCAACAGCGGGGAAGGCCCAATGCCGGGAAGGGATGAAAGGGGGCCTGTTAGAGGGGGATCAGCGCTTTGGGGAGCTTCTATAGCGGCGACCGCCGGCGCGAGGCTGCGGTGGAGGAGGAAGGAAGATTTTCCGAGGGAGAAACACATGTGGGAAGTAATCACGTCCACGACTGCAGAGGATGCAGCGCAAGACACAAAAACTTGCGGGCAGGCAAGGACAACGGCGAAGGAGTCGGGATGCGCGGTGAAGTTCAAGTTCAGAGCATTTTTTATGAGGAGAGCGTTGCAGCGGCGGTTCCGCTTCGACGTCGTGATCCAGAAGGGGGAGGGGACAGAGAAGGCAGTTGGACATAGAGGGAAGGCTACCGTGGTGTGGAAAGAGAGGAGCATCGATTCAAGGAACGCCATACCTGGGGTCGGCGCGGATTTTCCGCGAGATGCCGGACGGACGGATCGGGTGTCGGAGCATTGGAGTCCTCGTTGCTAGGATTTGCGGGGTGCCCTAGAGCAGGAGGAGCAAGCCACGGCACGAGATCCCGGCATCCATTGGGCGTCTGCACCTCCACCGGGCGGACAGCACCGAGCGCCGACCAGGGCAGCGCCGGGAGCCCCAAGGGGTTGAGGAGGTGGGTGGGGACGGAGCCTAGACTACGGGTGGCGAGAGGGGCGACGGAGGATGAAGGAGGGACGGTGGCGGGGGCGGCGCGGAATCGCCTGGGCAGTCGCCATAGCGCGTGGCCCCACGCGTCATCCCGTCGTCTATCCTCACCTACACTGTATATATTGATGTTGTTTGTCTATGAGAGAATAACTCGTATAGATGTGCACTTTTCCGCAGAAATGGGTTCGATCATGGACATGTGCTGTCTGCAGTATTTATTGTCCCAACCAATTCATTTTTCAGCAGTAAAATAAAGACGAGAAACGCACCAAATAAGACTACAGCAAGCAAGCCTACATGGTCACACATTGATGCAATGACAAGTCATTGGCCACCATGAGTAATTGAGTATTCATATTTCAGAAAAGAATACATCTAGGACATGAAAAATGCGATTTAGATCAGGATTTAATGTGCTAATACGATAATTTAATGTGCTAATAAGATGCTGTCATCTCCTTGACCATGAGTCGATGACAAGTGGCAAAACAGGCATTGAACAAGTATGCTGACAAAGCCAAATAGATAGATTCCTATTCCAAACTCCACATTTATATATTCCACCAGGCTTATGAATATGAAGAACTAGTCTATTTGGAATTCTTAGCGATTGCCTTACTCTGTTTACCAAATACCAAACTGACAGGTTCAAGCTGCAACATACATTTGTAGCATTTAGCCTAGTAGATTTCTAGTTAAAGAAAATTACATCAGGTGCTATCAAAATTTTGCAATTACAATGAGAATCCACATCTCCCCCTACTCCTCTATTGATAATCTGTTTTTTCGGATCAATTATTGAACGAAACATGGTTCTTAAGACTGACAGGTAAGAATCGCTTAGGGACGCCGCGCCGCTTCAGAAAACTCGGGGGAGGATAAGGTAAGGGCGCCTCCGGATCAGAGCGGGGGTCAGTCGTGGGGATTGCCGAGCTCCTTGGCGTGGGCCACGTAGTTGCGCCCGACCCCGATAATCTTCGTGCTCGCCGCGAGGAGCCTCTGCGCCGCGGCCGCCATGGCCAGGAGTGGGAGAGCTGCGGCTTCCTCTGTGAGCTCGGGACTCCACGTGGCGAGGTCCGATTCCGAGTCAACCTTCCTGTTCCCGTCCAAAACCTGGTTGAGCCGCTATCTTCTTCATCTCTATTTGGCGGGGAATTCCTGGGCTGTCGTGCGCCCTCAGGGCGGGCCCGCCTATCGGTCACTGGATTTTTTGCGTGCTGCTGTTTTGTGCTGTTGTCTCTTCTGGGGTGGGCCCGCCTGGCGGTTGCTGGCCTCGGTGCTGGTTTGGCTGCTGCACGTTGCCTGCGTGTGTCTGTGCTGTGGGCCTCGGGCCTATAGTGTCTGTCGGTTCGTTCCGCGTTGTTGTCCGCAGTCCTTCCTCGCCATACTCAAAAGTCAAAAGAAGAAACATAGGAGGCTAGCATTGGCCTTCCAATGCCTGTGCTCACCGGTTTCCGCCGTCGGACCGCTCCCTACCGCCGTGGAGTCTTAACACCGTCGACGGTATGCCAATCACTTCCTGCTCCCATCCTGGCTCTCGGTCGTGATGGCTCTTTGCGTGAAAGGAAAAAGGCAGCAGCAGGCAAGGGCACGACAGCCCGGTGACCGCAAAGCCCTCACTCTGGAAGATGGCCATGGCGCCCGGGCAAGGAGGCTGGTCGTGGACGACCAGAGAGGCCGCCGGGCCACGATTATTACTCGCCAAGAGAGTCCGCCGCCGGCAGGCTTTGCTACCTGCCTCACGTGGAGAACTACCGCAATCTATCCCTGATCTCTCGCTGGGCCAAGGTTGCCGGCCGCCTCTCCCCGTGAGCTCGCTGACCTGAAGGTAGGCCGATGCCTGGCCTCCCTTGACAAGCATCAGCAGATAAGTGCCTCCCGCTACTTTCCATAGCAGGTAAAAATTTCTACTCTCTTTGAATATCTTGATCTGGTGAATCCCTTTAACATCCATCTCTTACCCAGGAGGTATGTCCGGAGGTGAGTTTAACTGTTTGATTTGTTTAGGATTTGGGAAACATATTTGAGTTCTTAGGGCATCTCCAGCCGTCCCCACCCCCCCCCCCCCCCGAGCCCCCCCAGGAGGCTTTTTTCGCGGCGGAAGCGGCGAATAGCGCCGCTTCTTCACCACTAGGCCCCCCAGCGGCCCAAATAGCACCGTTTCGGCGCTAAATAGCGCCGCGGCACCCAGGCCAAACCCAGCCCGGTGGGTTCGGCCTGGGGGGGCGAAACTGCGCGGCTGCGCGAGTGGGCCAGCTCGGTCAGCGACGCGACGAGAAAGCGTGGGAACAGAACCGCCCGTGATCGTCTTCTCGGCTTCCGCGCGGTCAAAGGCTGCCGGCGTTTATGGCGTGGCGGCCGCCCAGTGCATGCGCCCCGCCCAAAGGCTGCCGACGTAATGGCGTGGCGGGCGGCAGCGAGGGGACGCGCGCGCGCAGTAAATGCCCGGCCGCTCGCCGCGCTATAAAACCCCCCCGCCGTGCGCCTCGCCCCACCATTCTTCACACCGGCGAGCTCTCCTCTCCCCTTTTTCCCCTCGACGCTCTCCTCCTCCCTTCTCTCCACGACAATGTCTGACGGAGCGGCGGCGAACGGGTTCCCACGCCACAACCTGCGATGGGGCCAGGCGATGGCGCTGTACCGCGCGGGCTATCCTTTCCCGCCGGACATGCGCCTCCCTAGCTCCGCCGCGGGGGCGAGCCGCTGGGCACTCAGCGCCGGCGGGGTCCCCGTCCCTCCCCTTCCCACCTCCGACCCAGAGTTCCGCCGCGCCATCCACGAGATGCGCGCCGGAATGCAAAACCCCCAGAACTACCCGCTCACCGGCGTGGACCAGTTCTGGTGGGAGAGGCTGACGGCACGCCGCACCCGGGAGCTGGAGTCCCTGAACGACAACGGCCCTGTCGAGGGCCGTTTCAACTCGCACGGGCGGCGCCGCTGGTGGAGCGCCCCTGGCAGGTCGCTCGACGAGGTCCTCCAGCACATCCACGCCGGCAACCAGCCGCGCCTCGCGATGCCGCCGCCGGAGGCCACCCAGCCGTGGGTGGCGCGGCGGGCCGGCGTGTCCTCCTCGTCTGCGACGTCGAGCTCCTCCGCCGGGCACTCCATCTCCACCTCCCCCCCATTTCTAAACGCCGGAACGCCCGCCCGCAGGCGCAGCGGCGGCGCGCTCCGCATCGGCGAGCCACGCTTCGAACGCGTGGTTCGGCCGAAGACGGAGGACAGCGGCGACGAAGACGAGGCCGAGTGGCCCGACGAAAAGGTCGCGGAGCATCTGTCTCTGGACACGCTGCAGCCGCTCGACGTCGACGCCGCCGCTCAGTGGAGTCTGCGCGACACCACCGAGGCTGAGCTCGCCCTTCAGCGCCGCCTGCTGGCTGAAGCCGAGCAGCGCAAGGCGGCTCGCGAGCGTGAGGCCGCCGCCAACGCGGCCCTCCTCCGCGTCCCTCCCGCACCGCCGCAGAAGGAGAACGTCTACATCGTTCTCGACGAGGACTCCGACGACGACGGCGTGATCCAGCAGGCGCTCGAGGTGAGCAGGTGGGATTGCGGCGGCGGCGACGAGGGACAGGGGGGAAGCAAGCGCCCCGGCGACGCCCCCAGTGACGACGACGACGACGGCGGCGACTACAGCCAGGCGATCGCCGCCAGCCTCGGGCTTAAGTAGTTATAGCTGTAGTTTAAATTTTTCGTACTAGCTTAAATTCGCGCCGAATATGTACGCAGTTTCCAAATTTCAATAAAATTTCGCCTGTTTTCATTTTGCGTTTGTTTGGGCCGATTCTTGGGCTCGGGACGCGACTGGGAAACGCACCCCCCCAGGTTCCAGAATAGCGCCGTTTAGCGCCGCGGCGGCCCCAAAACGGCGGCGTTTTGGGCCCTAGGGGGGCGCAACGGCTGGAGATGCCCTTAGGTATCATCATATCCAGATCTGATTAGTCAGCTGTATTTTAGATTTTCTTATTAGCAAGTTAAATTTCTACAAATGTTCATCTCGAGTCATGGTCAGTTCACCGAGCCGAGCCCTTGTAGTCTTTCAAGCTTAGTCGTGTTCAGATGGTTAGTATAGCTTTATTTTTCTAATGTTAACCCTATCAATCTTTTGATGTTGCTAACAACTGGATTTTTATTATTGTTAAATTTTACTTAGTCAATGTATCATCAAAACTTATATGTTGGCTGTGACTGAGCTAGGCCACACCACTGATTGTAGTGGTATTTCTGTATGAAAGCATGATGTTGTACTGTTGTAGCAGTGGCTTGTACAATTTTTTTAAATATTGTTTGCCTTGGTTTTGGATTGAGATTTAGTTCTATGAATTTTATAAAGGGCTATCTGAATTTTGGCATATAGTTTTATGCTAAATGAGCGGTCAATGTCTATGCCAAAATTTTCAAAGGAAGCAACATAACTCTATATTATAGCATACTTCCCTGTAGTAGTGGATGGATTATATTCATATATTTTGAAACAATATTCTTATCTTGAGCTCACTGCTCATTCGCATGGCTAACAACAACTACAACTGTACCAATGGTCGAGCAACTTGGTGTGATGAAAGGAAGATATAACCAGGTCGTTCTGACCTCCTTGCCATCAGCCAGAGAGCAGCGTGGAGACGACTCTTAAAATGGAGAGTGAATGTTGTCTTGAAGCATAGACTTCACAGTCCTATCAAATAGGGATCAATCCTTTCATCCATGTATCTGATTTGTTTTGTGTTATAAAAACGAGTAGAAAGAGTGGCCAACTTATTTTCGAGAATTATTTAACCTGCCAGTTCAGAATCTCTTCTCTAATTGGAGAGAAAAAGTTTGTCTCCCCATTCACGCCCCATCCCCGAGTAGTTGTCACTTTTGTGGAATTACTTAATAGTCTTGTTGAATGTAGACATTGTAGGCATTTTTTTTTTCCGTTAGAGTAAGATATTTTAAACATTCAACCATACTTCATTTATCAAGCACAGATATATAATATATATATATATATATATATATATATGAAGTGTTTTAAGAAAGAAAACGTAGGGAAAATATATATTTGACATGTAATATCAGTTTCCAACATATGGAATCTGTATTTTATGGTGCACACTGTATTCTGGCAGCCTATTTGAATATGGCGTCTTCTTATAAAGTTGTAATCATTTACCCTTCCTTCATATTCAGATGGATTAGATGTAACAGTAGCCTCATTCTCTCATTCATTCTACTCTCAGCACTTGGGAACTGAATATTGCCATAACTTCTTTATGTCAGACATTAAACTTATAAATGGTTTGAGCTCCAAGTGTTACCAACATGTTACAAGATTCAGACCAATATTGAGTGGCAAACCGGGCTAATTCGAAGCTAAATATTGTTACTGCTCCTTCGTGCCAGACATCAAAACTATACATGGTTTGAGCTCTAAGTATTGAAACTTGTTAGAAGCTTGAGATCTACCATTAAGTGGCAAATCAGGCCGACTCTTATGCTCATGTGGTTAATACATCCTACTGTTATAAAAAATATAACTAAATTGGCGTTGCCTGAACTATTCGTACTTTTTTAGGTAGGTTAATTTTCGCCGCAGATGCGCAGTAAAATCGTTATCGTATTGGCGCTGTGATTGTAGGTGCAATTATCACTTTGTGGGGTGATAAGGCCCAGGACGTTGACGCAGACGCGCTGACCTAGCGAAGCCACCGTGAGCAGGTGATCGTGTTGGCTATGGATTGTGGTTTGAGATGCGGGATGGTATATAAAATTTCTTGCTATACGTTTTTTCTTCTATGTTTGGCTACCTATGTGCTAATTGCAGCCCTCTTATTCGTCAGGTATGCTCCAGGTGTCTTCTAGCTTCAGGTCTAGGTCTGCTACGACAGTGTGTCTGCGTTTGGCAACAGGTACAACTTAGTCGGAATGTTTTGGACCGTGTGCTGGCTGTTACAAAAAGATATCGTTTTACTTTAGACGTTTAACTCAACCATAGAAGAATTGCAAAGAATCAATGATGATTAGTGTGGGTACAGGAAAGGCATGTATGTCACTGGTGATTGATGCTCAGAAGAGCTATACTCCACGGATCACTACTGGGATGATCGCTTACGTTCTCGTGTTTATTTCCTGTAAATACTCAGCGTAATACATATAAATATACCTACGGGATGTAGCATTCAGATGCGAAATGGCTGTGCGTCCGACACTCATCCGACATTCTAATCAAACAGACAACATAGTGTTAGCCAGCTGAGTCCGACGCACCATGTATGCATGGGACGTACGTCAGATAGGATGCATCGTACGTGTAGCAGAACTCATTCAGATGTCTGGAACCAAGTCCAGTGTACTTATTACCTATTACCTAGCTTTACTCCACAGATCACTACCATTAATTTTTCTTTTTTATAATTTCCTAGATTCAGGTTTCGGTGGTTGACACATTGCCTCTAATCTTATCTTTGAATCCATAATTAGAGCACCAAATCCAATTTCACTGGATAAATGTGTTTTGAGTCCTTCAGACTCGGTAGACAAGCGAGTCTGTTGTGGTTTTCTGCCTTTCCTTTTTTCCTATGAACGTGTCATGTGAAGAGCTTCTAACCGGGTTTTCTTAACCCTCTTCGAAAGTATTCGGTAAACTAGAATATATGCTATTCAGGGCAAAATCACGAACCTTTATCATTTTTTTTTTGTAACCGAAGGTCAAAAAGCTTGCATGCACATAGGGAAAAACAAAACAAGACGGAACATCTCAGAAATAGCTAATTGCCGCCTAGGATTAAAAGCTTAAGAAAACGTAGAACCTGCTCAAAACGCACTGATCCTTTATTGGATAAAGGACTTACTACCGTACACGCTAATACCTCTCTACTACTCACACTGCTTTTTTGTCCACGGCATCAGAAACCACAAAATTCCACGGGACGATATGCACGACGGAAAAACGGAGCAATGACCGACGGGCGCAGCAACGCGCGCCCAATCCTTCTAGTCCACTTTTAATCCATGGTAAACGAAACCTCCCGTCCCAAAACCTGGTTTGAGCCGAACGATACCGCGCTATCCAATTCCAATCCAACACACGCCCAGACCTCCATGGCAGCGCCGCCGCCGCACCTCCCGGACGAGATCGTCCAAGAAATCCTCCTCCGCCTCCCGCCCGACGATCCAACTTGCCTCCTCCGCGCCTCCCTCGTCTGCAAGATCTGGAGCTGCGCCGTCTCCAGCCCCGGCTTCCGCCGCCGCCTTCACGAGCTCCACCGCACGCCCCCTGTGCTCGGCTTCCTCCACAATCCGGACAACGAGGAAATCCCCCGCTTCGTCCCCACCACCGCCTCGTCCTTCTCCCTCGCCGCTCCGGATCGCTGCACCTGGTCGGTCCTCGACTGCCGCCACGGCCGCGCCCTATTCTGGTCAAAGGATACCCGGGAACTCCTCGTGTGGGAGCCAATCACGGGAGACCAACGCCACGTACCGGTGCCGCCCTCGAGCCCCTCGCCGAGGTGGCCGTCGAGCGCGACCGTGTTATGCGCAGCTGACGGGTGCAAACATCACGACTGCCATGGGGGGCCCTTCCTCCTGGTCTACGTCTTCCTCGTCGAGAAATACACTTACGACGATGACGAAGTTCATTATGTCACGTCGGCGTGCCTATATTCGTCGGAGACTGAAATGTGGGGCGAAGTTACCTCCATGGACGATCGTGCTTTTTACATAGATTTCACATATTCTTCTAGTGTGCTTGTGTGGAGGTCTCTTCTCTACTTCATCTCCGATGATTGTAGGATCCTAGAGTATGACTTGGCAAGACACACACTAACTGTGTTCGACCCACCAGAGCCCAAGCACAACTATTATGATTACTATGGTTGTAGATTCACCCTTATGCTAGCTGAGGACAGTGGTTTCGGACTTTGCCAAGCAGTGATGCTCGCGGAGAACGACGATCTGGGATACAACCAAGAAGTGGACCCACATCTCAAATTATGGTCAAGAAAGGCGATTGACAACACTAATACACAATGGGTACCCAGTCACGCCATCTACTTGGAAAATTTACTTCCTAATAATGCTCTTGTGAATGCGGCAAGTTCATTACGTGTGATTGGTCATGCCGAGGGAGCAAATGTCATGTTTGTGGATACGATTGTTGGCCTCTTCACGATCGAACTACAATCACAACAAGTGAAGAAAGTCTCCAATCGTCATCGTTTGTTCGAGAATTTGATTCCAATTGTCAGCTTCTACACTCCCACGGCATTCGACGTGCACCAGGATTTACCTACGGTCCCGTGTTATGGAAAAGTTGCTCCGGCGGGATGCGCCTTGCTACCCAAAGCTCAAGAGCTGATTGATCCATCGAGTGACGTTTCGAAGAGTACACTAAATGAATAATAAATCAATGAATAGTAATGTTGAGTGTGCTATAGTATAATATTCCATATTCCTAGTATATTGTACTTAAGAATTAAATGGTATCTTCTCTGTTTGGAATTATTGTTTTGGTGTTTTCTATATTTTGGTTTAATTTTTCCACAATACGACAATATTCATTAAGCATCTGATTCATAGCTTGCTTGATCTTTAACATATGATGCATGCAGTTTAGGATATTAATACTGTAGAAAGTTAATATTCCTTGTCTTGAAATTTGAGAAAATGAAATATTAATAATTAACTATATTTGTTAATGCTTACTTTACCACATTTATTTTTTGTACTTTCTCCAGTTTTACCAACTTTTTCGCAGGCTGGATATTACTATTATGTAAGATTGCGCTAATTAAACCATATATATATCAAGAAGTTTAAAAGTTCAATTGGACTATCAAACCCAATAGCTTCCATGTTTCCTAGTTTGAACGTTTAACTGTGTTTGACCCACCAGAGCCCAAGCACAACTATTATGATTACTACGGTTGTAGATTCACCCTCATGCTGGCGGAGGACGGTGGTTTGGGACTCTGCCAAGCAGTGTTGGTCGCGGAAGACGATGATCTGGGACTCAGCCAACAAGTGGATCCACATCTCATATTATGGTCAAGGAAGGCGATTAGCGACACTAATGCAGAATGTTTACCGAGTTGCGTCATCTACTTGGAAAATTTGCTCCCTAATGATGCTCTTGTGAATGCGGCAAGTTCATTAGATGTGATGGGCTATGCCGAGAAACCAAATGTCATTTTTGTGGTCACCACTGTTGGCCTATTTACAATCGAACTACAATCACATCGGGTGAGGAACGTCTGCGATCATCGTTTGTTCAAGAATTTGATTTCAGTTGTCAGCTTCTACACTCCTCCCCCGTTTAGCATGCACTAGGATTTATCTACGTTTTCGTGTTATGAAAAAGTTGCTCCGACGGGATGTGCCTTACTACCCCAAAGCTCAAGAGCTGATTGATCCTTCCAGTGAAGTTTCCAAGAGTACACTAAATGAAGAATCAGCGAGTAGTAATATTGAGGCTGCTAGAGTATAATATTTCATATTCTTAGCATATTGTACTTAAGAATTAAATGGTATCTCCATCGGATCTGTTTGGAGTTATTGTTTTGGTGTTTTCTGTATTTTAGTTAATTTTTTTCCTAATACGACAATATTCATTAAGCATTTGATTCGTAATGTACAGAGTTAATCTTCCCTGCCCTGGGATTTGAGCATAACTAATGAAAAGATTAATGTTAATTATATTTGTTCATGCTCAATTTACCAAATTTTGTTTTGTAATTTCTTCAGTTTTACCACCTTTCAGACAGATTGGATACTGTTGTTCAGTTTTGTGTGCGTTCATAAAGATTCGGTTAATTATTTAAAACAAATAAATAGCAAGAAGTGTTAAGTATCTGCAAATTATATTTTAAAACACCAGTTGGTTTAGGAAACCCATTAGCTTCCATCTATCCTAGTTTGAACGTTTCGAATAGGAAAACGCTACATACCATCCGGAGGATACAACGCGTCGATCCTCCGGGCTGCGCTGACGACGCGTGTCCCAGACTCCCGGCGCATCGATCCTCCTTATCTTCTTCTATTATTATTTTCGTCCGCTCTTTTTCTCCTCGTTCTTTCCATTTGCTACTCTTCCCCACCAGAAGCACACCACGGCCATGGAATTCTCCTCCCTCAGCTTCGATTCGCCTTGGCGAGCGAAGAGGATCATGACCTCGCTGTCGCCCTCACCAGCTAGCCGCGCGAGCAGCAACGGCCCCGAGAGCCCGCCGTCGACGCCGGCAACCGAGCTAGAGTTGCCACCGAGGGCCACCGGAGTTGCAACCGAGGGTAGCCGGCGGTGCTGCCATCGAGGCGGTTTTGCTGCAAACCGGGCGGCGCTGCTGCACGGAGACAACGACCTTGCTGCCGGGGGCCACCGGAGTTGCTTCCGTAGGCGGCCGGAGTTGCTAATGTGGGTCGCCAAAGTTGCTTCGGTAGGCCGCCGGAGTTGCTTCGGTAGGCCGCCGGAGTTGCTAATGTGGGCCTCCGGAGTTGCTTCCGTAGGCGAACGGAGTTGCTAATGTGGGCTGCTGAAGTTGCTTCCGTACGCGGCCGGAGCTGCTACCAGCGGTGCTGCCATCCGAGGGCAATTTTGTTGCAAAACCAGGGCGGCGCTGCTACACGAAGACGACGATCTTGCTGCTGTGGCCGGCCGGAGCTGCTTCCGTAGGCGGCGGGGGTTGCTACTGACGGTAGTCGGCGGTGCTGCCAGCGATGGAAACTTTTTGCTGCAAAGGTATAGCGAGGGTGTTGTCGACAGTAGCCCGCGATGCTACCAGCAGCGTCTTCTCCGGTGAGCGACAGGTGGGAGACTCTTATCCGGCGACGGGTGGCTCTTCTCCGGCGAAGTTGCAGCGCCGTTGCTAGGAGCGGCCACAGGCGAAGCTCGACGGCGTCTTTCTCCGGCGAGCGACGGGCGGGAGGCGTCTTCTCTGGCGACGGGTGGCGTCTTCTCTGGCAAAGTAACGGCGCCGATGCTAGGAGCGGCTATCGACGAAGGTCGGCCTCAAGGTCGTCGGAGATGCTTCAGAGGGAGGGTTGATGGTGGTGCTATCGGAAGAGAAGGGGCCAATAGCTCCTGTGCGACGGGTTTCAGTTGTATTGGAAGGAATGCGACGTTTTTCGACGAAATAGCCTACGTGCGACGGATTGGAGGGAGAAAATAGCTCACGGGCGAACAGGCATTAAAACCTTAGTCAATTAGTTCCATTTGCGTTAAGACATGTCATAACTAATTTGCCCCCAAATTAATTAGCACCGCATCCCCTCAAAGTGCTCGCGCTCGAACTGAACTGTCCTGCCCGCGCTTTTTTCTACAGCTCTGGCGGCGGCGGCGCGGCGGAGCCCCCTTCTCGGCGGCAGCGGATCCGCTCCCCTTTCGGTGGCGGCGGCCATGGTGGTGAGTGAATAGTATAGGCAAGCATCTAGTCCCAATTTCATGTGCCTGTATGTAGATCTGAGCTCTGTTTTGCTTGTTCAAACCGATAGAAGGTGAGAGGTGGCGGCGCGGTGAGAGGAGCCCGTGGTCAGGTCGAGAAGGAGCTGCCAGATTCAGCTTCGAACAGGTAATGCGGCCCCTCCCGCCCTTTTGTTCATGCGATCCTTGCTCTGTCTGACACTGCCGCATATAATAGAGGGGATGCTGCTGAAACCTTCGAATTTGTAATCAATTTCTTTCCATCGACGGCAAAATTAGTTGATGGTAGCATTCAGAGTATCCAGAGAGACACAACTGTGAAATGGGATCAAGTGTGATCATATCAACAAGGTGAAGCAACTGAAGTTGAAGCTGAAGCTGCTGTTGTCACTGTCGAAACTGAAGTTGTGCACAGTGTCGAAACTGAATCTGCTATCCCCGAGTTTCATGAGGTGGTATCATCGTGGTCCCCGAGTCCAGTGAAAAAAACCAAGATGATGAGTGAACTTGTGTGCGTAGTAGAACCAAAAAAACCAAATGGTAAGGCGAAGAAGGGTACACGTCGTGGTCGGAAGAGATAGAACTGTTGATCATTTCAAATTTATGGCATTTAATAACATTTGTTGGGCACATGTTTCCATCAAAAATTATTTGGTTATTGTTTGGCATGTACCGGGAACTTATTTGGCATGTAATAATATTTGATGACAAATTCAAATTTAGGTTCAAATTCAAATTTTGACTCAAGTTGAACTTATTTGGCATGTAATAATATTTTAATGTTTCAATGCTACCTCAACTCAAATGTGATTTTTATCTGATCATTCTGAGCTCTTTTGTTAAGTTAGACTCATAGTCATGAAAAATGTGTTTCAAACGGCCTCATAAGGTAGGGTAAACGCCCCCCTTTCTAAGAGGGTTGTTTTTTGCATCTTCTCTAAATCATCCAAATAAAATTCCCACACCTCTCTCGTACCTATATAGTGTAAATATGAAGTCTCATTATTTTTTGAATTAATTTTGTATTTTATTCTTTTGTTTTTTCTGAAATCATTATTTAATTAAAAAACACATATTTTGAATCTTATTTATATTTATTTTTGGTTCCTACACGACATAATAATACTATGTGCTCAAGTTTTCTTAAAATCCATAATAAAACATATACATATTTACTTATGATCTAAAACACACAACATTTGCTCTTTGAAATCCATAGTACATGTACAAGAATCTCATATTCTCAAAGGCATTTTCATGTAATTGTACATAAACCATGTTTATAATTTTTTTTGGTTTCTATACAACATCATACGACTATGGGCGAAAGCATTTTTTTTTTTGATTTTTTTTGAATTAGTTATGATCTAGAACACACCAACTTCGATCTTCGAAATCCATACTACTCTGTACAAGTTTCCCATATTCTTGAAGACATTTTCATGCAATTCTATATAAACCATGGTTATATTTTTTTTTGGTTTGTATGCAACATAATAAGACTATGGGCCAAAAGCATTTGTTTTTTTGATTTTTTTTAAATTATTTGTGCTCATTTTAAAAAAAGTCAACGTTTTCACAAAAACGTTGACCGACTCAAAATCAAAGTTTTTAATTTTTTTTGATTTGTATGCAACATAATAAGACTAAGGGCCAAAAGCATTTCTTTTTTTGAATTTTTTTGAATTACTTATGTTCAACCCTAGCTCATTTTGTCAATATCGTCAACGTGTGATTTTTGGTTTTAACATTTGGATGTAACAATTTCGCCATTTTTTGGTTCCTACACGACATAATAATACTATGTGCTCAAGTTTTCTTAAAATCCATAATAAAACATATACATATTTACTTATGATCTAAAACACACAACATTTGCTCTTTGAAAACCATAGTACATGTACAACAATCTCATATTCTCAAAGGCATTTTCATGTAATTGTACATAAACCATGTTTATAATTTTTTTTGGTTTCTATACAACATCATACGACTATGGGCGAAAGCATTTTTTTTTTGATTTTTTTTGAATTAGTTATGATCTAGAACACACCAACTTCGATCTTCGAAATCCATACTACTCTGTACAAGTTTCCCATATTCTTGAAGACATTTTCATGCAATTCTATATAAACCATGGTTATATTTTTTTTTGGTTTGTATGCAACATAATAAGACTATGGGCCAAAAGCATTTCTTTTTTTGATTTTTTTTAAATTATTTGTGCTCATTTTAAAAAAAGTCAACGTTTTCACAAAAACGTTGACCGACTCAAAATCAAAGTTTTTAATTTTTTTTGATTTGTATGCAACATAATAAGACTAAGGGCCAAAAGCATTTCTTTTTTTGAATTTTTTTGAATTACTTATGTTCAACCCTAGCTCATTTTGTCAATATCGTCAACGTGTGATTTTTGGTTTTAACATTTGGATGTAACAATTTCGCCATTTTTTGGTTCCTACACGACATAATAATACTATGTGCTCAAGTTTTCTTAAAATCCATAATAAAACATATACATATTTACTTATGATCTAAAACACACAACATTTGCTCTTTGAAATCCATAGTACATGTACAAGAATCTCATATTCTCAAAGGCATTTTCATGTAATTGTACATAAACCATGTTTATAATTTTTTTTGGTTTCTATACAACATCATACGACTATGGGCGAAAGCATTTTTTTTTGATTTTTTTTGAATTAGTTATGATCTAGAACACACAAACTTCGATCTTCGAAATCCATACTACTCTGTACAAGTTTCCCATATTCTTGAAGACATTTTCATGCAATTCTATATAAACCATGGTTATATTTTTTTTTGGTTTGTATGCAACATAATAAGACTATGGGCCAAAAGCATTTCTTTTTTTGATTTTTTTTAAATTATTTGTGCTCATTTTAAAAAAAGTCAACGTTTTCACAAAAACGTTGACCGACTCAAAATCAAAGTTTTTAATTTTTTTTGATTTGTATGCAACATAATAAGACTAAGGGCCAAAAGCATTTCTTTTTTTGAATTTTTTTGAATTACTTATGTTCGACCCTAGCTCATTTTGTCAATATCGTCAACGTGTGATTTTTGGTTTTAACATTTGGATGTAACAATTTCGCCATTTTTTATAGCAACCTAGTTGCATAAGTAGACCATGTGCGCTGGCTGTACATAGTTTTGATTTTTTTTGAATTAGTTATGCTCAACCCTAGCTCATTCCATCAATAGCATGAATTGTATGAATATTTTTCATTGCATCGTGGATCTAACAAGA
Source organism: Alopecurus myosuroides (assembly GCA_028641055.1). Taxonomy (NCBI): domain Eukaryota; kingdom Viridiplantae; phylum Streptophyta; class Magnoliopsida; order Poales; family Poaceae; genus Alopecurus; species Alopecurus myosuroides. Next base: position 56,646,837 of record CM054057.1, read on the forward strand.
ATACAATTTTTTATAGCAACATAGTTACATAAATAGAGAGTGAGCGAAAGCCGTTTATTTTTTTGATTTTTTTTAAATTAGTTATGTCAAACCCTAGCTCACTGAAACCCTAAACCCCGGAAACCCCAAAACCCCGGAAACCCCAAAACCCCGGAAACCCCAGCTAAACCCTACCTCACTGACGCCACCGTGTGCACGTGACGCACGCCCCCGATCCGCGTGTGCGCTCGTTCTAGATGCTGATTGGCTCGTTGTGCATGGATGGATTCGTGCGCGCTGAGTGGCTGGGGTTTGGATCGGCTCGTCTATTCGATCTAGACCGTTCAACAATATCCGGCGCCTGACGTTGGTTCGGTGCATGGAACTGGCGTACGAACGTGTTCCCTAGTGTGTTTCTCCGTTCCGTGTGTGATCGGGGCCGCCTGCCCGTTGCATGCATGCATACGCGTCGCATCTAAGCTATTAACACACTGAACGCGGTGATCCACGCAGTCTGACTAGCGTGCTCCAGTGATCGACGAGACACCTCTTGACCCAGTAGAGAAACGCGGGCACGCGAACGAAGGGACGCATCCATTAATGTCTTACCTTCTATTTAATCCCTCCTCTAACCTTCATCTTCCTCACGCCATTCTCCACTCGCATCACATCCAAGCAAGCCACCGAGCAAAGCACGCACCACATTCAAGCAAAAGCAAGCATGCAGTTCACCGGCCAGACCTTCCTCGCGCCAAGGACCGTGCGGGAGAGGCAGTACCCCGCAGGGGTCGTCGTCGAGGACCGGCTCCGCGTCTGGGCCATGTCTCGCTGGCGCGGTGCAAAGGCGCTGGTGGAGGTCTTCCTTGGCGCCCTCTATCGCCACATGCCTCCGGGCACTCCGCCCATATTCACCGTCGACGAAGCCCGCCCGGGAGGAACGGGCATTCTTGTCCGCTTCCGCAACCCCTACGATGCGTACCACCTCCTTGGTCGTGTCTGGTACGGGGGGTGCGAGTTCATCTGCTTCACGGGGTACAACTTCTTCACCGACCTCGACAGCCTCTGGCCCAGCCACACCGCGATGCACACCCTCCCCTACAGGGTGCCGGCCGCCGACGACGAGGAGTGAAGACGGTGCTCTCCCCTCCATCTCGATGGTGCTCTCATGGCGGTGATCTAGGCTTCGTGTCGTTCGAGTTTCTACCGTTTTTTTTTTCTTTTTCTTTTACTTTTTATCTATGTTTAGTTGGGCCCGTGCCCGTGTCGTTCACTAGTATATGTAACCGTGCTACTACTAATATATGTCGTTTACTAGTATATGTCGTTTGCTACCAATTGTCTCCCTCATTTTACTTATGATCAGAGTGTGTTACTTCGAGCGTCCGTTAATTCATAAAACGAATGCATGCAACTAGTAACAAATATATTCGGTGAACAATGCATGCAACTCTTTTATGAAGTAAATAATACAAAAATGAAAACGAATCCAATTATTTGGGCCTACAAAAACGAAAACGAACCCAAGACATGCAAAACAATTGTTTTTACAAATTAAAATAAGTCAAATCTAGGCAGGTGGGTTTGTTTTCTCTTTGGGCCTAATTGTTGGCCCAACTACACTCTTTCGGCCTTTCTTCAACTACTCTTACGGCATGAGAACGAATAAGTTTTTTTCTACTGAAACTGAACTTTGGTGACTGCACTGAAACTGAACTTCAACTGAACATCGAAGGGCATATTCAAATTTAACATCAGACACTTCACTGAAACTAGCACGGCGCACAGATTGCTACCTCTGCATAGCTAACTCAAGTAAAATCTAGATTAATCTAGTCCATTCTAACGACGGATGAACAAGAGATAAACAAAAAACAGAGCAATGATACAAGAATAGAATGCTCCTGACATGAGATTCGCTTGCTTCTGCAAATCCACCATTTGCTTTAAAAACTTCTTGATCTTCTTCAATTCCTCGTTTACTTCGGCCTCCACGGGCAGTCCAGCAATAGGGCGCGTGATCCTCGCCGCCGGCCCTCCTCTGCCCGAGCTGACATCGGGAGCAAACCCACCTAGATTTGGATCTTCAATGTGGCCCTCAAATTCAAGCCTAGCAACGTACTGATCGATCCACTCAAAGTGCGAACATTTCTTCAGCATCTGTAACAGTAGACATGAATCTAGATCCCAAAACCGAGGAGAAAAAAACGCGAATTGGAATGCCAAATACTCCTATCATCTCTCTCCTCCTCATCTCAGTTTTAAGATCTTACCTTGCCATCCCGTCCCATCATGGGAATTCTCAAACAGGACACAAAATGGCGCCCCAGATTCCCATTCTCGTCAGTTTTACTGACCCTCCGCTTCAGAGCCTCTGGCCGTGGGCATTCCGGGCACCTTGTCATCGGAACTGCACCGTACTCTGGCCATCTTGACTGCGTGGCGGAGGAGCTGGACATCCCGTGCGCCGTCGCCGGAGACGAGGAAGAATGGGGAAAGGGGAAGAAATGGCACAGACACCAGCTCGGGCACGGGCGCAGCCCTGTTTTAGATTCATTGTGGTGGGTCCCGCGCTGCTGAGGTGGATAAGTTGTGGGGCACAGGCGCATCTCTGTTTTAGAATCCGTGAGGTGGGTCCCACGCTGCTGAGGTGGATAAGTTGTGGGTCCAAGCGTCGCATAACCCTAACGGCTAACCGATCAGCTCCGCTTAAGAACCATGTTGGCCGTGAGCTATTTTCTTCCTCCAATCCGTCGCACGTAGGCTATTTCATCGAAAAACGTCGCATTCCTTCCAATTCAACTGAAACCCGTCGCACAGGAGCTATTGGCCCGAAGAGAAGTGAGGAAGAAAACGTGGCCTTCCTTTTATTTTTTGCCTGTGGGGTTTCACGCGTGGCATTCGCTAGATACGGAGGATCGGAATTTTAATCGTCCGGAGGACGCTCAGCGCTGGCCTTTCGAATATCAGAGATCATTGGGATTGTCTACGCATGTTGAAAGGGCATAAAATTAAACAGGTATAACTTGAGCGATTCTCCATTGAGCTAATCTACATCTACATTTTTATTCATGTAATTTTTAAAATTATAGATGTTTCATACGGGTTACATTATGTACTTGTTAATTTTCGTTGGGTTAATTTCGCAGAACTTTTTATTGGGTTATGTAAGCTAAAAAGGAAAATGGCCGCATGGTTACCTTCCATATGACGTTCTGATTAGTATTTTTGTCTGCATGTTAAAAAAAATGTTCAAATAAGGGAAATATATATGCACCTTTGGTTAGACGGTGCAAATACATATTATAGGATGGCATTTATGTTTTTCTTTATTTTGATTAGCTGCTGTAGGACACCCCAAAGAATTATCTGTGAAACTGCTACCCATAAGTTCAATTTAAGTTTATTTTCTCGATCACCAAATTTGGACAACAGAATATTGAAACAACAACGTTATGGGGTAGCGAAAAAGTGTCAACGAAAAAAAACGATGGGGTAAGTGCATGTATATCTTTGCAAATTTCTACCAATTGTTTCCTTTCAAAGGCACAGGGAAAATGGGAAATAACACTGAATTCTTGGCTCTGTGAGGAGGATGTCAGTTATCTAGCAAGTGTATATGCGAAGACTGGCTTTGCCGGTAGCCTTATTACTACCGCTTCTTAGACCTGGCGCGTGGGCGTGCCTATATTCGTTGGAGACCGGCGCGTGGGGTGAGCTGACCTCGATGGACCGTGGATTTTACATAGACTTCACATATTCTTCTAGCGTGCTTGTTGGGAGGTATGTGTTCTACTTCATCTCCGACGATTGTAGTTTTTTCATGGGTGCTGATGTTTACAAAAGTGTTCTACTTCGGCCCTTGCTAATTTGCTGGTTGAACCAGTGGATTCAATTATATGTGCAAAACATAACTTCATATTACCATGAAAAAAATCGCATATTCCTTGATGTTGGAAGTGGTATACTAGCAATCCTTCAGTATGGTGCTGAATATCCTTGTGGCTAATACTATACACATATCATATGTGGAAACTAACAAGCAGGTTGACCACATTGAGTGTTTTTTCCTTGCAGATACGGAAAGTATTTATATACCAAATATGCTATATAATCTATGCTAATAAAAATATGGTATGCCCATGATGCTTTTCATGTATCAGTGTCACTCACACATCACCGGTTGCAATATGATTTGGCAGATCAATATTGGTTCCATGGGTTTATAACATTCTAGCGGCAAAGATATATTTATGCAATACCACACGAAAAATCTCAATTCACTAATTTGAAGTACACAATTGTAGAAATATTTACATATTTTTCAATTCTCTTGGACGAAACAAGAGAAACAGATGCTAATGTACATAAGTTTTGTAGGAACAAACCATCATTTTCACTAGATTTATAAGATTGCTTGACCTATGTTTCTTTTTAACTCATTTAAACCACACTGCAGTGGGCATGTCTTCTCTATATGCACAAGGATTTGTTTCACTTTAGGACATTGCATACCTATTCATATATACTTCTGCATATGTATGATTTGAAAGATATAATTAATCTATCACTCGTAATATCTTAGAACGGATCTAATTTCTTGTGAATTATTGTTTTGCTCACATGCTTGACTGAAGGAAGTTTGCAAGGAGAAGGAGCTAAATAGAACTATAATTTCTACCTTGAGAGAAGATGGCAGTCAGCTGCATAGTTCTATCCATATTGACCAAATAACTTTCAGATGACCAGATTGACCATATAAGGCAACTGTATCAAGTTAGTGTGCGACTGTGCGAGGCAGAGGAAGTTGGATGGATAGAACTTGTCCATGACCTGACATAAGTTTTGTATAGAGTAAATGAGGAAACCATTTAAATTCCATCACTGAATTTTCCGGGGTGTACGAGACAGAGGTGGCAGCGCTGCCGTTGCCCAATATGGCCCCTCGGGGCTAGTAATGTCAAGGTGTATGATCACTTTCTTATAGATTTTGGAATTTAGACCGTTACAAAAGTTAACTTTCCCCTGTCTATTTTTATTGCTTTAGTCAAACTAGTTGATATGTTATTTTAGGGAGCATGTTCTTAGTTTCATCCGTCTAGGATTCTATGATTGTTTGAGCGGATAATGGGTAGAAATTTATGTTTTTGACGCATATGACATCGAATCATGTGAAGTAAAAATCTTAAGAGTCCATCTTTCTTATATATGTGCACTGTGGCAAAGCATGGGAATAAAATTTGACAATGATGCTTGATGTGCACGAGAATTGGCATGATTAGTCCAAGAATTTTATATGGTGGACTGAGGTTTGTTGTTTTTGAGATGATTTTTTAAATTTTTCTTATGCTCGTCACTTCGACGCTATATGATTTGGCCTTGCTTGATTGGTTATTAATAGTATATGTGGTCTATGGAAAAAATATGTACACGATGCCACAACCAGCCGATGAAAACACATAGTGGTACATTGTGATGGCGGTGATGAATGAAGGCTAACCGATGTGATAACATATATTCAACGCCTGTCAATACACCGATGTTTAATGTAGAGGGGAAAATGTTGTCGCTGCTACATGAGTACATTATCCATATTGGGTACTTCTCTATATTATTGTTAGAGAAACACAAAAGGCACGTCTAGTTTGTACGAGTTGCAAAAGTTCATGGCTAGCGAAGAGACCGGAGGGACAATGTATCACTAGGTAGCCGATTGGTGGGTGGGACCGAGAGGAAGAGGAGCACAATAGTCGATAAAACATACCCATAATGACCATTTTTATTTTGGGTACTTTTATATTTCTTTTTGCCATGAGAATGACTAGGGACGTTTGACAAAGTTGGAAAAAGAAAACACCGCAACACAGTGGGAAGTGACATGTTTTCGGAGTTGGGAGACTATAGAGTATAGCGATATGAGTTGGATGGTATCAAGCGCACTTTAGATATGATTTTTTTAGACTCGGTAGCAACACACGTGCATTCAACTAGTTTATATAAAAAATATGTCTAGATTCCCACATTTAGAATGTATGTGGCTAAAATTGAAATGACTTATAAAAGTGAATGGAGGGAGTAGAAAATCTATGTGCATGGATCCGATGGATAGGCTGGGCAACCCCATTTTTATAGAAAAACTAGTAAAATGCCCGTGCGTTGCTACGGGATATGAATAATTAATGGTTGTAAGTCCATCGTATAAACATTCGTATCGTGATAACATTGAAACCATTACTCATGAAAGAATAATAGTGGTTAACGAAAGGTTGGCACCAAAATTTTGAATCTATAAAGATATGTTGTCCAGTTTCCACGTTGAAGTGCACTGTTTAACCATAAAATAGAAAATATTTTGTCATCACACCATGTTTATGTATATCACCGCGATATGTATTTCTCCGCAACACATGATTATCACAATGAAGTTGATCTGCACAAAGCAAGTCATAATTCCGTATATAAGTATGCATATAATTTAAAAATGATAAAAGTATAATTATTGAATATTTAAGTGACAAATACCTCGCCTATATATGATGTCAGGATCTCTTTATAAACGATGTTCTTCGTGTACGTACCAACAGGAAAGCTAGAGATTTTTTTTTGGGTATCATCTGCGTTCTTTTTCTTATTACCACAACATTTGGGATGAGAATAATCCTCACATTGTTTCTAGAGGTGGATCTAGATAGCGCAACATACAGCTGCCCGTGAGAGAACACCGGCTTGGGCAGGTAAATGTCGACATTTGGGATAGTTTGTCCCTATGCCTTGTTAACCGTCATGGCGAAGTTGAGCCTAACAGAAAACTACTTCCTCGTGAACTGAAAAGGGAACATCTCCTCATCAGAGGGGCAAAGCGGGATCCTTGGCCAAAAGATCCTCTTTCCAGCATGTTGTCCCAACACAATTTCTGCATCGATGACATTCCTTTCGAATCCCCGGACCACCAGCCTCGTGCCACTACAAAGCCCGTTCGCATGATCAAAGTTTCTGAGCAATATGACTCGACATTTAATTTCGAGCTTCAACAAATGTGGGGGCAGCCCATTAGGGGTCAAAGTGGTCAGGAAATCAGATGGGTAGTAGCTATGAGGGTCATCTACCGCAGAGTCAAAACTATGGTACACTATCTCATCTCCATGTAATCTGTTGACCATCTTCAAATTAACTCTATCGACCCAATCATTTCCTGCTGACAAGATTGCTCTAGAGGTGATGTAATTTGGGTATGACATGTTACCGCCCAAATCAGGAAATACATTTTCTATTAGTGTATCAAGGTCATAGTTCTTCCGTGTAGAAAATTCGTATCATATAATTCATCTAGTAAATATAAGAGGGAGCAAGCAGTAGCAGGTTTTTTCTAAAATAAAACGAATATGCAAGACTGTATCAGCTCTATCTACTCTATCCCCAACGCCTCCACTCATCTGACCATGCCCAGGCTGCTCTCATCGGCTCCATCTCTAGCATGTCTATGTCTCCAATCTCCCCTCTCTCGATCTGTTCCGGCAGGTTGTGCCCCCCTCCTCATGAGCTCCCTCCTCTCTCCGACCAGCTTCCTGGTTCCCTCATCTCACTTCCTCCTCTCAAGCTCTGCAAGGGGCATGCGTCCGCCAAGTCAAGGCCGTGGGCCGCGGTCGGCAGTGGGTATCCAAGCCAGCAGCCGGCGTCGCGGACACGGGCTCGTCCTTGTCCATGCCTGCGCCTAATCATCATGTCTCCGCGTCAGCACCCATGTGGGGCGAGCTTTTCGCGTTTGCCCGAGTGACGCCAGTTCGCCAACCCATGCGCCACCACCTGGCCTCATCTTCCCCCGCCGCGGCATTCGAGCGTCGATTCGCCTCAGTACAGCCTCTATGTCTATCACGCTCCCTTTAGTCGGGTACCGCCATCTCTCCGCCTATACACCTCTGGCTGATTGGCTGGATTCCGTGCACAACAGCGACGATGGCGCGCCTGGCGTGGAGTGGAACCGGCGTCGTCAACCTCAAGCGATACAACCTACTTGGTACGATTTCCTCTCTCTCTCTCTCAGAATGATTTTGCAATTTTGATGGTAAACATGAATTATTCATCACTTACCCGAGAAAAAATCGATCCGTAGATGATGACGATGTAGCTGTTGCAGAAGTTGTGGTGTGCTCACCGTGCTAACTGTCTGATTGGCGAACTTTGATATATGGGGTAGGGGTACTTTTTAATTTGATTGGCGTGATATTAAGGAAAGATATCGGCGATATTTCCGATTGGGCGAGCCGGGGAAATATTATGTTATATATATTAGGCATAAAGAGGCGTACATCATGATGGTTTTTAAGGAAGGTGATTATCAAGTCCATTATCATGAGAGTAATCAATTTTGGATATGAGACTCTAGCCGTTCATAATTCCTACTCCACACTTTGTCATGGATAGTTGCATTGTTTCAAATGAACAGACATGTAGTGCTATTTTGATGGATTGGTTTTAGGACATCATATTATATGGAACTAATATGAATGGCTGAGTCTGTCTACCGGCGCGGCGCCGTTGTCGCGATAGCCCACCCTGATGTCGGTCAGCTTCTTTGTGTGCTGAGAGTGAAAGCAGGTCGTCTACGGGCACACGGCCATCGCCATGGCATGTGCCAATTGATGCTCGCTGCAATGGAGGTCTACGTGGAGGTTCTGTTCCTGGTGCTGGCCGAGCTGCACGGGCGCGGCGAGCTGATCATATGTTGAATTATTAGATAATGATAGGGTAGCTACTCATAAAACTATTTGGTGGAATTTCTTTGCTCAATTTGGTGAGTCATAACTCCAATCCCCAGGGGTACTCCAAGGTGGACGTGCAGATTGACTATTAGAGAAACGAATTGTATGATAGGAACTTGGACCTTCTAAATCGGTTACCCTTTGTTAATTTAGGAACTTGGAGCGTCTAAATCGGTTACCCTTTGCTAATTTTATCTGCTAGTTCTTTTCATTCTCTACTTCTAAATCGGTTTCCCTCTGCTAATTAAGGAAGACATAGCTTCTAGCAATTCAAAGTGCATATCAAGTTCATACTCTGCTCCATCGTGGATATTTCACTACGACGCCAATGTAACACCGGTGGCCGTCACTGAAACCTTAAAGCGTGGCTTCGACTATTCCTTGTCTTATGGTTGGTAAAGTTTTTTTTTTTGGTTTACTTATGCTCTGATTCTGTGTGGTCTTTGATGGAGAACTTCACATTATCACCAATCTTACCCCTCAGCGGATCCTTTTGCCATTATTAATTAGCCTAATAATCGCTTGTTTCAGAATCCGAAGGCGGTGTACAATACCTTGCCATCCAGGCGAATTGTTCTTGATGAAGGCAGTATCGGTCAGTTCTACTAACATTAATTGTGCTGTAGCTTAGCAATTTTTTTTTATAACTGCCCCCGTATTAGACCTTTTCTGTACAACATGCCACATAATATATCAACGTCCATGTTAACCTAACATCGTTGTGTCAGCCCAACCCTGAGAGACGTGTCCCACTCATTGGCAACTATACTTGTACAATACTAACCACAGTAGGCTGATTTTTATTGACATATATAAATCTTTGCAACCTGATAGTTGAACAGCGAATTTGAACCACTCTGAAATATTAAAACTCAAGGACTAATACAAAGGAGCATCTTTTGATAATTTGCGGTATCACCGAAAATATAACACAACTGTCGCACACGTATCAAATTAACTGACATGTGCGCATCCTGTTTTGCAGTCTCCTAAATCAATGAAACTCAAGAACCATGATGGCAGCATAGGAATAATACGCTCTGACGAAGATATGGATCCTGTACCCCGCGGATAAGGACACCCCATCTCAGGCTCAAGGCCAAGGCCCAAGAAGAGGCGCCCTTGGAATACTTCAGAAGGCCCACGTGAAGCCCACCCGCACTAACTTGCGGTTAAGCTAGGAAACTTGTAACCGACCTAACTAGAGTTCGAGTCCTCTCCGGGTAGAACTCGAGACCTGGCCATCTATATAAGGCCAGGAGAGCCCCTAGGAGAGGACCAAGCAATTACCGCACGACCCAAAAGCCTTGAACTCGAGACCTACTCTCGATTCGAGCACACCATTGTAACCGATCTAATTTTCAATACAGATCGACAAGAGGCAGGAGTAAGGGTTTTACCTCTACGAGGGCCCCGAACCTGGGTAAATCTCGCCCCCTGTCTAGCCGACGATTCTACCGGCGCTCATGGGTTCTCCTAATCGAAACCCGATAGGTTCACCCAAGGGATTTGTTGAGTCAGGGATTCGACAATTGGCGCCGTCTGTGGGAATCGCGGGCGCTGGATCACCGGCATCTTCGGCTTCATCGACGTCCAACTCCCGTTGGAAACCATCGACTACGGCTCCGAACAATACTATACGGATCGGATCTGTCGTGGTCACACCTCACTCGCCGGAATCACGCGCGGTATTCGAGGATATGGAGAAGAGCGTCACCTTGACGTTCGGGAGCCTCAACTTCATGACGAACAGAGACGGAATCCTCCACTTCGCGGATGAATCTGAATCTGAATCTGGAGCCGTCGACTCGCGCCTCCCTATGGAGAAAAGTGGCGAGTCCGTCCGCTTCAACGCAACCGGCTATCACACCCTCTCGACAGAGGAGCCATCTCGAGTACGGGGAATTTTCCAATCCGCGCCTAGGACGCACGGGCCTCGACTAGCCCAAGTCTGCCTGGCAGGATCAGAACAGCCCCCAGAAACAGAGATCAGCGCAAACGAGCGCAACATAATCAACGTCTCGCGGGAGGCCTGGAACAGGGCCAAAGAAACCATGCGAAGAAGTCAGCCACCCGCAGCAGGAGCGTCACAAGAGGATCTAGTCGCCTACCACTACCATCTAGTGAGAGCAGCGTCGACCATCAAAGACGCACGTGCAGATCTAGCCCGCCGTAGAAGAGAGTCGGATGAATCAAGCCTACGACGAGCCGAGTTATCCCTTGCACCCTCGGTCGGTACCCGACAAGCAAGGAAGGGACGTGCGGCGTCATCCAGAGACTACGAATCCATGGCTGGGACCAGCAGGACAGCCGCGTCTTCCTTCATGAGGGTCAACGACGACGGCAACGTCTACCCGCAAACCCCCGCTGTTGCAGTCCTAGCCGCAGCAACTTACATGCAGATGAACCAACCGACTGAAAGCGACCCTCGGGCGGAACAGTACAAGCAAATTCGCAAAGGACTAGGGTTGGCAGCCGCAAGGCTCGCCTCTCACGATCGCAAGAAGACTGAAGAACAATTGGAGAAGGAGCGACAGGAGAAGGACAAAGATAAGGAGACGCCCCGCAGGCACAGAAGCTCCTCCCCGAGAAAAGACAAATCGCCACGTCGTGGTCGAGGAAAAGAAGCTCGCCGCCGTGGCGACAGTCGAAGAAGCAGCGACGACAGCCCGAGAGACAAAAGCCCGCGGCACCACAGCAGCCGCTCGCGAAAACGAAGTAAGGAACCACGGAAGGACGCTGATCGCGATCAGCCCGGACGCGGCGCGCGATCTGGCATCGCACAGAACAAGGTGGACAGGGCGAGGGCATCAAGATATCGCGACCGGTCGTCATCCGGCTCTTCGGATGATGAAACCTGCGGTGCACTCTGCTTCGCCCGCAGCATTAGCGAAGCACCCCTACCCAAAAGATTCAAGCTCAGCACGGAGGTGACAAAGTACGATGGTTCACTCGAGCCTTCTCAATGGTTAAGCGACTACCTCACGGCAGTAAAATGCCAACGTGGGAACAAGAACACGGCTATGCAATACCTCAATTTGCATCTAGTCGGAGCGGCCCGCAGTTGGCTGGAGAGGAGACCAAGATCTTGCTACGCATCATGGGATGACTTGCACCGCGATTTCTGCAAGAACTTCCAGTCGACCTACAAGAGGCCGGCTACAATCGAAGAACTGTGAGCCTGTAAACAAAAGAGTGGTGAGTCTACCCGAGAATACATCCAGCGGTGGACCACACTCAGGAACACCGCGGGAACCATCTCGGAAGAAGTGGCGATTGAGGCCTTCGCTAAAGGTGCGAGAAGGACTGCCTTTCGGGAAGAACTAGGCAGAGCCGCGCCCAAAACCATCGGGGAGTTAATGATCATAGCCGAAAAATGGGCTAACGGAGAAGACGCAGTGCGCAACGAAAGAGGGTCATCACCCGCACACGAAGACGACCGCCATGGGCGAAGAAAGAGAAGGAAATACTATGACCACGAGGATAGGGAGGAATTAGTGGCGGCAGAATTCACGCGAAGTCGCGACTCTGGTCGCCGCGGAAATCGCGAGTGGAAACCAAAAGCAGAAGAAAAATCCCCCGAGGAAGACCTTGATGCGTACTACTCGCTACATCTGTTCACAGATAAGCGCACGGGCAAAACTAAGGCAACACACCTTCTTAAGGATTGCCGAAAATTTCATGACATCTCGGATGCCCTCGCCAGGAAAAGATTTGCATCCACTCGAAACTACTCGCCACTACCAGGAGGAGGACAGCAATTCCAACCGCCACCACCTCCACCTCCACCAGCCAATCCAAATATGGCGCTAGCTGGACTACCTGCACCACCGCCACAAAACTCTGGAGCCAACGCATACCCGAACCCGGCAGGACTACTCGCGATGATACAGAAGGTATGCCCCTCTCGCAGAGTTCAAAAGACTAACACGAGGCAATTGTGCATGGCAGTGCAGACACCACCAACAAAGCCCGAGTACCTGAAAATGGCCGATCAGCCAATCACGTTCTCGAAGAAAGACCATCCGCCACGAGTCTATCGACCAGGACACGATGCCCTTGTCATCCAAGCTCAAATTGGCAATTACGACCTGGCCCGCGTATTCATGGACGGTGGCAGTGGCATCAACATTACCTACGCGGATACACTCCGTCGAATGAACAAGAATCTGGACGGCCTAACGGAATCAGAAACATCCTTCCACGGGATAGTTCCGGGCAAGGCAATCCGTCCACTCGGAACAATCAATCTAGAAGTCGTGTTGGGCTCTCCAAGCAACTACAGAAGGGAATTCCTGGACTTTGAAGTCGTCGACTGTCCCTCACAGTACCACGCCATTCTTGGTCGAACAGCGTTCGCCAGATTCATGGCCGTACCACATTACGCGTACTTGAAGCTCAAGCTACCCGGCGAATACGGTGTGATCACCATCGACGGAGATTTCCAGAAATCAGACAAGTGCGACATAGAACTTAATGAGATCGCAAAATCTTTCGGGATGCAAGAAGAACTTAAAGAGCTGGCGAAAACCTCGGATCACTCCGTTATGCCCCTCACGAAGAAAAACGCGCCTGAACTGGAATTCAGCGCCAACAGCGACAACCGCAAGCATCGAGTGCACCCGACGGATTCTGCAAAGACAGCGATGGTTTCAACAACCCTCTCGCCAGCATAGGAAGGCGCACTCGTCAAACTCCTCCGTGAGTACTGGGAAATTTTCGCCTGGCAGCCCTCAGACATGCCAGGAATACCCAGGGAGTTTGCCGAGCACTCACTCGAAGTCTTTCCAGACGCTAAACCCATCAAACAAACAACTCGACGATTTTCAGAACCCAAGCAGAAGGCGCTTGGAGAAGAAGTAAACAGATTGCTAGCCGCAAACTTCATTAGGGAAATCAAGATATCCACCTGGTTAGCAAACCCTGTGCTGGTTCCCAAAAAGAACACGGATATCCTTCGGGTGTGCATCGACTACACGTCGTTGAATAAGCACTGCCCCAAGGACAATTTTCCTCTCCCACGAATCGACCAAATCGTGGATTCTACGGCCGGCTGCCAACGCCTCTCCTTCCTGGACGCCTATTCGGGATATAATCAGATCCAGATTAAAAGGGAAGACGAAGAGAAGACATCATTCATCACACCTCACGGTGTCTACTGCTACACGACAATGCCTTTCGGGCTGAAGAACGCAGGCGCAACATATCAGCGCTGCATGCAGAGATGCCTCGCCAATCTCATTGGCAAAAACGTACAGGTGTACGTTGACGACATTGTCATCAAGACTCGAGTAGAGGATACACTCCTCGAGGACATTAGAGAAACATTCGACGCCCTTAATGCATATCGGATCAAGCTTAGTCCGACCAAATGCGTTTTCGGCGTTCCTGCAGGAAAACTTCTCGGGTACCTGGCATCCGCCAGAGGCATTGAAGCCAGCCCGGAGAAAATACAAGCCATCCTGACTATGAAGGAACCCACCAATCTACGCGGTGTCCAGCAGCTCGCAGGGCGTCTGGCCGCTCTAAGCAGGTTCATCGCGCGATTGGGAGAGCAAGCGTTACCCTTCTACAAATTACTGAAGAAGACAGACAAATTCGAGTGGACACCCGAAGCTAAACAAGCGTTCGCAGACTTGAAGCGATCGTTGCAAAGCAGGCGCGTCCTTGCAACACCGCAAGAAAGGGAGCCACTTCTCCTATACTTAGCCGCCACAAACCAGGTCATCAGCACGGCAATCGCAGTCGAACGACCTGAAGATGGCAAAGCATACGGAGTCCAACGACCAATATATTACAGCAGCGAAGTGCTCTCGCCATGCAAGCAACAATACCCTCATTACCAAAAGCTCGCATATGGAGTTGTTCTTACGGCCCGAAAGCTCAAACATTATTTCCAGGAACACGCCATCACAGTGGTTAATGATGCGTCACTCGGGACAATCATGAACAACCCTATGGCATCCGGAAGAATAGCAAAATGGAGCATCGAGTTGGGTGCCTGGGACATCACCTATGCAGGACGCAGCGCGGTTAAATCTCAAGTACTCGTGGAATTCCTCAGCGAATGGACAGAGCTACAAACGCCCGGGCCGCCTGAATACACGAGCAATTGGATAATGTACTTCGATGGATCAAAGAGAAACGAAGGAGCGGGAGCTGGAATCGTTGTTATTTCACCTCGAGGAGACAAGCTGCAGTACGTCATGCGACTGGACTTTCCACCAGATGATCCAGCATCGAACAACGACGCAGAATATGAAGCCCTGTTGCACGGGATGAAGATGGCAATCGCCTGTGGAGCTACCCGATTAATGATCTACGGCGATTCCAATCTCATCGTGCAGCAAACAATGAAAGAATGCGACGCCATTGCCGAAAACATGGTCACATATCGTGACATGTACAATCTACTCGAAGGAAGCTTTAAAGGGTGCGAGCTGAGGCACATTGCAAGATCTAGCAACGAAGAAGCAGATAGACTGGCAAACATGGGTTCAAAGAATACACCCATACCGCCAGGAATATATTTCGAACGGATGATCAAGAGATCGGTCAAAGTGAAGAAAACCGCAGAAACACCCGCAGCGCCAGAAACAGAGGTCAGCCCGCAAATCGCGCTTCTCGAGCTTACTCATAATATATCACGACAGGTTTTTCTGGTCGAGCCAGTCTGGACGCAGAAATATCTCGACTACCTGCTCAATAGACAGCTCCCGGTCGATCCACGCGAGGCTCGACAAATAATCAGGCGTAGCAAATCCTTTCGGGTAGTCAACGGAGAATTATACAAGCAAAGCATCTCGGGGATACTTTAGCGTTGCATCGCACCCGAAGACGGCAAGGAATTGCTCCAGGACATACACCAAGGAGACTGCGGACATCATGCTAGTTGGAAAACAATAATGGGAAAAGCCTTTCGAGCAGGATCCTACTGGCTAACAGCAGCCACCGATGCAAAAAGCCTGGTCGATCGATGCGACGCCTGCCAGCGATTCGCACCAAGGCCACACGCACCTGCCACAGAATTACACATGATACCCATCGCCTGGCCCTTTGCACAATGGGGGCTAGACATGGTTGGACCACTACGCAAGTCCACGCCCGATGGATATACACACTTGCTGGTCGCAGTCGACAAATTCACCAAATGGATCGAGGCAAGGCCAGTAACTTCGGCTAGCGCCCAATGCGCCGTGGAGTTCCTCGACTCCATCGTATGCAGATTTGGTGTGCCACACGACATCATTACAGATAATGGTACAAATTTCACAGCAAAGGAAACGCATCAGTTCTGCGTGGAAAAAGGCATCAACTTCAAATTTGCTTCAGTTGCCCACCCGCAAACGAACGGACAAGTCGAAAGATCCAACGGCTTAGTTTCGGCTGGAATCAAGAAACGCCTACTCGACCGTCTACACCCCGCCGCCGGACATTGGGCGGACGAACTACCCTCTGTACTCTGGAGCCTCTGCACAACCCCAAATTGGTCTACAAAATACACGCTATTCTTCATGGTATACGGGGCAGAAGCAGTCCTTCCCGAGGACGTTCGATTCAGCGCCCCACGAGTTGTGGCCTACAGCGAAGAAACTTCCAACAAGGCACTCGCAGAAGATATGGATGCACTCAACGAAATGTGTGACATCGCACTCGCGAGATCCGCAGTGTATCAGCAATCGCTGCGCAACTATCATAGTCGCCGCATACGCCACAGAGCATTCGCGGTTGGAGACTTAGTGCTGCGTCTCAAGTAGAAGGAAGGACACAAGCTCGAACCACCCTGGGAAGGCCCCTTCATCATACACGAAGTTATCCCAGGTGGAGTCTACAGGCTGAAGAATCCAGAGACTGGAGGAATCTATTCCAATCCGTGGAATATCGCACAACTCCGCAAATTTTATCCCTAGGTTTACTTGTTTTCATAACAAAATAAGGCTATACTAGTCAATCCTGTAGCTCGAATACATGGCTTCTCAGTCATTGCAATAAAGACACGATTTCTTCATCATATTCACGCGAAGCTTCTCATTCTTTACATGCTAAAAGTTACAGGTACACACCCCATAAACACACGGGGGCTACACCTACAACTAAGCATCACATAAAAACATCATACATACAAGGATACACACCTTACAACAGTTTTTACAAACTATAAACAGATTACAGGATATTTACATCCGACAATCAATCAAAACGCTGAGCATTTTCAGTCGCTAAAACTCTATCTACTTCCTCAGAAGTCAATCGGATAATTTTCTCCGCTGCAGGACGTACATCATCATAGTACGGGGAAATATCATCGATTGCATAATCTGGGCGCTTCACTACGGAGTTAACATCTATCTCAGGATGCCATATTCGGACAAAAGAGAGGGCTACGACCGCGCCGCACGTCATCTGATTGCGCACACACGCGCGAACTTCTCCTTCACGTCCAAACAATCTGAGAAGATAGCTCCAATCTTCGGGACCCCTTTCGAGTGGGTAAAAAGCAGCGTTCATCGCAAGCAAGACCTCGTGAAAAGAACTCACGAGAATTCTCGCCTGGATGACTCGGAATTTCAAGGTGGCCATCACAAACCCTCGACTGCGATCAGACCAAAAATTGTTCGCATGAGGTTTTGAGCTGCTAGCCTCTTGATGAATGTGGTTTTCTACCCACTGCTTTTCTTCCCTGTCATCCGGTTTAACAACTGAAGAGCAAACATACTTGGTCAGCTAAGGAAAACAAGGAAGAAAAAGGCACGGGGGCTGCACTACTTACAGAGCAAATCTCTTGCGACTGAAGCCAACTCATCCATCAGAAATTGTTCGCGTTCAATCGCCAATTTCTGCTTGGACTTCGCAACATCGGCTACCCCGCGCAGAGCTTTCAGCTTGCGCTCACCCTCTTGGACCTTATCACGAAGGCCCGCAAAAGTGCCTACAGCGGCAACAAGTGGATTTACTGGATTGCTCCGTCCACCCGAAGTTTCCGCGGCAAACCCAGTAGCCTGGAAGAATACAAGGAAAGAAGTAAGATGCCCTACTCGAGTTATTTCTAGTCGCACAAATGACAAAGCGCTCGGGGGCTACTCCCATCGGGAGACAACACACAAACAAACAAGAATAAATTTCCAAACGAACACTTCAATTAAAGACAATGAAGGTACGGGAATACATCCCAAGGTTCATTACAATCAAGGAGAAAAAAGAAAAACTATGAGGCTACAGTGGTGCTCCCGCTAGCGGCAGTCGCCCCTCCTTTCAGTCGAGCAAATATCTCAGACAGCTTCCGAGCAAGAATGGCGGCTTGCTCGCCAAAACGAGAGAGCCGTACCTTTTTGCCCGTGGAGGGGTCGACTGGAAGAGATGAATAGGCATCCTCCAAACCTTTGACTCCGTGCGCCAACGCAAATTGAATTGCAGTCTTCGCACCCGACTCCGACTGAGCGACCGCGAAGGCATCCAGAAGATTGCCCTCCGAGAGGACCTTCAGCAGATCACCTAGCGCGGGTGCAGGAGCGGCGTTGGCGACGAGGCCACCATGCAGTTGCACCAACACTTGAGTAGCATCGCTAATCAAGGAGAAAACTCCTTCAGCGTGCCTCTTAAGCTGGGCAAGAGTGTCGGTTAGCACGTCTACTCGCTGGAGCCCAGGGGTCTCTAGAGGAACATCCAGAAGACCTACGAGAGAAGAAAATAAAACTTAGCAAAGCTCGGCAAAATAAAGGATCAAAGTCGCGAAGGCCCAAAACACTTACCCGCGAGACGTTCAGCGAGGGGACGGAGGAATGCGACAACGTCATTATCGGCCTTGTTGCTAGCTTCCTCTAAATCCTTCAAGGCCTTCCGCGCATCCGCAAGTTGTCGACCAAAATCTTCTGATCGCATGCGGGAAACTTCCAACTCTTGTCGGATGGCCGTCAGGTCAGCCTCTCGAGCAGTTACCTGCTCAGAGAATTTGACCTTTTCGGACTCCAAAAATTCAAGTCAAGGTGCAGAGAGACACTTGTCAAAAATCAATAATGGACGGAAAAATGAAGACAAGGAGATGATAAAACTTACTCTTAAGAAGCTCGTTCTCGGTTTGAAGCCGGCTGCGGTCTACTCGAAGAGACTCGCATTCCGATTCGGCGAGAACAACGCGGCGACCAATCGCTGTAAGGGAATCAACAAGCGACTACAAAAGTACAAAGATAGAAGAATTAAGAGAGATAACTTGGAGCCTGTACCCGATTGATTCCAATTGACTACAGCCTCGGGGGCTACTCCCATCGGGAGCACTGCCGTGCACCCGATAAAAATCATGAAGAAGAAGAAAAATCGACTTTGAGCCTGTAGCCGATCGCATGCAATCGACTACAGCCTCGGGGGCTACTCCCATCGGGAGCACTGTCGTGCACCCGATAAAATTTTTTGAAGACAGAAGACGAAGTTTACCTGGCCTGTGGCGCGGGAGAGGGGATCCGCGGAGCTATCCGTCACCTCCTAAGAAGCTGAAGTCCTGGCGGCTAAGCTGGGGGCTTCACGTTCCGTAGTCGCAGCATTGGGGGCTGCTCTGGGAGAATTTTGGACGGTGCCCGTAGTAGGAGTTTCACCCGCATCCCTCGCCTTATTCCTCTTTTCGGGAGGAACGGAAGAAGCGTACCTGCGAGGACTGATAGTCTGCAGACTGCAGCAAAAGGTAGAAAACATCAACATTGAAGCACAGAGAATGTTCGACCAAGAACAAGGAAAAGAACTTACTCGTCATCTTCGTCATCATCCAGCAAGTCCGCGTTCCAAGCGGTGGTAATCACTGGAAACGAAGGCGAAGGAGCGAGTGAGCGAAGTGGAGTCACGGAGATGGGGGCTTGACCGGGCGATGCTTCCAAGGAATTATCCTTACAAGTAGCTTCATTCTCATCCACCCGACGACGCTTGGAAGGGACGCCACTCGAGTCTTAAGCGCCATCCGAAGAATCGTGCTCGGAGCTCGAAGAAGCATCGGCGACGCTGGTATCAGCTGCACCATCCTGGTGGCTCGCCAATAATTCCGAAGCGTCCTCTCCCGCAACTGGCGGGTAGCAGTTTGCCATGGCTAGGCTCTGCGGAAACCAAAAAGAAGGCACGAGAGCTTTATTCGACTAAGGCTCAAAGCAAAGAAGGAAACAATAGAAGACAAGAAAGAAAAACTAACCACGGCTGGAGGAGGTTTCGAAGCGTCAAAAGCTTCGACTGAACAATCGGGGAACTTCTCCCCTACCTTCAGTCGAGTGATAGCCGCGATTTTCTTCTCGAATTCCACATTCGAAAGTTCCTCGCGGCTTACTCGGCTGGGATCCTCTGAGCCTTGATACTCCCACATAGTGGAGGGCCTTTGTTGTAGAGGTTGGATCCTGCGCTTCAAGAAGATACTCGCCAGATGCAGCCCATTGAGCACAACTCCCGCGGTTTGATCCCGGAGAGCGTCTACTCTTGCGAGTAAGGGTGCAACGGTCTGATTCTTCTCGGCTGACATCTTGTGCCCCCAGGACTTTCGCCTCGTCAGAACAGCGAACGGGTGGAACTCTACGATTCCACCCGAGCTGTTGTCGGTGACGTAAAACCACTTTTTTCGCCAGCCTTGGGCGGATTCGAGGAAATACATGTTGAAGTAGCTGCTTTCCTGTCGAGCTTGGATCCTGAAGCCACCCGTGCGAAGCGGTTCGCCGGGATCAGATTCCACCCGCGATTTCTCGCGGAAGATCTGGACTTTGAAGAGCGCCTTCCAGAGCGCCCAGTGTGCGCGAATGCCGAGAAAGCATTCGCAGAACACGATGAAGCACGATATGTGCTGCACCGTGTTCGGAGGAAGATCGTGAAGCTGTATGCCATAGACATATAGCAACCCGAGGAAAAAAGGGTGGAGAGGAAAGGAAAGACCTCGAGACACGTGGTCCACAAAGACCACGCGCTCGTTCGATTGCGGGTTCGGTACCTCTTCCTTCTTTCCGAGGCGAACCCGCTTCTCTGTCTCTGCCGGCAGCAGCCCTTCCCGCTGCATCTCCTTGATGCTTTTCGCGGTGGTGTTGGGGGAGCGTCAGTCGCCGGCGCGGGGCGCAGGTTGCGCAGAGGGTTCACCGGATGCAGAAGTGGCAACGCCACGTCTTTTTCCTCCAGGCATGGCTTGCAGCACGAGCTCGAGCGCGAGGCAGAAGGAGATGGGCGCGAGGAAGAAGATGAAGACAAGAGCTGGGAAAATTTTACGGCAATCCTAAGACCCGTACTTATACACGGAGCGATTCAATCCCAGCCGTACAATACGCCACGTGGCGCTTATCACAGCCACCACGTGTGAAGGTGAAACGAAGGGGCGGCAAACGCTGTTTCGTGCCACGATCTTAACAGAAGATCGTGCGCATTTACTGCGTAGTTCGCGTAAAAAACGGGAACGGCGTCTCGTTTCCCGGTCAAAAAGCTGACCAGGTGGGCCACCCATCTGCTACCACTCCGTCACGTCCCATCGGGAGGAGAGGAGTGCGTCATGACATCATGGCATACATCATCAAAATCAAAATCTTTTCGATTGGAAGTTCAAACGCGAAAATATCTTCGTACGAACAACAATTCCTTCGGATAAAAGCAACTTCTCCTTGAGCAATTCATGGAACAAAACCTATTCAAACAAGAGAAAGATACCCTATACACGAAAACTCTTTCGTATGGGCATAGCATTCCAAACATGAAAACTCTTTCATATGGACATAACTTTTCCTCCAGCACGAAAATTCTTTCGAGTGGAACTCAGTCAAATCGATCGGGTAGGAATAACCTATCTCTCTTACACATGATAATTTTACATCATAAGAACCTGGATTGTTTAGCCGACTAGGAACATCCGGATGCCATATTCTTCGAATATGAAGATAAGACCCAAACAAGATCTTTCTTTTGGGCCTGGAATCGCACTCGAAAGCTGCGTCCTCCGGTATAATTCCGTGTCAACAACACGAAGAAAAATCCTAGCGGACGCGCCGGGTACCCCCATAGGTTAAGTTCGACTCGGTAAGTCCACAACGGCCCAGTCGTAACAATCACCTCATCGGGTTCGAGTCGGAGGTCTCGAATCTGTGTAGGCCAGGAATGTTTTTGCCCTAGTCGCAATTAATTGGCCCTGATCTCTCGGGAGAGCCAAGCTACTGTGCCACATCCTTCTGCGATAAAAGCCATAAAAACAGGCACTTGTGTTGCTCGATACTCGAGCATAAAGACTCATGGTACAGGGAACACACCCTTTAAAACAAATAACTACCGAGCTGGACTTCCGAAAAAGATCAAGAAAGGTTTGACCGTCTACTCGACTGGAAAAAATCCCACTCGAGCAAACGCTCGGGGGCTACTGACGAAGATATGGATCCTGGACCCTGCGGATAAGGACACCCCATCTCAGGCCCAAGGCCAAGGCCCAAGAAGAGGCGCCCTTGGAATACTCCAGAAGGTCCACGTGAAGCCCACCCGCACTAACTTGCGGGTTAAGCTAGGAAACTTGTAACCGACCTAGCTAGAGTTCGAGTCCTCTCCGGGTAGAACTCGAGACCTAGCCATCTATATAAGGCCAGGAGAGCCCCTAGGAGAGGACCAAGCAATTACCGCACGACCCAAAAGCCTTGAACTCGAGACCTACTCTCGATTCGAGCACACCATTGTAACCGATCTAATCTTCAATACAGATCGACAAGAGGCAGGAGTAAGGGTTTTACCTCTACGAGGGCCCCGAACCTGGGTAAATCTCGCCCCCTGTCTAGCCGACGATTCCACCAGCGCTCATGGGTTCTCCTAATCGAAACTCGATAGGTTCACCGAACGGATTTGTTGAGTCAGGGATTCGACACGCTCGATCAACATGAAACTGGGTGACAGACTGAACAATACCTGATGTTCGTTTGGCATGGTCATTCCATTGACCGGTCGCATGGAAGTGGGCTCTAAGTTGACATACCTGAACACATAAACCACAACACCCATTTTGTCTTCCTAAAAAAATAGTTTTTTTTTACACAAGTGGCATCAATGTTTGCACATCCAGGACACTTTTGTCAAAAGATGTCACAGTCAGTGTATGCTCTAATTCAACGTCATGATATCTGACCTCCCTGCTTAAAATAATGTAGAATCGGGGCTATGTACTGATTCTTATCATATGGCTTAAAGGAAATAAGGTCCCAACACCGCGATTACCTGTTGATTGGAGGCCAGGTAGGAGCTGGGTCTGGTGGAGGTGCACCACCCTCATCATCCTGGGCAAGTCGCCATCTAGATCGAGCCTGTGCGACGAAGAAGGTTGTCACATGATATTGACTCAAGCCGACCCAGATTGATGGGTATAAATAGTAGAGGACATGTAGGAGCGATGATTGTGCCTTATATTTAGGAGCAATGATTTTCTTCCGTTGATATCCCTTTCCCTTGATCATATGGTGAATAGTTGCATGTTGTTTAGGACCGGCGTGTGGCGGCAGATATCTATCCGTTATATTTGCCTGATTTTGCTAGGCGTTAATTTCTACGAGTTAATTGCTGGGCGTTAATTGCATAGGGTGTTTAATCGGAAGTTTTAGTTTGACTCCATGATGAAAAAAAAAACTATTGATGGGAGTTAATTGCTCGCAGTAGTAGAGATAATTGCATTTGCCTGATTTTGCTAGGCGTTAATTTCTGCGAGTTAATTGCTGGACGTTAATTGCATAGGGTGTTTAATCGGAAGTTTTAGTTTGACTCCATGCTGGAAAAAAAACTATTGATGAGAGTTAATTGCTCGTAGTTAACGCTGGGAAAAAATGGAATGTACATGCTGGAAAAAAAAATTGGATGGAGCGCATGTGGGTTGGACGAAGCATAGGTGGGTTGGACGAAGTACTTCACTCACGGGCGACAGAACGAATCGTCCTTTTTATTTAAGTAGTAAAGAGATAGAGATAACCCTAAGGGATTCGAATCACGTAATACTTTTTCAAAAGTGTATAATAACACTATTGAATGTGTGTGTCGATTGTCTACCGTGTATTTTTCTAGTGTTTAGAAGTACACCAATGAAAGCAATAATAGCCCTAAGAGCATCTCAAGCAGTCGCGCCAACCGCACCGCGGGAAAACTGCATGTGCGGTCACTCGAGCGGGAAGTCTGACGCATGTGGGCAACGTGTGCTACAAAACGCAGCGCCAGTGTCGGTGTCAACTACCACGAAAACTTCCCTCCCACGCTCTCCTTCTCCTCTGCTCTATCCGCCGCTTCAACGTCTGCGCCAAAACTTCTCCTATTCTTACCTCCGCGTGGAAACATCGGCGACTACCGCGACGCCCGCAAGCGCCCGAACGACACTTTCTACGTCAAGAGACACCTCGCGGGTTGGGCTCAGCACCTTCGAGCCAACAAGCGCAGGAGCTCGCGCTACCGCCGAGCGTCGTCATCGAGGAGGATCGCCACCACCACCCCTACAGACATGGCGACTCACCGACGCCGAAGAAGACGAGGGTGTCATGACCAAGTGGCGTGCCCGTTCCCCGAGGACGTCGCCGCCGAGAGGGAGTTATGGGAGCAACGGCGGGCCGAACGCGTGGCAGGGTGGGTGGAGAAGAAAGTTCGACATGAAAAAGCTTATAGGCTTGTCGATTTTGTGGGGATGAAATGATTGACCACCGCTGCGATACTGATCCGGTGTGGTTTGCAGAAAGTACAAAATGGCACAGCACGTTTCCTTTTATTATATTGCTCTAAAAAGAAAGTATAGCCCACTCCTCCCATTCGGACCTCTCCCCCATTCCAGACCTGCGAGCCAGCGAACACCATGGCGGAGCAGCGGGCCTGCCGCGAACTGCCGCCAGAGATCGTGACGCAGATCCTCGTCCACCTCCCGCCCGTCGAACCAGCGTACCTCCTCCGCGCCTCCCTCGCCTGCAAGACCTGGGGCATCGCCGTCTCCTACCCCGACTTCCGCGGCCGCCTCCGCGACCTCCATGGGGCGCCCCCCGTGCTCGGCTTCCTCCACAACTGGGAGGACGAGACCGTTCCCCGCTTCATCCACACCACGGCCTCGCCCTTCTCCCTCGCCGCCCCGGACTGCCGCTCCTGGCGGGCCCTCGACTTCCGCCACGGCCGCGCCCTCTTCCTCTCCAAGGGCCCGGATGCCGGGAAGGAACTCCTCCTCTGGGATCCAATCACCGGGGTCCAGCAGCGCGTACGGGTGCCCTTGGCGTTCGAGAGGGGCATCGACGGGGCCGAGAAGTTGTCCCCGACCGCGGCCGTGTTCTGCGCAGTGGGTGGGTGCCTCCACCGCGACTGCCACGAGCGCCCCTTCCGCCTGGTCTTCGTCTTCTCCGTCGAGACAGGCAGGGAGTATGTCACGTCGGCGCTCGTGTACTCCTCTGAGACCGGTGAGTGGGGCGACCCGACCTCGACGGAGGGCGTGCTCTCCGTGATGCAGGGCGTGTTGTCCATGGAGTTTACACATTATTCCAGCGTGCTCGTTGAGATGTCTCTGCTCTATTACATGACTGACAATGCGTTGATCCTGGAGTATGACTTGGCAACGCACAGCCTGGCTGTGCTGCACCCACCAGATCAGTCTGGCTACCTGGGGAGATTCAACATCCAGGGCCAGTCTGGCTACCTGGGGAGATCCAACATCCTGCCGGCGGAGGGCGGTGGACTGGGATTTTGCCAGTACTTGTATCCGAAACTCAAAATGTGGAAAAGGGAGGCAAGCGACGACACCGATGCACAATGGGTGCCGTCCCGGTCCATCTACCTGGAAAATCTCCCAATTGGTCGTCTCCTAGAAACACATACTAGAGTGCAAGTGATGGGATTCGCCGAGGAAGCAAATGTCATTTTCTTTAATATGCCTGCTGGCATCTTCGCAATTGAGCGGGAATCAAGGCAGGCGAGAAAGGTGTTTGATAACTATGGCTTCTGTAATGTGATTCCTGTCGTCAGCTTCTACACTCCTGTGCCCCGAGGCCAACACCAGGGAGGCTTGGTTAACTCCTCTGAATGCATCACACCCGGCTTTGGGAACAGGTTAGTAAAAGCTACTAGCCGCAGGAAGCGTGCCCACGTATGAATTGTGTGAACTATCTAATAGTAGTGCTCTTTTGATCTACTGTTGTTTTCATGTCCTTAGTTGCTCTAAGCCTTTGACTTATATAGTGTTTGGGAGGTGCGTTTGGTGGGGTTTAAGATGTTATACTGCAATGTGGTTACCAGATTTTAGTGCTCTGTTAGTTTGTTCTTTGAGGAATGCGAATCCATTTATCCTAGTGTTACTCGATAGCAATACTTGAAAGTTGGAGAGCAGCATATATTCTTATGATGCGAGTATTGCTATTACCATTGGCCATTGAATAGGTTTACCCTATTTGAGAAATGCTAATTCCTCTCCAGTAGTGGCTAGTTGTAGATATCTCACTGCCACATGCATTTTTTTCGTACAATGCCAAGAATTTTACTGTTGCATAAGCTTTGCAAACACTAGCCACTTGTTAGAAAAGGTCCTCCACAGGACATAGTTAGCACCTTGCATCATCAAATAGGTTGAAGAAGTTATTGTTGTTAGACTGTTCTGTCATATATTACAGTAACTTCCATACCATATGTTATCAGCTTGACACTTATAGACTGAATATGTATGCCTTTTTTTACCTAGGGATCTGTCTCATGGAGAAGTTGTTTCGGAGTGTGCTGGCATGGAAGACAAACATGGACATACCTTGTCATCAGAAGCTCAAGAGGTGACCGGTCCTTTGGGCAATGTTCCCGACGGTGCACCAAATGAAGAATTGGTGAAAAGTATATCTGTAACCAGCAAGGATGATACTGGGAACTCAAAGACCTCTGGCAACAATGTTGAGGATGCTGCTCCAACTTCGGAGAAAAGGTGATTCTTAAGAAGGTATAGTATATGATTCTCCCTTTCCTCGGTCCGGTGTTCTTGCCAGGGTAGAATTACTGTGTGGTGACATGCATGGTTTACTGTTTGCATTATCCTCTACTCTAGATTTGTTTTGCATTTTTACTTGTATGGAATAGTTTCTCAAACAGGCCGTGGGATCAGCTAACCCCACATTCTGTGCCCTTGCGCATCTAAATGCACTGATCTGTTACGGTGATCTTGTTATAATGATTCACTTGCCCTGTAGGCCTTTTGAAAAATAGGATTCAGTTGGATCGCCTATGCATTTGTGTGCATCTCTTCATGTTTCTATTTTATTATGAGTAGTCCAATAATACAATAAACCGTGGGGTTGTAGGCAGAGGCATCAAACCATATAACGACAGGTCTCTGCTGAAGCTTCTCCAAGGAGACTAGAAAAAAATGATTTTACCATCTGCAAAATGCAATACAAGCTAGATAGAAAGTGTGGAATTGCCAATATATGCCTTCGGACATTGTAGCATGATGTTTCTCTCCAGGTTCATGTTATCTCAGTAGTCAAAACTCGTCTATTGATATGTATACACGTAGCTAGATAAAAGTTACTTTTTTCTGAACGTATCTACTTTGGCACTGGATCATCAGAGGCTGCCTGCAAGTCGATATTTATGCAGTGCTTGCTTGTCCATATACAATTGCATTGTTCGCAATGTTCTGGAGAACCATTGTTTGCTCTTTGATGCGATACGACAGTCATATTTGTATTAGTTTTGGGGAGTTGTAGAAACCATTTTACCTGTTCTTGTGCGTGTGTAAAATGTTTCTTTTTAGGAAAAAGTACAAAACACATGTGTGTTTTTTTCCCCTCACAAATCATTCTGATAGTGTTTTCTTGTGCATTCTTGTGCATCTGTAAAATGTTGTTCACCTAAAGAACCATAGTATAATAAATTGATTGTCATGCCTCGGTGTATACTTTTTCCTACCAGGATAAATATTAATGTAGACATTTCTTTAACAACAATAGTGACATAGTCATTGATTAGAGGAACAACAAGTACTACAACTAACCTTATGGTCGTAGGGTAGAGGCATCGAACCTGATAATCTCAGGTCTCTGCTGAACCTTCTCTAAGTTCTGAAATTGCCAACATTGTAACAGGATGTTTCTACTCCACGTTCCTGTCCCTCGTAGTCAATATTTTTTGTTGATCCGTATCCAAGATCAAAGTTGTCTTCATTCTGTATTTGATATGTTTATTCTTTTAGCATTACCATTCAATAGCTGCTTTTATCTATTTGTATCTGATCATCTATTGGATCAGTAATGGTTCCCTGAAGAGAGACACCAATCCGTTGTTTGCTAGCTGTGTCTTTATATTCCTTTATATCATGTTGTATGTCCATTCTACCTTTTTCCATGCTCCGGAAAGATGGCCATTGTTTGCTCTTTTTTGTATGTGCTGCGAAAATCATATTTTCGTGAGCCTTGGATGATTGTAGAAACCATTTGCATGTTTTTGTTCGTGTGTGAGATGTTTCATATTAAGTGAAACTCATATGTTCTGTATTTTTCCTCACTTAATTCACTCTACTACCATGACATGCCTCCTTTTAGCTTTCTGTACATATCACAGTTGTACTAACATATAAAAATCTTTTGCTCTGTGCTCCTAGTGCTGCTTGGCTGATGGTCAGGGGGATGATCTATCAGTTGCCAGCGCCTTCAGTAGGATCTTCTTCTGTGCAGTTCGACGTCTACCTCTCTCTTCTCATGGTACTTAGTTTAGGATCCAGTCTAAATTCTGACATAGTGCACCAAAAAAAGTGGAGGCCTTGACACCTCAAAGACATGAATGCTGCTCAAGATTTGTCTCAGCTCTCAAGATAGTGCTGCAATAGGGGTTCGATGATGAGAAACTGCAGAGTGGGGATTATCCTCGTAGGACTGGAAAATCTATTTGTAATTGCTGGATTCACCCTTGTTGTTTCTTTGGAATGATGCTTATCATTGAAAGATTGGAACTAGTGCAGTCGGTGATCATTTCATAAACATTTCATCCTTAAGAAACAAGATAACTATCTTTCATGCATCTGTGGAATGATGCTTATCTCGAGGCTTTCTATGAATACTTCAGATTTGACACTATTTTTATTTGCAAACTTCTTAACTGCAGATACTTACACACACTTCAGATTTCACCCACGACAATCGCACATACTGAAGATTTCTTATGTGATACCTGGAACTAATGGGGTCCTGATCCTTGCCGATTCTGAAGAACTCGGGAGTCCGGACCGGTGACAAAGAAGCTTGATACAGATAGGAGGATTTACATGCACGTCGGGATTGCATCAACGTTACACCACAGGGAAGCGCCGCGTGTTTCCGGCAAAAGAAAAACAGAGTTTTGATTGTTGAGCTGAGATTGTAAGGATCACGATTCACGGACACAGGAATTTATCGGATTCACGGGATATATTGCCCTAGATAACGCCCACATATACATGCTGCCCCTCCTATCTGGTCTAAAAAAGAGAACCCTAGATCTGTCTCTCCCCGCAGTCGGGATCTGCAGGCTCGCCGGAGATGGCGGTGCAGACTTGCAACCCTGAGACGAGCCCGGTGTCTGAGCTCTCCGATGACCTCCTCATCAAGATCTTCTCGCGTGCAAGTGCGTCTCCACGCACTGCCGCGACCTCGTCTCCCACCTTACAATCACAAGAAGCTGCCCATGTCGACCAGCCTAGCCGGTTTCTTCTACCTAAAGTACAACGCTAACCGCTTCCCATCAGCTATGCAACATGGTTACCAAAACGTGTCGGGGAGCTTGTGTGCTCACCTCGACACATCCCTCTCTTTCTTTTCTAGATACGAGACACTGAATCTCATGTTGGACTACTGCAATGGGCTCCTCCTCTGTCGACGACGGAGGCACACTCATCGGATGCCAATTGGTTACATGGTGTGCAATCCCGCCACCGAGAAGTGTGTGGCCGTGCCTGCCACCAACTGGTCCAGGGAGGTGTGGCTTGCTCGTCTCGCGTTGGACCCGTACATCTCCTCCCACTTCCATGTGTTCGAGTTTGCACCTGCCGTGGTAGTTCACACATCAAAGCAGTGATGATCAGTTTCACATCCTCATTTGAGAACCATGATGTAAGGGGGAGAACTCAAAATTTAGGACCAACAAAAACTTTTATGTTGATCCTATTGTTTTCTGGGTTTGTAACTCCATAAGTGAACCCCTATGTTTCTAATGAGAATAAAGAGTTGAAGGTTGAGATCATTGTTTCCTTGTCATCAAAATCATCCAATAAATCTTGCCTTGTGATCACCCAAAAACTAGAAACAAAAATCTTTTGAAAACCCTAAAGAAAAACATGAGTTTTTCATTTCCGTTTCTGTTTATTTTCTTCCTTTTGATCACCTTCTATAATTATGAATCTCTTCAAAAACTTGTTTTCTTTGGATTTCATCCATCCTTGAGATATGGTCTTACTCTCTATGCTCAAAGAAACAATCTTGGTTTAGTGAAACCCCTGTTTTCAAGTGTGTTTTTCTGTGAGTGCGGCTATGTTGAACCGGCGGGCAGGTGCTCCCGGCTACTTTCTTTTTGTAATGTTGATTTAAAAAACTTTGTAAAAGTTAAAAGGTCTGTAAAAAATCAAACGGATAGGGAACGGAAATCCAATGCGCCACGAACGATTTTCAGGACGAATTTGTATTCACGTTGGCTACACAAAAAAGACAAATTTTCATTGCTACATTACTGCTATATAGCGGTGTTTATACGTCATAGATTTGTCTTTTTTAAACATGCCAAATGAAAAAGAGTAACTTTACAAATTTTTGTACTATTGCATAATACATGTGTAGGTATACCCCTAATTTTTTCGGAATTTTTAAACCATTTTAAAGTCGATTCTGTAGACATGAGCATCTATACCCATGTTCAAATGACTAATTTCCATTTTTCTGCCTAGTTTGTAAAATAGGAAGCGGAAAAACAGATAAAACATAAATCATCACCTTTTTCTGTCGTGTTTTCAGTACCCAAAACATTTTGTAAAATCAAATAAAAATGGGTTTCTGAAACTAGACAGCATACTCTTCAATCCATACCTGCAATTTTCCAATGGAATTAATTTGGTATTTTTACCGGAACCAAACTCTGTTTATAACAAAATCAAGACTTAGAATTTTTCCTAAGTCTTCACTAAACTTTTCTGAATTTTCTGTCAGTGTTTGAACTGAAACCAAACTCATTCAAAATCATGTTTTGGATCATGAACTCGAACTAAAACCATGTCAAACCCGTTCACCACACATCCCTCTTCCAAACCGTGTGCTGGATTGCTTCTAGAAGGGCTCATGGAGAGAGAGTAGCTAGCTGCCATGGCAGTAGGCCCGAGATGTCATCGTCTCGGGGGAGCTCCTCCATCTCCCGTGCTCCTTCTTCCACGTTTTTGAGCCAGTAACCGCTTGATCTTGGTGCCACCAAGCTCCCCTATAGCCTCCACGTGCTTATCTTCTCCTGTGGAACGCACACGAGCTCGGTAGCTCTCCACTCCATTATTACCGAACACCCGAGAAGTGCACACTCGTGCAACTCGAGTATAAAGCCACCCCGTGCCTCTCAGTCTCGCCACACCACTCCTCACACCTCTCTCATTCACTCCACGCAGTGCCCAACTCGTGCCTCTCTCTATGAGAGCGAGGAGAGCCGCGCTCTCGCGTTCTGTCCGAGAAGGAAGAGAAGAGCCAGATCGATCTCGTCTCCCTCTCACCTTGCTCCATTGTTTCACTCTCATCTATTCCTTGACCTGGCATGCATGCCTGATATCGTGTTGTGGTGATTTGCATGCAGGAACGGCGCTGCTGAGCTCGACGTCGCCGAAGCCGATTCGGTGCGCGTCGGACGCGTCCGGTTGTTCTGTTGCTGTTGTTGCTCCATCGACCCTTCCCCGACATCTCGCATCATCCCCGACCTCCCCGTGCATGCCAGAACACTCCCTAGGAGAGCCTCTTCTCGAGACCGCAGTAGCTAGGGTCGCCGGTGCCGTTGGCCGTGTCGCGAGGAAGGAGATGAACACGGTCCGTTCATCTCCAGATCTGCGGTTCCGTTTGAATTCGCTCGGGTTCCGTTGTGCGCCGTCGGATCAAGATCTCGCGGTCTCTTACCTCTTCGCTCGTGCGCGAACGTGCACTGGGCCGACCAGCTCTGCGCACCCAGTCGCGGGCCAAATCGGCCCGTGGAGCTGTTTCTATGCAGTTTTTTCCAAAAAACTGCCTAATCACTTTTGATCGAAATAAAATGCTAAAGCTGTAGATATGGCCACAAAAAATTATCTGAGGAACATGCGTGTTTTCTTAACCACATGCAAGTGGTAGATCCGAGTTTGCACCTCTGGATCATCCAAGAGAAATCCCCAAACTCAACCTATCTGAAAGAGAAAACATGGAATATCTTTTGTTTTAGGATTCCAATGGAAGTGAGGTTAATTTATATGGATATATCTTGTTGATACCTAACTACATAAGTTGTCCTAACATGCACTTGGGTTTCCTATCAAAGTTGACATACATAATGGTAAATGACCAAAGAGCCATTAAATGTTTTTTATGAATTTTTCTAAAATGTTTTTTTAGATGAATTCTTTTGTATGTTCTTTTGTATGTTTAGATCTATCATATCCTAGCTTTGTGTGATTGTTTGAGCTGTAGATTATTTTTGGCATGCAGTACTAGATCTAGTAGTTTTCCACCTCTTATGATTACTATGTGTTTGTTGTTTGATAATTGTTTAGATGCCTTGTTTGATCTTACTATCACATGTAGAGGTTGTTTTCACTGTCATATGGATTCTATCTTGTAGATATACCATGTTAGAATAGATCTTGTTCTTGGTACTAGTGTGGATTTGCATGCATGTTGTGTTTTAGGCTTGTTTTCTAGTTTATATGTCTAGTAGTTATTTTCCTCATGTTAATATTCATGTCTCCATTCCATGATTGATATGTTTATGCCTCTCTTATATTGATGCTTAGCCACTGGTGGCATGTTCCTTCCATGTATATAAGTGTATGGGTTGTTGCATGTTCATAATAATGCTCATATGTACTTTTATATGCACGTGTGGTTGTTTCTAGATTGTTTTCTAGTTGTTTTGTTCATCCACATGAATGACTAGAGATTCATTTCACTCTTTATGGCCTTGTATGAGAGTAGTACACCCACTGGACTCATGCCATTTTGTTGGTGGATGCTTAATCTCAAACTATACCATTGTTTGTGTCTTATCTATGCATGTTTGAGTGTTGTAGTGTACTTTAGTGCTAGAACTTTTGGGTGTATTTATTTGAGTATTTTCTTGCAGTAGGTCTGCTTTAGTAGATTATGATTGCCTTTGTTGTGTACTCATTGGGTGTTTTAATTTTTAATTTTTACGAAGTTAGTTAACGAGGAAGGTGTTAATCCTGAAGTGGTTTTCTGTAACTCTTGTTTATTTCAAGAGTGTGATCAAGACTAGAGACAAGGAAAGCCACTCTAAATTCTTGCTTGTTGTTTACTTATCATTATCTATCATGCATGTTTTACTTCTGAAGTTTTACAAAGTCTATTAAAAACCCGTTCTTTCAAGTGGACTATACCATTGTCTATATTATTGTCTAGTATGTTGTGTCCACTACATAATCTTGGTGTTACCAAGCCCTTTACGTATTTTGGATCCATCACTAAATTCACCTAAGTCCCTTAGTGGACATTTTAACTTGATATTTTTGGAAAACAAATACTTTGGAAAAACCCCGAGGAAAGGTGGGACCTTGTCCGAGGGAGGTATGTGAAGGGGGAAATGTTTTCAACTTATTTTTACCAAAAAAGACACATAACCTAGTCTTCGCCGGACAACCAAGCCGTACTGCCACATTACCGCAATATGTGAACGAGGTCTAGCTAAAAGCTTGTTGGTGTTAGTCCGTGTCTACCTCAAAATGCTATAGGGGTTAGAGTCCCCAGAATCGAATTGTCGCCAGGAGGGAGAAACGAGACATGCAGAGTGTGGGATTAAGTTTGCCACCGGTTGCAATAGTTGGGTCTCCTGCCATGGCGGTGTGTTGTCAGGGGAAACCAGATCGATACGGCTGACGCACATGGTGCCGGGGAGAACAAACCGAAGTTGAAGAGGTAGCTATTTACTAGCACTTGCATAGTGGATCGTTAGGACCAGTTATCTGATGTTCGCATATTGTCGTGGAGACAGTCCGTGGTTGTTCACGTGGATGTGGATGTACTGGATCTTGTGGATTGTGTACACCTCTTCAGAGTAAAACTATTCAGAATAGCCACGTGCTCGAATATGGATAGTTGAATGGCCATGTAGCTAGCATTATTGTGTCAATATTTCAAAGAAGCTTGAAGTGTTTTTTGGTGTTGTACCTGGGAGGTACTGGAAATGGAATAATCGTACCTTTGAGGTACTGGAGAAATGCTGGTCCTGAAGGTGTGATCTTTCAAGAAGTTTTGCAAAGAAAAACTTTCTTTTCTTATAGTATGCCTTATCAAAACCTTGTGGATATACGATATCTACAA
Organism: Alopecurus myosuroides; assembly: GCA_028641055.1. Lineage (NCBI taxonomy): Eukaryota > Viridiplantae > Streptophyta > Magnoliopsida > Poales > Poaceae > Alopecurus > Alopecurus myosuroides. The sequence goes on from CM054057.1 coordinate 56,681,044, forward strand.
GAGAAACTAAATATCTTTTGAAGTATCTTGTTCAAAAAAAGATAACTAAACTTGTTCAACCATGGTGGGTCTTAAATTTATCATGGCTGGTTAAGCCTCTAAGTATAGCCTTCCTACCACTTAACGCATACTTGCATTTTTTAAGTTTTTATTTAGGGTGTCTTGCGAGTACAACCCAATGTACTCATAATGGTTTCGTCCCTGACTATTGTCTTGGTCAGACTGTGAGGAGTTGCCTAAGGAAGATACCTTTGAGGAGGAATTCTATGACGATCCCGTGTACTAGGCACGTCTTCCGGTCAACAGCCTATGGTGCTAAGGCGTTGAGATGGGTTCTACTCGTTGTGTTTGCTTCCGCTTAATAAAGTTAGTTCTGGTTGTGTGGTTGTCGCTTTCCCTGCGTGGCCTTTGTCTCAGACTTGGTCGGCAAACCATTTATGTAAGACTATGTTATTCGTGTAATGGATGTGAACTCTGATGTACCTTCTCTAAATATGTTGCTCATGACTGTCGATGTCGGATCATGAGTGTATGCATATTGGCGATCTCGGACATCTAGTGTGGGGTCCTCGCAATCAACCCACCAGAAACTGGAGATTGAACACACCCGCTTGTTTGATCCAGTTTCATTATACAACATTAAAGGATTATATTCCATAGGGCTGCTGTATTCGTCTTCGTTTGATGATTTTGTTGTAGCAGTCGGTATGGAGGGGAATTGTATGTCCATTCGTGCGCCACATTCTACTTATAGGATCACAATCTTTATCTACCACAACGACAATTGCATAAATAATGGTGCTCTTGAACTATCAATCTGGGCTCTTGAAGATTTTAATAACGAAAACTAGATCTTGAAGCACAATGTAAGTCGTTTACAACTTCTCGGAACAGACTATTCAACGTTTGCAAAAGATTATAAAGTTATATCAATCCACCCAGCAAGCAATGCGATATTTCTGACATGTGGGACGGGCTAGCGATCTGTAACGAAACCAATGTCATTTGAAATGGATTCAAGATAGCTGAGTTTTATCTGCGATATGGAATCAGGTTAGCAAACTCCTTTTCTTTCATATGTTCCCTTGATCTCCGAGTCATTCGCATATGGGCACTAGAAGTCTTCATTACCTAGTGCGGATACACGTGTGTATATATATTTTCTCGAATATACATTAATGTATTTTTTTTGGTAATATTGTGCTTCAATTTTGAAGACAAGCAACAGTGAATTGTGTATACATTAACTGACTAATGATAGCTTTTGTTTGTGCTTGAGTGAACTCGTGTACTTGACTTAATGTATCTTGCTATTATATTGCAGTAAACTTGTAGAATAGAATTTATGGTTGCTCTGATTTATTCAACATGCTCAGTCATCCAAACATGAGAACTACTGAAATTAGCACTCATGATTAGGTCACAACGGCTTGTCTGAGTTAAACTTCCAGACGCTCCTAAGAAAAGAACTCTATCATGTACAGTAAAATTTCAAGTTCGGTTCTCGCATGCCAATGCATGTTTAATGGAGTTTAGCTTGATCTACGGTCAGCTAGGGCTAAGATGATGGTCAGGCCGGATGTTTCATCAGTCATCACTGCCTTTAGTTGGATTTCTCTCCCCTCTGCAGTCAAGAATGATGAGGTGGGCCTTTTTTTTCACTTAATAGACCCTCGCGTCGTCCACGTCGGACGACTAGGGGGGGCCTATCACGCTCCGGCCACCAGCCACCCTCCTTGATCTCCCACTCCCCGCCGCGGCCGGAGGAGTCCGTCGGACGGCGATGCTTGTTTTTTTTCCTTTGTTCTTTTATTTTAAGCCTAGATATAGTCTTCCTGAAATCCATCCTTTCTAATCTCGACGACTCGACTTGCGTTCAGCCGGCGGCGTCCACGGATGTGCACAAGATGGATCTTGATCCGAAGGCCCCTCGTGCATGTGCATGTGTCAACATGATTGATCCGGACCTAGTGTTCCGGCGGATGGCATCATTGGATGTGCACAAGCCGGATCTGATCTGAAGGCCCCTTGTGCATGTGCATGGGTCAGTATGATCGATCTTTTTTCAAGGATATGTCCTGGGAGACGTATCGGTTTCATAGAAGAAGAGGCCAAGAGGCCGTTACAACGCGTCTGGCACAACCGCATAGTACGCAACCCACCCCTTACATAGGTCGACTACTGACGAGACCTCCACCTATCCACAGTCGAAGACTACCCCGGAACAGCCCTGCTGCGCACCACAGCTGGGCTTCCTCCACAATCAATGAAGAGACCCTCTGCACCGACGGCCGAAGCCCATCAAACACAACCCCATTGCGGTGCCTCCAAAGGCACTAGCAAACTAGGTTGATGGCCGTCCACATGTCCTTCTTGTCCGGCCCTCCCAACAACCTGGCCGAGAGCCAGTCCACCAGTGTGTCATCTGCTAAGGGGGTCCAGTCTGTCCCACCCCACATAGCGAAGAAAGTGTGCAAGACCTCCCGCGCGAAGGCACAACCAAGAGGGAGGTGGTTAATGCACTCTCCTTGTTGGTCTCAAAAGGGGCTTGTCGCGGGGTGTGGCAACCCTCACTACTAGGAAAACAGCTATAGGAGTGATGATACCCGTGACGCACTAGCAATACGGCGCGTCACGCCTAATAGCCGTGGCGCACCACGCTTTGGTGCGTCGCGCCTATAGCCTTACCCGCGGCGCACCAAACGGATGGCGCGTCGCTCCTATGTGTGGGGCCGGGGTACCGAGCCTCCGAGGCATACCCGCGACGCACCCGACACTGGTGCGTAACGGCTATGTGGAATAGGCGCGGCACACCTGGCCTTGGTGCGTCACGGCTATCTATTCTATGGGTAGCATCTATAGCCGTGACGCATCACGGGGAGGTACGCCGCGCCTATCCAACATAGCCGTGACGCACCACTGTCTAGGTGCGTCACGGGTATACCTGGGAGAAATTTAAGTGGTTGGGACCACCCCCACCTCCCATCCCCCCTTATCTCCACCCCATTTTAGATCTGGTCGCCCCCCACCTCCTAACCACTCCATTTCCCCCATTTCCCCATCATTTAAAACTTATTTAACCTATTTTATTTGATATATATGTGAGGGGAATCTAGTAAACACTTCTCTTCACCCCCATCTCTCACTTCACCACTTTCCCTTCCATCTTTTTCACTCCCTATAGCCACATACACACGTACTCTCTCGGTCTCGAGTCGGCAAGATCTATAGTTGGTGAGTTGTTGGAGGGATATGTATATGTGTTGTATGTATGTGTGTTGATCTCGCTCTCTCTCATAGATCTCGCTCGGTATCGGCCGGTGCGTCGTCACAAAAGATTCATATGGTTGCATATATACATATGCGAAATTGTGTTGCGTATTTTTGATGAAATTTGTGGATGTCTTAAAAATGAGTTGACATGTGTTGCCAAAATGTTGATTCATTTCCATTTCGGTGACCACGCACTCCGAGAATGTCCTATTTTTAGCATAGGTCATGCCGATTTTTTCCGTCGACGACCATGCATGCATCATCCATATATTACGTAATTTGATTCTAATTAATTTGTCCTTTGATCTTTTTTTACTATGTAGGCAACCATGCATATAAGCACAGGCACCGTGGCTAGATTTATGGAACATACGACGGCCGAAATGTTTCGAAATAGCATGACGGAGATAAGATGTCCTTGTCGAAGATGCAAACTGAAACAGTTGATCAGATACGATTGTGGTGACTTGGAGTCGCACCTTATCCGTCGTGGTTTCATGGATGGCTACACTCTTTACCCGACAAATGATGAAGATGATGTAACATCCCAAGTCTGAAAAATAGTCTTTAGAATGTTTGCTCTCTGTTAAATTATGTTTTGCATCATGGCATCATGTTCATTGCATTTGTTTTGGTTGTTTTCCTCTGTTTCCTATTTGAAATTCAAACCTTTTGTTTCATCCTTGTGATGTTACAATTTCCAAAATGTTATTTCAAATAAAAACAACCAAATTGTTTTCTTTTTATTCCAAAATGCTCACTTGTTAAGTTAATGGTTTTAATCAATCAATTGTTTCCAAATCACATTCAAAAATTCAATACATTGTATAAACAACACCCAATTGGAAAATTATGGAAATTACCAAAACAATCTAATCTCTTGTTTCCAATTATTTTTCCATGTTGGATCAACTAATAAAATGGTGCTTTTATTTCAATTAAATAAATTCCCAAATTGCTTTCAAACTCAAATTCAAATTCAAACAGCACCAAATTCCAAGTCATGAAAATCTCCAAACCAATCAACTCACTTTAATCACATTAACCATAGGGTTCACCCTATTAAAACCTTGTTTTCAATAATGTTATCTAATATTCAAAAAATCATCTAATTTGGTTTATTTTCCAAACAGCACAAAAATATAAACATTTTTGAAATCCAAACTTGTTAACTGTTTGAATTTAACATAATAAGCTCACCCTAATTTTCTATGAATTTTGCTAACACTAAAACCCTCCAAACTTTTCCCTTTTCTCTTTGCTGCAAAAAAAAATATATAAAACAGAAAAATAAAAGCCAGCGCGCAGCAGCTAGCCTAGCACCGCCAGCCCACTCTCTCGCGCGGCCCAGCCCAGCTTCTGGGCCCGGTACCCCTTCGCGCGGACGCCCCCGTCGCCTTCGTGTACGGCGCGCATCCGAGGGCGCCACGGCGGCAACAGTCGATCGTCGACGGCCGAGCGCGCCCCCTAGCCTCTATAAGAGCTACTCCTAGGGTTCCCGAGCGCGGCCCTAGCCCTACCTCCCTTCTACACCGAGCTCCGCCGCCACTTTTCCCCTCTCACTGGCCGGACTCACTATCTGCTCTGAACCTCACCGCCGTCAGACCACACTGCCTCCTCAGCGCGGGGACAACCTGGGCACCTCGAGGAGCTCCTGTCCCCGGGAATGAAACTGTGGATGATCCCTCCACGGCCTCGTCTCGTCGCCGTCTGCTGGGAACCGCCGTGGAGCCCGCGCCGTCGCCGGATTTTTCCTCCTCGCCGCTGTCCGTCGTCAGTCTTCGACGACGACCACCGAGGTGAGCCTCTGCTCCTACTTCCCTCTCCCTCCCTCTGCTCACTGCTGTCGTACGTATGATCCATCACTTGTCCACGGCCTCCGTTCGCCCGGGATCGTCGCCAGTCGAGGTCACCGTGGTGGTCTCTGTCCGCCGTATCAATTGCAATCGTTCTTCCGTCAGTTTCGTCACAGAAGCAAATGCCTGGCCTTTTTGTCTGAAAACAACACACTTCTGTATCTGAACCAAAACAACAGCAGCACCGCATCGGTTCAGTTCCTTCCGCACGCAAGCTAGCACGCGGGTTCGATTCCCAGCTAGGGGATTTATCCCACCCTTTTTTTCTCTATTGCGCGCGTAGGGGCAGGCCCACTGGGCAGTGACCCCTGCTGCCACCTCAGTCCGCACCCGCCTCGCTGGCACGCCAGCAGGGCTTGGCCCACGGGGCAGTGACTGTGGCTAGACCACAGCGCGGTAACAACTGTTTAACACGTTCTGTTTTTAATTCCTAAATCCTTTTAAATGGCAGAAATAAACCCTAAACTTAAAACTTTAATAACTTTTAATCTATAACTCCAATAAATAAAAGTTGTATATGTTTTATTTTCCAAATTAAATAATCTATCCAAATAATCCATTTGTGCACTGTTTCGAAAATTCCAAATGCATTTAATTTTCAAATTCCAATAATTCAAATGCAAATTTCTAAAATCAATAACTAATTCATCATTAATCCAATTAATGCAAATAAAATATGTTTTCCATACCATTTTAAATAACCTATTCAAATATAAATTTTGTTTCATGGTTTGAATAATTAAAATTGCCTAAACAATTTAAACCTTGTTTAATTCAATTAAAATTGCTAATTTCATAACTTGCTCAAATTTAATTATTTTTAAACATGTAAAATATGTTTTCAAACCAGAAAAACATAACCTTTTCAAATATCAACTTTGTATTCTGTTTTGCACAATTTAACTTGATGAAAACAACAACTATTTGTATAACATCATTAAGTAACCAAAATTTCCAAACTTAATAAATAAATTCTTAACTTGTTAATTGTCATTCCAATTGCATCTAATATTGTTACTTTATTGTTTTCATCATGCATGCATCATGCTAATTCACTTACACATGATGTTTAGTTGTAGAACAATTATTTCAACCTTAACCATGGGCTTTCCATATGCAATCCAATTGCATATGGGTCCATTTAAATTGTGTTATCTTGTCAAGTAGTTTACTTTGATGCATCTATTAAATGGACATGCATCATCCCATGTTTGTGCACCTATGCCATGTATTGATTGCCCGTCTTCCTTCGTTGTTATTTTTGCTTCTTCTCGATTAGACGACGACGTTGAGACGGACGATATTTACGGTACTTCTTCACAGGATCTTAGCTCAGTACCGGGCTACTGAGTTTGCAGGCAAGTTATCACTCACATGAACCATCGAGTTCCTTTCCACACTTGTTTCAGATACCATCCTTTGTCTACTTTTGCTAGCCCTATGTATCGTTGCTTGTTCTCCGAACCCATCACATGATACCCTGAAACCTGATATTGCCTCACCTCCATACCTAACACCCCTTGCTTGTTGCCTTAGTCCTACTAGCATGCTTAGAGTTGCTTTTGCTCGAGTCTGTTGTCGGTTACTCCTTTTTACCTTACTACTGTTCCTTTGGGCTCGGGTTTAACTCAATCAACCTGTTAATGCTATGCTTAATAATAAACTTGACGATAAGGCACCGGCAGGAGGCCCATGGGTGGTTTTGAGGCCTGCTAGTGTCTCCCCCCTAATTAGGAAAAGAGTCTTGTCTACTGATCCATGATGAGCGCACTACCCGCATGTGGGAAGCGAGTATGGGCGCCCCCCTCAACTTGACCCGATTCGCATCTCGTCCAAATCGCCGTACTAGTTCGGGCTTTCCATTTGCTGCATGCATGATCTTGCGAGCCCTTGGCGCCCGGGTGGAACTTTCGTAGTCGGCATTTAGGGCGGCGTGGTCTTCCAGTGCTATGAAGGTCCCCACTTCTTCGGGGGGTGGATTAGCCGCGCACGCACAACACGCGGTGCTTTGGGCTTGATGCGAAGAAGGGTTGGTTGTGTTGAGTACCTCGCTTGGTGGGGTGATTTCCCATCTGGCGGGTTATTCATACGTGTACGGCTAAATTGGTGCATCCCTGCAGGGTAAATCTTCTCGAGAAGCCGTGTTTTCCGTGGTTATGGTTAACTTGGTGAAAGTACTGGCTAACAAGTACTCAGGACAACTTGAATATAATGATTAACCATCTTACACCCAATGATTAATAACTTGACTAGTAATAGGTTTATTCACACAATAACTTGACTCATCTTTAATCCAACTGGGTGAGTTATCCTCGGATTGCTTCTTTGGATAAGGGGCGAGATCCAGGATGGGTTTGGTTGACGTTATCTTTCAGTTGGTTACAATACTCGATCTTATCTTCTATCTGTTAGCCGGAACTCGTAGTATCTCTGTAGTTGGCCATAGCAGCCCGCTGCAGCTTTCATATTACCTATCTCTTCCGTTGATCCCAAGCATCCGTGCTTGTGTTGACGGGTAACTCTTTGGTGAAGTGTGAGTCTTGCTTGCCAGTACTTAAATGTACTGACCCTGTTGGGGCTGTGGTTTACGCAGACTACGACTACGGCTACGATGATCACCAGGATGGCTGCTTCGTGGAGTTCGACGAGACTGCAGACGAGTAGATAGCGGACCCGGGCAGGATCCGAAGACTACGTGGATGGGCTTCGTCTTCTTTATTTTCCCCGGCTTCTTAAGCCTATTTGGATTTGTCTGTACTCAGACACCGTTGTTTGCTTCCGCTGATGTAATGAATGCTATGTTGGGACAAGTGTCCTCTGAATGAGTGTATTTGCTATTCTCTGCCTTAGTGAAGGCTATTTGCAATATTATTTCATTCTTTTGTGTCTTAGAGACATTTTGTGGTATCATTTCGTTCCAACCTGTTGACGTACAATGCGTGCTTGATATGAAGTACGTCGACAACAGTACTCGGGATTTCTAGCGGATAGTTTACATCGACGATGGAATAGCAGGGCTTGTGTTGTCGCGCATAAGCGCAGGCCTACCAGGAAGCTGGGACGTGGGAGCAGGTATGCCCCATAATCCAAGCACCTGCTATCCAGTTCGGCCCGATGAGTATCCTCTAGAAATCAGGGTGCGACAAATGGTATCAGAGCCTGTCTGCCCGTAGGATCCCTTTTTACTGGTCGCAGTTTGAGTCTAGAAACTATTTTGTAGCTATATAGGAAAAATGAAACGTGAGAGTAGGAATTCTGTTCTTTTTCTTCTTTTCCCCACCCTCCCTCCCTTTTTCTGGTAAGGAAGTGCAACGTTTAATTTTAACCCTTAGGATTTCACGTGTTCTGGGTTTTCCGTAGTACCTCAGGAATCTTGTTCTCGTTTTCTCGGTGTTGCTTCAATATCATGTTCTTCTAAAAATTTCCTTTCGTCCGTTGAAATCTTGTTGTTGTTTTCTACTTCATTTCTTCTACCGGCGTCAAATCAACTTCCCAAATATCAAATCTATCTGTCCAGAGAGGTTCTTGTTGTTGTTGTTGTTGTTTTCATTCCTCAAGCACCACATTCCAAATAGTCTATTCTCCATATGGATCAAGTTCTGTTTTAATCAAGTTTCCCCGTTCATCTGCTAAACTCTATTCCAGCTAAAGTGTTGTTTGATACCGGAGCATCACATTCGTTTGTGTCAAAGATCTTTTCCACAACACACAACCTAATTGTAGTTCCACTAAGCAATCAAATCACCGTTCACTCCTCGGGATCTCAAATGTTGACTTCCAAGTTCAGTCACAGAAATCAAATTCTAATGGGAGGCCACATATTCCTCGCTTCTCTCATTTTGCTGATCCGGACATTGATGTCATTCTTGGTGTTGCATTGATGTCAATAACTCTGTTCCACCATTCTAGCCAGATAATCTATTCTCCAAATGAATCAAGTTCTATCCAGCTATACACCATCCATACAAAACCTATACCTCTACTAAAAATGTTCCGGTGGTTTGCAAATTCCATGACGTCTATCCAATGTGCACGATGTGTTTCACGTGTCACAGCTGGGACGTACAATAAGGTCCAGTCAGATTTTAGCCTGAGGGACTGACCCCCGCGTCGCCAACCCTAGGCGACACGGGGGGCGACCGCGCCGCCAGCCGCCGGGCTCCCCCTCCTCGCCCCTCTCCCCCTCGCCGCCGCCAAGAGGTCTTGCCGGGCAAAGCCCGGGCAGAGACGGCGGCGGCGGGGCCTTCTCCGCGCGTGGTGGCGTCGCTCTCCCCTACGGCGGCGATGCGAGGTGCGGCGGCGAGCTGGCTGCAAGGTGCGGCGGGATCCCGGCGACGAGCGCAGATCGACGACGACGGTGGAGTGGCGGCCATCAACGCGACGGTGTGCCCCTGTTGCGGCGGTCCGGAGCTTAGGGCCCGCTCGCGGCCCAGATGGGCCTGGGAGGGCCTGCGGTTCTGGGCTTCCTTTCTGCAGGTTGGCGTGGTGGTGCGTCCCGGCGTCGGCCGCTGGGCACCATGGCGGTGTCGGCGGCCGGTCAAGAGGCGGCAAGGCCGTCGGCCAGAGGCGGTGGTGGTTCTTGGCGGCGCGGCCGGCGCGTGCCAGTGGCGCTAGGAGGGCGCGTGGAGACGGACGTGGTGGGCACGTCGTGGTGGTGCTGCCGTGCGTGGCGGTTGGCATGGCGCGCAAGCGGTGGTGGCCAGCCGGCATGGGGGCCTCCTCGTCCGAGCCCATGTAGGCTGGCAGTGGAGCCGGTGGTCGCGGACACGCCTCTCTCCTTCGACGGTGAGGCCGGCAATGACGTCTCTCCTTCCTGTCACGTCTCAAGCTGGCGCCTTGCGCCCTTGGCCACCACCTCCAGGATTCGGGGACACGAGCTATGGCCGGGGTGAAAGCTCTGCACGGCTGCTGCCGTTGCTGGCCGCGGCGACACCTGCGGGTGCCGCGACCTCCTTGGGGGCGTGGTCATGGCATAGACCGTGTCATCCTCTTCAAGGGTGCCGGGGGAAACCCTTGGTTCGGGTCACCGGTCCAGGCGGCGGCGGCGCCACGGCGTCGTGATCTTCTTGAAGACGTCGTCAAGGCCACCCGAGATGAGCCCGACGATTTGGAGATGTGGTGGCGTGGTGCTCTGCTGCCAGTGTTGGGCGATGTTCAGGACGCGGGCCTTAGGGGCGCAATGTACATCATGGCGGACACTTCTTAATCGGCGTCTTCCTTAAGTCCGCCTGGATCCTGCCTACTCCTCGCTGATATCTTCTAGGCGTAAGGGGAGAGGTACGTTGATCTTGGCCGCCTTGGAGTTGAGGTCGAGTTACGGTGGAGTCTTGCTTTGATCGTGACGCGGTCTGGTGGCTTGGTGCCCTGCCTCCTCACCTTCGGTAGGAGCTTGGGCAAGGCGAGGTTTCTGTCGTCGGGTCGTCGTAGAGGGTGTGTTGTAAGCCGATCGGCGTTGTGTGTGTGCCTTATGGCTTGTATCGGTCATCTTGACCTCTTCTTCTATGAAACTGATAGGTCCTTCTATGGCCTATCCTTGAAAACGTGTCACAGCTCAAGTGGATCTTCCCAAGAAGTATCCGGACCTTTTCTTTTCTCAGTAGGAATCTCGGGGCGCGATTCCTTCAAGGGGGGGGGGGCGTTTTGTAACATCCCAAGTCTGAAAAATAGCCTTTAGAATGTTTGCTCTCTGTTAAATTATGTTTTGCATCATGGCATCATGTTCATTGCATTTGTTTTGGTTGTTTTCCTCTGTTTTCTATTTGAAATTCAAACCTTTTGTTTCATCCTTGTGATGTTACAATTTCCAAAATGTTATTTCAAATAAAAACAACCAAATTGTTTTATTTTTATTCCAAAATGCTCACTTGTTAAGTTAATGATTTTAATCAATCAATTGTTTCCAAATCACATTCAAAAATTCAATACATTGTATAAACAACACCCAATTGGAAAATTATGGAAATTACCAAAACAATCTAATCTCTTGTTTCCAATTATTTTTCCATGTTGGATCAACTAATAAAATGGTGCTTTTATTTCAATTAAATAAATTCCCAAATTGCTTTCAAACTCAAATTCAAATTCAAACAGCACCAAATTCCAAGTCATGAAAATCTCCAAACCAATCAACTCACTTTAATCACATTAACCATAGGGTTCAGCCTATTAAAACCTTGTTTTCAATAATGTTATCTAATATTCAAAAAATCATCTAATTTTGTTTATTATCCAAACAGCACAAAAATATAAACATTTTTGAAATCCAAACTTGTTAACTGTTTGAATTTAACATAATAAGCTCACCCTAATTTTCTATGAATTTTGCTAACACTAAAACCCTCCAAACTTTTCCCTTTTCTCTTTGCTGCAAAATAAATAAATATATAAAACAGAAAAATAAAAGCCAGCGCGCAGCAGCTAGCCTAGCACCGCCAGCCCACTCTCTCGCGCGGCCCAGCCCAGCTTCTGGGCCCGGTACCCCTTCGCGCGGACGCCCCCGTCGCCTTCGTGTACGGCGCGCATCCGAGGGCGCCACGGCGGCAACAGTCGATCGTCGACGGCCGAGCGCGCCCCCTAGCCTCTATAAGAGCTACTCCTAGGGTTCCCGAGCGCGGCCCTAGCCCTACCTCCCTTCTACACCGAGCTCCGCCGCCACTTTTCCCCTCTCACTGGCCGGACTCACTATCTGCTCTGAACCTCACCGCCGTCAGACCACACTGCCTCGTCACCGCGGGGACGACCTGGGCACCTCGAGGAGCTCCTGTCCCCGGGAATGAAACCGTGGATGATCCCTCCACGGCCTCGTCTCGTCGCCGTCTGCTGGGAACCGCCGTGGAGCCCGCGCCGTCGCCGGATTTTTCCTCCTCGCCGCTGTCCGTCGTCAGTCTTCGACGACGACCACCGAGGTGAGCCTCTGCTCCTACTTCCCTCTCCCTCCCTCTGCTCAATGCTGTCGTACGTATGATCCATCACTTGTCCACGGCCTCCGTTCGCCCGGGATCGTCGCCAGTCGAGGTCACCGTGGTGGTCTCTGTCCGCCGTATCAATTGCAATCGTTCTTCCGTCAGTTTCGTCACAGAAGCAAATGCCTGGCCTTTTTGTCTGAAAACAACACACTTCTGTATCTGAACCAAAACAACAGCAGCACCGCATCGGTTCAGTTCCTTCCGCACGCAAGCTAGCACGCGGGTTCGATTCCCAGCTAGGGGATTTATCCCACCCTTTTTTTCTCTATTGCGCGCGCAGGGGCAGGCCCACTGGGCAGTGACCCCTGCTGCCACCTCAGTCCGCACCCGCCTCGCTGGCACGCCAGCAGGGCTTGGCCCACGGGGCAGTGACTGTGGCTAGACCACAGCGCGGTAACAATTGTTTAACACGTTCTGTTTTTAATTCCTAAATCCTTTTAAATGGCAGAAATAAACCCTAAACTTAAAACTTTAATAACTTTTAATCTATAACTCCAATAAATAAAAGTTGTATATGTTTTCTGTTCCAAATTAAATAATCTTTCCAAATAATCCATTTTTGCACTGTTTTGAAAATTCCAAATGCATTTAATTTTCAAATTCCAATAATTCAAATGCAAATTTCTAAAATCAATAACTAATTCATCATTAATCCAATTAATGCAAATAAAATATGTTTTCTATACCATTTTAAATAACCTATTCAAATATAAATTTTGTTTCATGGTTTGAATAATTAAAATTGCCTAAACAATTTAAACCTTGTTTAATTCAATTAAAATTGCTAATTTCATAACTTGCTCAAATTTAATTATTTCTAAACATGTAAAATATGTTTTCAAACCAGAAAAACATAACCTTTTCAAATATCAACTTTGTATTCTGTTTTGCACAATTTAACTTGATGAAAACAACAACTATTTGTATAACATCATTAAGTAACCAAAATTTCCAAACTTAATAAATAAATTCTTAACTTGTTAATTGTCATTCCAATTGCATCTAATATTGTTACTTTATTGTTTTCATCATGCATGCATCATGCTAATTCACTTACACATGATGTTTAGTTGTAGAACAATTATTTCAACCTTAACCATGGGCTTTCCATATGCAATCCAATTGCATATGGGTCCATTTAAATTGTGTTATCTTGTCAAGTAGTTTACTTTGATGCATCTATTAAATGGACATGCATCATCCCATGTTTGTGCACCTATGCCATGTATTGATTGCCCGTCTTCCTTCGTTGTTGTTTTTGCTTCTTCTCGATTAGACGACGACGTTGAGACGGACGATCTTTACGGTACTTCTTCACAGGATCTTAGCTCAGTACCGGGCTACTGAGTTTGCAGGCAAGTTATCACTCACATGAACCATCGAGTTCCTTTCCACACTTGTTTCAGATACCATCCTTTGTCTACTTTTGCTAGCCCTATGTATCGTTGCTTGTTCTCCGAACCCATCACATGATACCCTGAAACCTGATATTGCCTCACCTCCATACCTAACACCCCTTGCTTGTTGCCTTAGTCCTACTAGCATGCTTAGAGTTGCTTTTGCTCGAGTCTGTTGTCGGTTACTCCTTTTTACCTTACTACTGTTCCTTTGGGCTCGGGTTTAACTCAATCAACCTGTTAATGCTATGCTTAATAATAAACTTGAGGATAAGGCACCGGCAGGAGGCCCATGGGTGGTTTTGAGGCCTGCTAGTGTCGCCCCCCTAATTAGGAAAAGAGTCTTGTCTACTGATCCATGATGAGCGCACTACCCGCATGTGGGAAGCGAGTATGGGCGCCCCCCTCAACTTGACCCGATTCGCATCTCGTCCAAATCGCCGTACTAGTTCGGGCTTTCCATTTGCTGCATGCATGATCTTGCGAGCCCTTGGCGCCCGGGTGGAACTTTCGTAGTCGGCATTTAGGGCGGCGTGGTCTTCCAGTGCTATGAAGGTCCCCACTTCTTCGGGGGGTGGATTAGCCGCCCACGCACAGCACGCGGTGCTTTGGGCTTGATGCGAAGAAGGGTTGGTTGTGTTGAGTACCTCGCTTGGTGGGGTGATTTCCCATCTGGCGGGTTATTCATACGTGTACGGCTAAATTGGTGCATCCCTGCAGGGTAAATCTTCTCGAGAAGCCGTGTTTTCCGCGGTTATGGTTAACTTGGTGAAAGTACTGGCTAACAAGTACTCAGGACAACTTGAACATAATGATTAACCATCTTACACCCAATGATTAATAACTTGACTAGTAATAGGTTTATTCACACAATAACTTGACTCATCTTTAATCCAACTGGGTGAGTTATCCTCGGATTGCTTCTTTGGATAAGGGGCGAGATCCAGGATGGGTTTGGTTGACGTTATCTTTCAGTTGGTTACAATACTCGATCTTATCTTCTATCTGTTAGCCGGAACTCGTAGTATCTCTGTAGTTGGCCATAGCAGCCCGCTGCAGCTTTCATATTACCTATCTCTTCCGTTGATCCCAAGCATCCGTGCTTGTGTTGACGGGTAACTCTTTGGTGAAGTGTGAGTCTTGCTTGCCAGTACTTAAATGTACTGACCCCGTTGGGGCCGTGGTTTACGCAGACTACGACTACGGCTACGATGATCACCAGGATGGCTGCTTCGTGGAGTTCGACGAGACTGCAGACGAGTAGATAGCGGACCCGGGCAGGATCCGAAGACTACGTGGATGGGCTTCGTCTTCTTTATTTTCCCCGGCTTCTTAAGCCTATTTGGATTTGTCTGTACTCAGACACCGTTGTTTGCTTCCGCTGATATAATGAATGCTATGTTGGGACAAGTGTCCTCTGAATGAGTGTATTTCCTATTCTCTGCCTTAGTGAAGGCTATTTGCAATATTATTTCATTCTTTTGTGTCTTAGAGACATTCTGTGGTATCATTTTGTTCCAACCTGTTGACGTACAGTGCGTGCTTGATATGAAGTACGTCGACAGCAGTACTCGGGATTTCTAGCGGATAGTTTACATCGACGATGGAATAGCAGGGCTTGTGTTGTCGCGCATAAGCGCAGGCCTACCAGGAAGCTGGGACGTGGGAGCAGGTATGCCCCATAATCCAAGCACCTGCTATCCAGTTCGGCCCGATGAGTATCCTCTAGAAATCAGGGTGCGACAGATGAAGGGTCTCCCGGACATGATGAAGGACATCATGATCAAGATGAAGGACATGATCATAATCAAGACGAAGAACATCGTGATGAAGATGTCGGACATGATCATAATCAAGACGAAGGACATCATGATGAAGATGTCGGGACATCGTCTTCGAACTGGGTGCGGGACCCTCATGTCCAAGCTCTGCTTCTTAAGGATACTAGCAAAACCAGAGCTGCTGCTAGAGAGAAATCGAAGCTGTCGCAACTGGAGATAGACGCCATTACTCCATTGTATGAAGGATGCGTGAGCGAGGATACCCGTCTGAACGTAACGTTAAGGACCCTCGAGATGAAGACAAAACACCGATGGACCGATGCGAGCTACGATGAGAACATGGTATTCTGGCACGGCTGTCTTTCCACGGGGAACAAGTGTCCAACGAGCATCGAGGAGGCCAAGAAAGTCGTGTGTCCTCTGGATTTACCTCACGTGAAATACCATGCTAGCATTAATGACTGCATCATCTATCGGGGCGCGGACGCAGAGAGAACCATATGCCCGGTGTGCGGCGCAACTCGATGCAAGCCAGGGAAGAAGGCCTCTCCTCGAAAAGTGGTGTGGTACTTTCCGATAACTTCCCGTCTGCAGCGGTATTTCGCAGACCCCACACAGGCGAAGCTCATGCGATGGCACGCGGAAAGGAAGAAGCCAGAAGAGCGTGATGGAATTGATCCGGAGAAGGATGACACGATGCTGACACACCCCTCAGATGCTAGCCAGTGGAAGGCGCTAGACATCGAATACCCCGAATTCGGCGACGATCCAAGGAACATCAGGTTATGCATGAGTACGGATGGATTAAATCCTTTTGGCAACCAGAGCAGCACCCATAGCACCTAGCCCGTGTTTGTATGTATATACAACCTACCCCCTGGTTGTGCTTGAAGAAGAAGTACATACAGATGAGTATGCTTATTCAAGGGCCGAAACAACCAGGTAACGACATCAATCTGTATGTCCAGTTGTTGGAAGAGGAGCTAGCCACGTTATGGTACGAGCCAGCCAATACGTGGGACGCCTATGGAGAAATGTTTTTCCCAATGAGAGTCGCGCTCATCACGACGGTGCATGACTACCTCGGTTACGGATATGTCGCGGGGCAGGTGACGCACGGATTCTGTGCATGCGTTAGGTGCATGGATGACACTACGTTTCTCCAGCTATAGAGAAACCCCGGCTCTTCGAAAACCGTGTTCTTGGGGCATCGAAGGTGGCTTCGCAAGGATGACCCGTGGAGAAAACGCAAAGATCCGTTCAACAATGAAGTTGAGATGCGAAGAGCGCCACGTCAAAGGAGCAGCGAGGAAATCGACGAGCTGTTGAAGAACTGGAAAGAGTGCCCTGCGCCGGGAAAGAAGCGAAAGGCGCCGGCGCCATTGGAGGGTGTATGGAAAACAAGGTCTGTTCTCTGGGGCCTGAGGTACTGGAAGATTCTCCAAACGCCCCACTGCCTTGACCTCATGCATATCACGAATAACGGGTGCGAGAGTCTGCTTGGCACCCTGCTCAACATGCCGGAGATGACCAAAGATGGGCCAAAAGCAAGGAATGACTTGAGATTTTTGAATATCAGGGGCGAGCTCCACGGAGGAAAACCGGATGATGATGACGATGATGATGATGATGTGTTAGATGGGACGGAAGGTCGCCGCAAGGGAAAAAAGGCCAAGAAGACGGAATATTACTGTCCCCCTTCGTGCTTCACGCTATGCGAGAAGGAGATCGACCAATTCTTCAAGTGCCTCCTTGGAGTCAAATTTCCTTACGGTTATGCGGGGAAGATAAGCAGATACCTAGACGTACCAAAGCAGAAGTTCAGCGGGATGAAGTCTCACGACTGTCACCTGATGATGACGCAGATACTTCCAGTTGCAATTCGAGGGTTAATGGACGAGCACGTCCGTGAAACGCTGTTTGGACTCTGGAACTTTTTTGACGTCATCTCTCGAAAGTCGATTGGCGTGAAGCAACTCGCAAGGCTACAGGAAGATATCGTGGAGATACTATGCGAGCTTGAGATATACTTCCCGCCCGCATTCTTCGGCATTATGGTGCATCTCCTTGTCCATGTCGTGGATGATATCATCCAGCTCGGGCCGCCGTTTTTACACTCCATGATGGCGTTCGAAAGGATGAATGGTTCCATCAAAGGATACGTCCGCAACAGGGCCCGTCCAGACGCAAGCATTGCCAAGGGCTTTCTGACAGAAGAGTGCATCTCTTTCTGCACGAATTTTCTAGACAAAGATGAGAACCTTGGTCTGCCCGTAAACAGGCACTTTGGCAGGCTCGCTGGATGGGGACACCGCGAGGGCCAACGCGAAATGAATGTCGACTTTCAGGGCTGACGCAACGACTTTGACAGAGCAAACCTAGTCGCGCTACAACGTCTAACAGTGGTCGATCCTTGGTTGGAAAAGCACAAAATGCTAATCGCGAAGTATTACAGTGACCGGGGACAACATAGGACCGAAGCAGAAATAATCAGAGAGCACAACATCCATTTCACACAGTGGTTCAGGGAGAAGATTATGACCGATCACCCCGAGACGCCTTATTCTGAAGAAGAAAAACTCATACTCACATTGTCACAAGGCCCCGCACATAACCTCATGACATATCAGGCATACGATATCAATGGTTACACATTCTACACGGTAAATAAGGACCGGAATTGCGAATACCAGAACTCGGGGGTAACGATGGAATCATTAACAGGTGACGTCAAGGAAAGATACTATGGTAGGATCGACGAGATATGGGAACTCGACTACTGCGGAGAGAAACTGCCAATGTTCCGTGTCACATGGGCAAAGAGCGTCAGGAAAGAAGGACAATATTTCACCACCATGGTGATACCTGAAGCCAAATCCGGCACGAACGTCACCGCAAAAAATGAGCCATGGGTCTTGGCTAACAAAGTGGACCAATGCTTCTTCATTACTGAACCGACAAGGCCTAGACGTGTTGTCGTGCGGAGAGGCAAAAGAAGCATCATCAGAATGGATGGAGTAGCCAACGAGCAAGACTTTGACCAGTACGGCGACCCGAAAATGGAAAATGACAACGACGATGGAACGAAATACACAACAAGAAGAAGTAGGACAACGATACCTACAGGTCGCCCATTCCACCGAAGAAGTCACGGTGTTCCGGGACTGAATTACTCAACCGCGACAAAGAAGGGAAAGAAAATTGTAGAACGCTAGCTCTAAGAACAACGATATATGTGCCGTGTGTTTGCATGCATTCGAGGAAGTGATGACAATGTACGATGATGTATTTTATATGCATGCACTAAGATATCATGTTTAAATTAATCAACACATGAATTGAGATTTTATTTTGAAAGTTATATTGACTTATATGAATTTATGTTGTTTTCTAAAATAATTCAAAACAATGGGTGTGGGGGGATTCGAACTCGGGTGTTTGGGGACAGCACAGTCCAACCACTGGGCTAAGTAACTAGTTGTGATACATATAGGCAATGTTTCGTTTTGAACATAATCTGCGGATAGGCGCGGCGTACCTCTCCGCAGTGCGTCACGGCTATGCTATGTGCGGCGCACCTCACTGCAGTGCGTCATGGCTAAGCTATGCGTGGCGCACCCCTCTGCGGTGCGTCATGGCTAAGCTATGCACGGCGCATCTCGCTACAGTGCGTCACGGCTATCCTCTGCTATAGGGGCACGCGCGCGGGACCGTTCCCCTCTTCTTCCACATCGTCGTCGTCCACATTCGATCTCGATCTGAAGAACCACCGCGCCGCTGCTGCCTTCTAGCCACCGTGCCGCTGCTTTCCTCTCGCCTGCCCCACTACCCAGCGGCCACCGCCACTACCCAGCGCCCACCTCCCGCCCTAGCCGCCCACCGCCATCTCGATCTGAACCACCGCGCCGCTGCTGCTCGAGGAGGAGCACGACCCAGAGTAGGACTAGGAGCCAGCGAGGAGGGAGCCGGACCGGGCCAGCAAGGAGGGAGCCGGATCGACCGTCAGCATCGCCTTGCCCACCTCTGTCATCTTCCACAACTCTGTCGTCTTCGCCATCGATCGTGTGAAAGGTGAATCCACCTTCTTCCCCACCTCACCTCTATAGCATGGATTCGGTGCTTCCTCAAGCTCGACTCACAGCGCTGCCGTCCTCTTCCTACAAATCGACCATGGGTGCTAGGTGTCGAGGCGGCTGCTACGTGCTTCCTCAAGCTATGTTCTTTCAGTAGCTAGTTGATCCCGCGTTTGTTGTGCCGTATTGGAGTAAACTGAACCTGCTTGTGCTACTCCTGCTTGTGCTTCCTATGCTAATCCTGCTTGTGCTACTCCTGCTTCTGCTTCCTGCGTGTGCTTCCTGCTTGTGCTTCTTGCGTTTGCTGTGCTTGGTTGTTAACTGACAAGAACTGAACCACTGCTTGGAGTATTTGATTAATCAGTCTATAAAATTAACGTCAATTATTGCAATTCCATAGAGGAAAATGATCTACCTATTCTACCATCAGCTAGCCTGTTATCATCATAGCTTCTTAAAGTTAATTCATGACTATCCTGAAAGTTAATTCTTGAGTAATTGGTTGTAAACTGAACCTGCTTCTGATGTACTCTGCTGTACTCTTGGTTTTATTTTAGACTCCTATGGTGTTTGTGTCTCTGACTGGAGTAATTCTATAGAATTAGTGCAACTGACAACATAAAAAAAGTCAAGAACATGTAGATTCCCTCCAAATACTATTTTCTTTATGTACATGAGATTATTCAGCTATTGTGCTGAAGCACCCTGCACCTGCGAGATACTGGAAGTAGTTGCTCCGAGAGATTAGGCACATCTGAGTGTTGTGTCTGCATTTGACTTGATATTGGATTAGGCACATCTGGTTTATTCAGAACATGGAGAAATTCTTTCATCTCGCCTGCTATGTTATTGTTTTTTCGGTTTTTATTGATTGTGTAAAATTATGCAGAGACGCTATAAGTAATAAAACGTCCTTTATACAAAAAACATTTCTTTATGTAATATACACCATGCACATAATGGGCATCTATAAGTGATATTGTTGTTGTTTACCAAGGCACATAACAGGGTAAGCACCACTGGAAGATGGCCTGGCAGTTTCTATCGCTCGAATATACTGAGTAGATGGTTCCCTTTATAAGGATGATCAACTTAATTAGCACTCAAAGGCTGCTAGGTTGCTGCTGCTAGGCTGGTAGAACAGTAGAGGGGTTGCTGCTGCTAGGCTGCTGAATTTTCTAGAGCTACTGCTAGGCTGCTGCTGTCAGGAATTTGTACAAAAACAGAGAAGTGCTATTGTTGTTTTACACTTAAATATGTAACAGTTTTTGGTGCTGGTACTTGTCCAAGCAATATTTTGGTGCTGGAGTTGTCAATATTTGCAGGGAACAGATTTTTGGTGTTGCAATTGGTACTTGTCAAAATGTGCAGTTTGCGGCTGGTACCACTTTTGGTGTTGGTACCACATTTGGAAATCTGTCCGTCCATCGAGCCGTTTAAAACTTTGCAGGAAATTCAAATGAGTTGCCCATTTTCGCCGAAATGTTGATTAATTTCCGTTTCGGCGAGAATCGGGTACTCTAGTGTTAGGAAATTAGCAAAGGTCATGCCGAAATTTTCCCGTGAATCTAGAACTTAGCCGTTTTCCCTTGATCGAGTAGTATGTCGATTTTTTGTTACCTTTAGATTAACCAATAATTTCCCCGTTCAGAACATGGCACACGACGACAAGGCCGGCGGTTCTAAGCCGTTCTGGAAAATCTCCGACGAAGAAAATGAGCAATACGACCCGACGACTGATGTCGGGGCTGACGCAGACACTAGCGGTGGCGAGGAGGATGACGCCACGACTAGTGGCACCGATGATACCACTACACTACTAGGAAAATGGCTATAGGAGTGATGATACCCGTGACGCACTTCCGATTCGGCACGTCACGCCTATTACCCGCGGCGCACCATGCTTTCGCGCGTCGCGCCTAAAGGCATACCCGCGGCGCACCAAATTAAAGGCCCGTCGCGCGTATGTGTGGGGCCGGGGAGGCGAGCCTCCGAGGCATACCCGCGACGCACCCTGCCAGCGGTGCGTCACGGCTATGTTGGGTTCCCGCGGCGCACCTTACGGTGGTGCGTCACGGGTAACCTATGCGCGGCGCATCTCGCTGCAGTGCGTCACGGCTATCCTCTGCTATAGGGCCACGCGCGCGGGACCGTTCCCCTCTTCTTCTCGTCGTCTTCCACATCGTCGTCATCCACACCGTTCCCCTAGCCGCCCACCGCCATCTCGATCTGAACCACCGCGCCGCTGCTGCTCGAGGAGGAGCACGACCCGGAGCAGGACTAGGAGCCAGCGAGGAGGGAGCCGGACCGGGCCAGCAAGGAGGGAGCGGCCGGATCGACCGTCAGCATCGCCTTGCCCACCTCTGTCATCGCGACCGCAAGGTACGTACCTACGGGGCCGACCTCCTCCTCCCCTTCCTCCTGCCTCCCTCCTGCATGCTCTCTCTCTCTGTGTGTTAGTTCGTCCGTGATGTGAGGTAGATCGTCGATTCCGTCGTTGCGTTCGTTCGATTCGGCTGTTCCAACGGTGCTCGCGGCGTGTGTGCAGCCGCCGCCGCAGTGCCGCACGCCCCTTGCTTGGGGCGCCGCCGGCAGGCTGAATGGCGCGGTTGCCGGTCGCGAGGGGCGCCTGCCTTCGCGTGGGCGGCTGCTCGTTCTGGTTCTGCAGTGGTGAATCCGATGGCTGGTTCTTCAGCTGCGCCGGTGGGTTGTTGCGGTTCTGCTGCGCCGGTGGGTTGTTGCGGTTGGTGATCCACACAACGATCCACACCCAGCAGCTCGAACCCTGTCAGTGCTATACCGATAGCATTGGGAACCTGACGAAGCAATTGGTTCCAAGGACCATGTGTGTGTGCTCTTGGCTTGGGTGAACAGAAAAATCTTTAAGAATGTTAAACAAATTCAAAATATTCTGATTTTTTTATAATGTACATGTTCTCGCCTTTTGTATGCGTGTAAAGTTTCAAGAAGAAAAGTCATATTTAGTGCCCTGAAAAAACAAAAAAAATTAGTGCCCTTTTGAGATAATTTGAGATTTTGGAACAAAACATGTGCAGATACCGAAACTAGTATGTTTGGCCGCCCCACTGTTCTTTGTTTTTTTCCTTAATTACCTGGTTGATAACGAACAACCATGACTACATTTCTTGTGAAATGTGATGAAACTTTAGCAAATAGCAGTACTCTAGCTAGTTATTTAGGAAAATATATTGACCGGTGCTGAAATTTTATATTATGGAGATGCTAATTATACTCTGTATCCCCATAATGTCAATATCTTTTCCATCGAGATATGTTCTGGCCTGCGTGTTGGAGTTTGTTGTTAAGGATTGTAAGAATAGCAAACACTTCAGTTGCTGGCCTCCTGTGCTCTTTTTCTGCTCCTTATCTTCAAACTTAGGTGGCAAAAGAATGGTGAAACAATTGTGTTCTTGTCGGAGAGAAATTTCTGTAAATATATTGGGCTACTGATGTATCATTAGTTCAATAGGGGATTAGTCTGTTCCTGATACATGCATGTTTCATTTACTGTTGAGTCTATACGGGTTCTCGGAACTTGGAACTTGATGCAATGTATAACAGCACAAGTGGCCATGCCCCATTGGTGAGTAGATGTTCTTGGAACTTGATGCAATGTATAACAGCACAAGTGGCAAGCATTGTGTGCTCATGTGGGAATAGTAGATATGGGTGGCAAATTGCCAAGAACTAAAGTTGTAGAGCACATGGCCAGTGATAGTATTCATTTCTCTCGTAATGTTGTATGCTTTTTTAGCCTTACTGATTAGAGGGTTTGTGTGAACTTGAGTAATGTAATATTTGAGCAATTGTGTCCACTGGGGATATGAATAATGTTCAATATATGTGTACACATTTGTGTCAGTGACTTCAGCAAAATATTCCCAAGTACTTGTCTGGTGCATTTCATGTCAGTGCTTTCAGGACAAATTATGTGCTGGAATGTGAGCGAAATATGCCATATGGAGCTATTTCTAGAACATCTTAAACATGCCCAAGTACCAAATGTACTGGAAAATAACATCTGGCATCTTAAACATGTCATCTTTGCATAGTAACATCTAATATGTAGCAAAATATAACATCAGTTTGCCTTGTTTTTGCATCTGAAACATTTACACTCGGTTTGAACTGAAAAAAGGCAACAAGACCAAGTGCTACACTATGTGGTCATTCATTCATTCAGATCAGAAACAAAGCAGGGACCTCTTCCACATTCATTCAGATCAGAAACAAAGCAGAAGCTACGAAATTATCTAGCAAACAAAGAGGGAATCTGGATCCTAGTTTAACCATTTCATTAATAGCCTTTCTGCATTTGTTTTGTGATAGGTAGGTTCTTCCATTTGTCTTTGTTTTGTGATAGCTATGCTCCTCTAACCTCTATGTGTCATTTCTTAATTTAATAGAACATGGCTTGCGAAGTATGTCGGTCCCGATGTGCCGAAGGACGATTCACTGGGGCTTCTTTTATGCTTCAACTCCACGACGGTGACGTTGATTCGTTGGTAATTAACAATTCTTTTTATGTTAACTTGTTCTTTCGTTTTACTATCTAGCTTGAGACTTGTGTTTATTAACAAAATATTCTTTATATTTCTTTTTTAGATTCTACCATGCAATATTCGCGAAGAATTCAACGAGTTAGTTGGCAGTAACGTGGATTTCAATGTTCACGGGACCACCTACATTCTTCGAGTGAAAAAAGAAAGAACGAAGACCTACTTCTGCGGGCCACAATTACAGGCTATCATCGCCACGTACAATTTAAGCGGAGGTGATTACATTCACTTCTCTATGGAAGGACCGCAACCTCGCATCAAAATTGTGTATATGGGCGGGATTGCGAGCGAGGATGGCGGGAGTGAGGAGGAAACTGAGAACACCGAGGATATGGACACTGAGGATGATATGGACGAGGAGGACCCATGGAAACATGTGGTGGTTGCTCAAAGAGCGAATCTTAGCGAGTTTGAGAAGGACCGTGTCCTTCAGAAACTTGCCCAGATAGATAGCTACATCGGGTCCCCTTTCGTGCATCGCATCACCAACACTAACATCTCCAATGGACATGTCATGGTATGTTTCTTAACACTTTCTTATTCGTATAGTTGCTTATGTTCTTAACACTTTATTATCCGGTATTTGACATTGTGCTTTTATTCTTTCTTGGAATTGTGTGTTGTAGAAAATACCGATGGCGGTAGCGGATAGTGCTGGCATGGAGCAAGGTACCATTGGAGTACGCCGTGGAGAATAAGGACCTGTCACCGCAGTTCCGATCACCAGGGATAACGCTGATGGTCGGGTCATCCTCAACTCTCAAGCATGGAGGCAGTTCCATTCCGCAAGAGGTGGTATGGAGGTTGGCCGAGCTATTCTGATCACCATGAGGAATAGTGACATCGCCAACTTGGACATGATGATGGTCATCGACTACATCCGCGCCCGCTAGATAGATTATGTGGTGATAATCGAGACTATGTAATATGGTTGTTTTCGAGACTAACTTCTGGATTTATTAGTAGTATATATGTTTGTTTTCGAGACTATGTAATATTTCTACTATGAAAATTTATTCTATCAATTGAATACCTGTGTTTTGTGTACTGTCATTCTTCTGTATTTGAGCCGTATATACCTGTATAAATACGGTACTGCCTTTTTTAAAAAAATACAGCATAGAATAGCCGTGACGCACCCAAACGAGTACCCGTGACACACCTCGGAGATTAGGCGTGACGCACCTAGAACTAGCCGCGGCGCACCGGCCCAGTGCGTCACGGGTATCAATAGGCGTGGCGCACCATCAAGGTGCGTCACGGATAAATCCATAGGCGCGGCGTGTTACCCGTGACGCGCCCAGGTGCGCCACGGATAAGCAAATTGGTGCGTCACGGGTAAGCTTTTCCCTAGTAGTGCTAGTGGCGCCGCCGGCGGAAATGACACCACTGATGCCGGCGGTCAGACAGATGGTGGTAGCAAAGCCAAGAAGAGGACGACAACGAGAAAACAAAAAAGGAACAGTCTCCGCACCTACCGTGAAGAGATCACGGAAATTGATAGCAGTGGGTATCCAATCGCGCCCGAGGCGGTGGTCAAAGGATTCGGCAACCAAATTGGTTGCATTGTCCGGGACACTGTCAGGATCAACACCGATGATCTAAGGAAAAAAGAGAGTGCCCATTATCGGGTTCTTCTCTTTAGAAAGCTGCACGGACGATACTTGTACCCGCATCCGCCAGACGAGCCGTTTAAGTACAATAACGACAATCTGGAGGGGAATAAGGTCAACCATTCCTCCATTGGTAAGATGAACACCGCCTTGGCCAACTGGAAACACCGGGTGAAGGTTAAGGTCTTGAACCCCCAAAAAAGCTTGCAGGATGTTTTAGCGAGTGAGCCGAACATCACCGAAGCTGAACTCCGAGACTTCAAGCTACTTTGTGAGAGCGAAGTCGCCAAGGCTAACAGTGATTGGGGGCAGAGGCTGCGGCGGTTGAACATAGGTACCCACAAACTGGGATGCGGCGGTTATAGAGCGGCGATTCCCAATTGGGAGAAGGAGGACGCCAAACGTGCAGCAGAGGGCATCCCTGACCCTCTCACAAGGTACTCACCGCAGACAAAAAACTTGTCGTGGTGGTGTCACGGCAGATGCCATAGGATGGCTAAAGATGTGGGGACGAAGGACGCTGGAGGTATTCGGGGAGGGATCACGCGACGAGTAGTCACGTGAAGTAAGAGCAACGCACTGCAAACAATACGATCTACCCAGGTTCAGGGCCCTCGTGAGGAGGTAAAACCCCTACTCCTGCCTTTCTTTGTGTATTACGATGTCTCTCCGAGTAGCCACAATACAATGGATCTTGCTACCGAATAGCCACTCTTCTCTCTACGTGATGAACTAGGTCAAGATTCTAGGGTTTTATTCCTTGTGACCGTCGTCCCTCGCGCAGGAGGCGGCGGGGCACCTTATATACACGGTGCCCAGCCGGATACGTCCAAACCTGGACAAGTGTCGACATAGTGTGCACATCGTCCTTCTTCCGAGTTCCCGCTGACAGCTTTGGTTCCTAATCTTGGATGGATTCGTAAAGTCGTTGGGCAAAACCAAGGGGACAGACTGGTATCACTGTGCCAAACACAGAGTAGGCCCCCCTTATCCTGCGACCGCCTGCTTCCACACTGTCACTGTCAGGCAGGCCGGTCCCAGATGAACAGTGGTTCGAATAGTGCCAAGTACGGACCCAGGATACGCGGGATCCTGTGTCAGAACGGCTCCTTTGACTTTCTGGCCCGAGTAGGTTCCCGCCATTTTTACTCGGGCCAACTCTTCTACTCGAATGGACAGAACTTGGTTGATCCCTTCTTCTGGTCATCTTTCCGTAAGACCGAGTAGCAGTCTTTCCGTAAAACTTCTATTCTGACCCTTGCCTTTAGCACTTTCCCTTACCCTACTCGGGGGTAACCCCCCGACATTAGTCCCCGAAGCTGGTAGAGTCTTGCGAACTCGTTCGCTAGGCTCTGCCAGCTTAAAACCAATCTTTGCAACATAGGCCTTGAACCTCAAGATGCCGAGTAAAACCTCCGAGTAGCTCTCTGGAAAGTATCCCGAGTTTCTTCTCTTCCGAGTAGCAGCCACTTTCTACTCTGCCGCCGAGTAAAAAGACTTAGAGCATTTCTCAAACTGAGCCTCTGCAGCGCAGAGCACAATCCAGCCCTCCTTGCTGCAACTGGACACGTGTCAAGCATCCACGCCCCCGTCGTCTCGTTGCCCAGGACACGACGTGCCACGCGCCCAGTTTTCACGCAGTGGGCCCACCGGCTCGTCATGTCCCATCAAACGTAATAATAGGCCACGATCTGATCGTGGGATCTATTGCGGCCGTTACGCGCGCGTCCTGCGCTTGTGTGCATTTCTAGCCGGCCACAGACCCCACCACACGCCACGATCGATCCCACTACCCCGATGGTAACGGTAATCCGCGGAGAGGATATAAATACCCCCACCGGTAACTTCCTTTTCTCCTTCCCCTTACTTTTCCTCTTCCGTCTCTCTGCTTCTTCTCCGCCGCCGAGCTCTCCGCCGCCACGCAAACCTTTGCGCTGCTGCGGACTCTCCCAATCCACCCAAATCTTTCCAACTTCTCCCACTTTCCTTCTCGTGGCCATGTCTCGCGCCGGCTGGGATGGTTCTCACGTCACCGCCGAGGACTGTTCCTGGCTCGTGAACACCCGGAGGGTTCCTCCTGGTGTCCAGTGCCGGCCGTCCGAGGGCGAGATCGTGCCGGCCCCGCGGGAGGGCGAGCACGTCGTTTTCCTCTCGCATTTCGAGCGCGGATTCGGCCTGCCGGCCTCCGACTTCCTCCGCAGCTTCCTGGATCACTTCGGTGTCCAGATGCACCACCTCCCACCAAATGCCGTCGTCTTCCTCGCATACCACGCCGTGGTTTGCGAGGCCTTCCTTGGTATCCGTCCCACGACGGATACCTGGCTGAAGTACTTCCACCTCCGCCAGCAGAGCACCGGGAAGAAGGATGGCGCGGCCGCCGGCAACCGCGCAACCGACACCGGCAGCGCCATGATGGTGCAGCGGACGGGAACCAACCACCCTCGCATCAAGGGTTTGGATTCCGTCCGTATGTGGCAGAAGACGTTCCTCTACGTCAAGAACATCCCCGCCACGAAAGGAGGAAAGGTAGACGACCGCATCAATCTGCCTGCTTGGAGCAATCGTGCTCCAACCGGGCAGAACTGGAAGACGAAGCCCATCAACGATCGCAACACGATGCAGATGGAGGAGCAGCTGGCTGCTCTAAACGGACAAGGCCTCAAGAGCGACGATCCCGTCGCCTACTGGATCAAAAACCGCGTGCTACCCTTGTAGCGACGCTGCCACCTGATGTGCTATATGGGAGGCCCCCGCGACTGTACTCGAACAACTACCATCGAGCTCAGCAACGCGGATGTCCCCGCGCACGCAAGGTTAATCCTGACCACGGGCCTTCGCGACAATTGGCAGTATGGGTTCATCCCATTCAGCCGCACGAAGCCGATTCCGCGGGTATGTTCTCCTTACTCTGCTTTCTGCATACGCAATTCGAGTAGGTAGCTTCCTCTCCTTGCTGCGACTAACAATCACATTGCGTACCGAGTAGAGTCCTTAGTAGAATTGCCTAGGCTTAGTGTGCTTTGTGCCTGCACGCCTTGTCGGGTAGCCTACTTGGGAACAACTCTTAGGCTTGATATGCTTGATGTCTGCATGCCTTTCCGAGTAGGATATTCAGTAAGCTTGCCTAGGCTTAGTATGCTTTGTGTTTGCACGCCTATCCGGGTAGAACACTTTCATGCTACTCGGCTAACTTGTGATACTTCTCTTGTTCTTCAGGTCCTCGACCGCCAGCTTGCTGAGAGTTGCGAGCGCTTCGAGGGCAACTGGTTCGCTGACCGAGAAGAGGACGACGAGGCCTCTTTTGAGACCGCATACCAGATTAACCTTCCTCACTCCCCCACGATGGAGAAGCATCGCGTAGACGCGTCTCTTCGTGAGTGGTCTGAGGACGACTTCGAAGGTAACTGAACTCTTACTTTACTTGTTTGCGAGAAGCGCTCAACCCATTGCTTGTTGTTTCTGATCTGCTCCTCTTCTTTCTTGAATTCACAGATGAGGCTGATGAAGATGAGGACGAGAACGAGAACGAGAACGAGGGAGCCATTGAGGTCAACCCTCTATCCGTTGCCGCTCCTCTAACCCGCAAGCGGACATGTAGTGGCGCCCAGGAGCCTCCCGCCAAGAAGAAGAAGCCAGCCGAGAAGAAGACGACCAAAACGGTCGTGAAGAGATCGAGACGAACGATCCCCTCCACCAAAGCGTAAATTCCTTCTCGGTTAATTCCAGTTCTTGTGCTATGCTGTTTCTCTCAATCCTCCTCTGATTTCTGAATTTTCCTTGCTCTACAGAGCTCCCTTGGATGCGAGCGCCGCTCTCGCGCCCGATGAGGCCAAGAAGCAAACTGCCCCGGTTATCGACCTCGAAGGCGACGAGGCCAATGCTGCCAATGCTGTTAACGCGCAAGCACAGACCGCTGATGCTCAAGATGCAGAGCTGGAGCAGCAGTCCCGCGTAGAGCCAGAAGCGCAGGACTCTGTTCACCAGGACAGGCCCCCTTCTCCTCCGGCCAACACCGCCGAGGAGACCCAAGACCAAGACCAGGAAATGCAAGATGGTGCCGCCCTTGAGCGGCCAGAAACTGAACAGGAGCAGCCAGCCACAGGGGCTGCTGAAGAAGAAGGTCCCGCTGCCGAGCAGCGGGTAGAGGACACCGCTATGACAGAGCAGTATCCTCTGAGCGATGCGCAATCAGGCGCCGCGCAGAGTAGCACCCAGCCAGACGGTGCACCGGATAGCGCGCCCTTGGCGCCGCCAACTGACCAAGGCGACGCGCCGCCAGACTCCTCCTCGGCACCGCAAGCCCAGGCTACAGCCAGCCCTCCGGCTAGGCCGAATACCAGGAAGAATGCTCAAGATACTGCCGAGAAAGAGGCAGCCGAGAAGGCGAAGGTTGAGGGGAAGAAGCCCGAGAAGCAGAAGACCGAGAAGTCAACTGCTTAGAAAGAGAAGGCGATGAAGCGGGCTACTGAGTTGATGCCGCCGCCAACATCGACTGGCCAGTCCGGTCAGTTGGTGATTCGCGATTCCCGCGCGGTTGCTGCCGCCGCTGCTGCCGCCGCTGCTGCCGCTGACCAGCCCCGCTTCCCCGACTACATGGTGCAAGTTAGCCATCAGCATCAGATCGGGCTTTCCCCCAAGGATAAGAAGCTTGCGCTTCAGAAGGGGAGGAAGGCCATTGCAGCGAACTGCGCGCTCCCGGCTCCAGACCAAGATAAGTCCATCTCCATCGCTTCTCGCGGAGTCCAGGACCAGGCGATCACGTCCCAGAGCCTTGAGCAGGTACTCGACATGGTCGGCTTCATTGATGCCAAGTGGGACAGCAATGTTCTCGGCACCACCAAATGGAATGGCACCAGTCTGGGCGATATCGACCACATGCGCGTCGACTGGAACAAGGTGGACTTGGGTTACAAACCCATGACCGTCTCCTCCAACACCGCTACTCTTGCTGCCAAGATGTTTGTGCATCGCAAGAACGCCGAGGATCTCGAGCAATCTTATGCGGTAAGCCTTAACTCATCCTCTCCGAGTTGCATTTTTTCTTCTCTCCTACTCGCTTTCTTTTCCTTTATCCATCACCCAGTCCCCGAGATTCTGGCCGAGTAGGCGGATGCCCTCTCGAGTAGCCGCCTTCTCGGGTTGAATCTTCATTTCTTTGCCTGACTTGTTTTTCTTTCACTTCTCAGAATAGCGTTCTGAAGCGGACCGACCTGCACCGTCGGCTACTCTGGAACCACGCTGTGGCCAAGAGACGCATCGCTGCACTGGAAAGGGAGAAAGTAGTTGTCGAGGCAGCCGACAAGAACTTGATGGACAGCACTCTGAAGCTGTCTGAAGTTGAAGGTACGCTTCTAGCTACGCGGTTCTTGCGTTTTTTGTTTACGCCCGCTTCTGCTTTTTGCGCTAACTGTTCCTATCCTGCAGCGAATTTTAAGGCTCTGGCTGAACAGCACAAGAACTGCCGTGCGTTTGTGGAGAACGCCGAGACCACCATCAAGAGACTCGAAGGTAAGTAATTGCCTACTCGTCTTCTTTTTTTCTTTTGCTTCTCCTCTTCTCTGCTAACCTTGTTTGTCTCTCCGCAGAAGATCACAAGACCTTCCTCGAGGAGCATCAGGACTGCGTCAAACCTGCTGAGGTGGAGGAGCGACTGGCAAGCCAATCTGCTGCCCTGCAGAGCGAGCATGCCACTGAGATGGAGGGCCTCCACGTCCGGCTGCGCACTGCGCTTCAGGATGCCATCAACATTGCTGCCGAGAAGGATAGAGTTATTGCCGAGAAGACAAAGGCTGAGACAGCATCCATTGCCAAGGTGAAGGCCCTTGAACAGGAGTGCGAAGTGCTGAAGAAAGCCAATGCTGGGCTCTTTACTCAGTTGGAGGGTCTCCGTCTGCTCGAGGAGAAGCATGTCTCCAACGAAGAATCATGGAAAACCCAGCTGCAGGAGCTTCGCCACGAGTTGAATCGTAAGTTTTCTCCTTTCTGCATCTCTTCTTCTCGGTTCTTCCTCTTCTCGGGCTCTGTTACTGAATTTCTCACTACCTTCTGCAGAAATCTTCCCTGACATTGTGTCCTCTTGCGCGCCTGCTTTGGCCAAGGCCCAAGCAGCTCGCATTGAGAAGGGCGAGGCTGAGGACACCAGAGCCGAGATTGAAGATAGCATGCTGGTGATGCGGGGGCAAATCGAACGCCTAGCCGGCGTGGGCACCGATCTGGTGCGCGTCGGCTTCGAACTCCACAAGCTATTCTGGCCTGAGGACTCCGCGCCGACAACCATTTGCGGCCTGGCTCTGAAGCTGCGAAATGTGAAGGCCGAGCTGAAGAAATGGCGCGCCTCGGGAGCTCGGGCGGGTGCTGACTTGATGCTTCTCTGCGTCGCTTCCTGGTACGAGAATCTGAACATGGAGATTATCCGCGGGAAGCGCGACAATTCCAGGTGGGAGATGGACCCCAACTGCGTGACCATGCGCAAGCTGATTGCGCATGAGGTTGCGGAGTTTGCTGACACGGCCACCTTCATCGACAGCCTCACCGAGCCCTGACACCGAGGTGGAGGAAGACGAGGAAGAGGATGAAGATGCAGAAACGGATTCTGACTTGGGCTGCTTCGAATCCCCTGGCAGCAGGGCCGGGAAGGGGAAAGGCGTCGCCGCCGCGAGTAGCGATGAGGAGATCGAAGAGATCGATACAGCTGCCCTTGGGTTTGGCACCTCATCAGGAGCCGCCCTCGACGACACGCTGCACCCCCGCGGCCAAGCTTCTGGCTCCTCCTCGGCGGCAGGGACCAGCTCGGTGGCCACGGCCACTTCTGACCGGGTAGCCACCGAGCAAGACGTCGAGATGGAGCAGTCCGTCCCCGTCCACTCGGAGGCGGATGCGACTACCGCCAACGCCGAAGAGGAAGCCGCGAGGACAGTTGCCGCCAGCTCGGAGGCGACCAAGACCACCACAGGAGATGAAGCAGCCCATGCTGGCGCCGACAACATCGCTACCTCAACCTGATTTTATCTGCAAACTTTTTTACTCAAACACTTATCAGATCCCCGGGATGCCGGGAGCAAATGTATCAGACTATTTCCGCTTTTGTTTGCTACTCAATTTTTATCCACACTTGTTTATTTCCAACTTAGTCAATTTGAGCAACCCTGGCTCGATGCCGGGTTGCGTTTCCATGCAAGTCCCCGAGTTGCATTTCTTATTCACTCCTTCTTTTCGTCTCAGCTCTACCCGCAGTTACTGCTTTATTGGTATTCGAGTCACAAGAGTCCAAAGGCGGAGTTGAAAATACTTAGCCACTTAGAAACATTCATAGTAACGCAGCCCACCACTTAGCCGAAAAGAAAAGAACGGTACAACAGTAAACAACACCCTACTCGGTTCCTGCACTCTTCCTTTCCTTAGCAATTTTTCTTGTGCTCATTGACCTTGTGCTTGTTCTCTTGCTTGCCATGAAGCCGGGTTTCGGACAGCAGCAGAGTCGAAGAGTTGGCATGTAGGTTTAAACACATTACTTAATGTACTTTTGAACTTTGAAGCAGAGCAACCGAGTAGGCAAAGAGTAAGGCCGAGTAGAAAAACTTAGAGCAATTTGGACGAGGGCAGTCCTCGAGTTCAATTTCAGATTGCAAGGTAGAAAAGAGAGTACATACACATTTTGCTCATGAATGAAAGCAGCAGAGTAGAGCTACATTCCAGGGACGCTTGGATTCCTCTCCAGCTTTGTCTACCCTGTTCTTCTGGGATGGCTGTACGTCGACTAGGTAGTATGCATCGTTGTGCAAAGCCTTGCTCACAATGAAAGGTCCCTCCCAAGGAGGAGAGAGCTTGTGCATCCCGGCTGTGCGCTGCACGAGCCTAAGGACCATGTCTCCTTCTCGGAAAACCCTTGGGTTCACCTTTCGGCTATGATAACGCCGCAGGTTTTGCTGGTAAATAGCCGAACGTGACAGAGTAAGCTCTCTTGCTTCTTCAAGCAGGTCAACGTCGTCTTCTCGAGCTTCTCTCGCCTCCACCTCAGTGTAGAGGGTTACTCGGGGGGAGTCATTCTCTAAGTTTATTGGCAATACGGCCTCAGCCCCATATACCAAGAAGAAT
This sequence comes from Alopecurus myosuroides, assembly GCA_028641055.1. Classification (NCBI taxonomy): domain Eukaryota; kingdom Viridiplantae; phylum Streptophyta; class Magnoliopsida; order Poales; family Poaceae; genus Alopecurus; species Alopecurus myosuroides. The sequence continues at coordinate 56,714,676 of CM054057.1, forward strand.
GGCGTGTGGCCGGTTGACCGGTTAGGGGTAGTCCTTAGACTCCACAACACCGCTGGCAACTCGTCTAGCCAACACCCAGGTGTTTTCAGCAGTGGCTCAATCAGCCTTGGTTTGATACCGGCTAGCACCATGCCATTTGCTCTTTCAACTTGCCCATTTGAGGCCGGATGCGCGACTGACGCAACATCTAGTCGGATATGCTTGTCTCTGCAGAATCGCGCCATTGCACCCTCAGCAAAGTTCGTGCCATTGTCCGTGATGATGCTGTGCCGGTAGCCGTATCTCAGGATCACATCCTTCAAGAAACTCACAGCTGTGGATCCATCGCACTTCCGAATAGGCTTCACTTCTATCCCCTTGGTAAATTTGTCAACAATGACCAAGATGTGAGTCATGTTGCCTCTAGCCGGCTTGAAGGGACCAACCATATCCAAGCACCAAACAGCGAATGGCCAAGTAATGGGAATGGTTTTCAACTCGGAAGCAGGCAAATGAATCTTACTTGCGAATCTTTGGCAGCCATTGCACTTCCTCACGATATCCTCAGCCTGCTTCAAGGCAGTGAGCCAATAGAATCCATGCCGAAAAGCTTTCTTGACCAATGCTCGAGAAGAGGCGTGATGCCCACATTCTCCTTGGTGTATTTCCACCAGAATTTCTTCTCCTTCTTCGGGTGACACGCAGCGTTGCAGCACACCAGTGGCACTTCTCTTGTGCAGCTCATCTCGGAATATGGTGTATCCCTTAGATCTTCTCTGAATCTGCCTCGCAGCAACTTCGTCTTCTGGTACGGTACCGTCCCTTAGAAAGGATAATATGGGCATAGCCCAACTCGGTGTCTCCCGTGTAGGAAACACTGGTTCGTCCACTTCCATTGGACAGGTACTTCCTTCTGCTCTGGAGGATTAGGAGCTCTCCTCTGGAGCCCTGATCGGTTAGCGAGAACTTCCTCAATGAATGCAACAGCTTCTGGGTCGAGAGGGGCAGTCCCCGAGTAAGGAAGGACAGTCCCCGAGTAGGGAATAGCAGTCCCCGAGTATGGAACGGCAGTCCCCGAGTAGGGAACGGCAGTCCCCGGGTTCTGTGTTGCACTCTCCCAGTCAATCTCCATGGGCTCGGCTTCTTCGCTCGGCAGAGAAGGAACAAAGATAGACTCCGAGTTGGGGGATGGCTTGATAGATGGCTTCCTCGAATGCTCCAAGGCAATCCCCGCCGGGATGTATTGCCGAGAAGATCCCAAATTGGACAGCTCGTCTGCTGCTTCATTCTCTGCTCGGTGGATGTGCTGGAACTCGCAGCCTTCGAAGAATCCAGTCATGGACTGCACCAGGAAGCGATACGATGCCATGTTGGCATCCAACGCATCCCAAGTGCCAGAAACTTGCTGCACCACCAGATCAGAATCGCCATAGCATATGATGCGCTGCACACCCACCTCCTTGGCTACTCGCAAGCCGTGCACCACGGCTTCATACTCTGCAACATTGTTGGACGCCTTGAAGTGTATTTGCAGTACGTACTTGAGCTGATCTCGCTTGGGTGACGTAAGCACTACGCCAGCACCAAGCCCTTCCTTCACCTTCGAGCCATCAAAGTGCATCTTCCAATAGTTAGAAACTGGAGTAGGAGGTTCATACTGCACCTCGGCCCAGTCCACTAGAAACTCCGCCAGGATTTGAGACTTGATAGCTTCTCTTCTCGCATATGCGGGAGCGTACGCGGCCAGCTCAATCGCCCACTTGGCTACTCGGCCACTCACCTCCTTGTTGCCCATGATATCAGAGATGGGAGCGGAGCTCATCACAGTGATAGGATGCTCCTGGAAATAGTGCTTCAGCTTCTTTGCGCCCAGGTACACGCGATAGGTCATCTTCTGATAGTGCGGATAGTTTTGCTTGGAGCTCGACAGCACTTCGCTGAGATAGTATACGGGGCGCTGCACACTTTTGCCTTCTTCTTCTCGTTCCACCACAATCACCACGCTGACTACTCGGTTAGTAACAGCAATATACAACAGCATAGGCTCCTTGGGTAGCGGACTAGCCAGGATGGGAGCGCTACCCAGCATTGCCTTCAGCTCATTGAATGCCATGTCGGCTTGCGGAGTCCAGACGAACTTATCGCTCTTTTTCATCAATTGGTAGAGAGGCAGGGCCTTCTCGCCCATTCGGCCGAGAAAACGGCTCAGAGATGCCAAACAACCAGTGAATTTCTGCACATCCTTCAAGGATCTTGGCAAAGACATACTCTCAATAGCTTTTATCTTTGAGGGATTGGCCTCAATGCCCCGACTAGAAACTAGAAAGCCGAGTAGCTTCCCAGCTGGGACACCAAAGGTACACTTACTTGGATTCAGCTTCATTTTGTACTTGCGTAGGTTAGCAAAGGTTTCCTCAAGGTCGGCAAGCAGAGTATGTGTTTTATTCGTTTTGATGACAATGTCATCTACGTACACCTGCACATTCTTGCCGAGCTGATCGTGCAAGCATTTCTGCATGCACCTTTGATAGGTTGCACCCGCATTCCTCAAGCCAAAACACATGACACGATAGCAATAAGCCCCGTATGGGGTAATAAAAGCAGTCTTTATTTGATCAGTGGGGTTGAGAGCGATCTGATGAAAACCCGAGTAGGCATCAATGAAAGACAAAAGCTCACAACCAGCAGTGGAATCGATAACCTGATCGACGCGAGGTAGCGGGAAAGGATCCTTGGGGCAGGCCTTGTTCAGGTCGGTGTAGTCGACGCACATGCGCCACGCGGTAGCAGCCTTGGGGTCCTCCTTCTTCTTCTCGACCATGACCGGGTTGGCTAGCCAATCCGGATGCAGTACCTCCATGATGAAATTGCTGACCAGTAACTTGGTGATCTGATCACCGATAGCTTTCCTTCTCTCATCTCCGAAACGGCGCATAGCTTGCTTCACCGGCTTGGCGTCTGGACGCACATGTAAAGAGTGCTCAACCAACTCCCTCGGGACACCTGGCAAATCTTCATTGGACCAGGCAAACACATCCCGATTCTCACGGAGGAAGTGGATGAGCTCGCCTTCCTATTTCTCCGACAACCCGGAGCCAATGATGGCTACTCGGTCGGGGAACTCGGGGTCTACCTGGACCTTCTTTGTCTCCTTAGAAGCCTGGAAAGCAGTGCCGTGCTGGGAGCTCGGCATCCCGGGCACAACACCTTGCGCAGCCTGCGCCATGGCCACCACTTCCTGTATTTTCTTCTTCTCGGCAGCGATCACCATCGACTCTGCCAGCTGAGAACCAGCAGAGGCACACTCTATGGACTTCTTGTAATCGCCAGCAATAGTGATCACGCCATTGGGGCCAGGGATCTTCATCTTCAAGTATGCAGTGTGGGTGGAAGCCATGAACTTGCTCAGAGCAGTTCTGCCGAGTAGAGCATGGTACGGGCTTTGGTGGTCAACCACCTCAAACTTCAGCCTCTCTGTGCGGCAATTCTCCCTGGTGCCGAATAGCACATCCAGCCACACCTGGCCCATTGGCGAGCAAGAAATTCCAGGCACAATGCCGTGGAATGTGGTCTTGCTGGGTAGCAGCATGTTCTCGCCGATGCCAAGCTTCTCGAGTGTATCCTTGTACACGATGTTGATGCTGCTGCCGTTGTCGATTAGCACCTTGCTGAACCTCACATTCTTCTCGGGACCCAGGAAGGTAGGATCCAGCACCAAGGCGTAGCTACCCGGATTGGGCATTACCTTGGGATGATCAGCTCGGGACCACGTGATCTCTACATTGCACCAGTGCATGTAGTGAGGAACAGCAGGGATCACAGCATTCACCTCCATAGCGCGCCTGTGCTGCGACTGCTTGTCGACAGGCTCAGAAGTGAAGATCATGTAGCTCTCGTGGTGCTCTTGGTACTGGTTGCGGCCCCCATCATCATTGTTGCCATTGTTGTTGCCTTGGAAGTTGTTGTTGTTGCCTCTGTTGTTGAAGTTGCGGTTGCGGTTGTTGTTGTTGTTCCGGTAACGCTCGTTGTTGAAGTTGCGGTTGGCTCCTAAAGCCACTTGGTTCACATTCTCTCTTCTCGGGAAGACAGGAGGTCGAGCTGCGGGTGCGCGAACAGGCTGAACAGGAGCATTCGCGACTGGCAGGGGAGGAGGAGGAGGTAATCCCTCATTCCTGATCTGCTCCCACCATTCGCACTGCCGAGTAGTGTGGTTTGCTGGCCTTGAAGGATGATGGGTGTGGAAGCTGCATGGGCCATCCTTCATGTCATCAAAGACAAGCTTCTTTGCTGGCTCCGAGTTGCCGCTACCCGACTGAGGAGCTCGGTATGGCTTCTTGTTGCCTTGGCCCTGGTTCTGGTTGCGCCCGTACTGGGCTCCAGCAGGTTTTTGCCCTTGGCTGCTCCCGGCTCCAATTCCCACAGCATTCACCTCCTCAGGGTCATACCGAGTATCTATTCGGTCACCCCTGCGCTTGTTGCGGAACTCGTTGCGCTTGAAATTTCTTCTCGGCTCGGAGGAGTCTAGCAGTGGCTGAGTAGGATCACCGAGCGCGTACTGATCCGCGATCTTGATGGTTTCTGCCAGAGTGTTCGGCATCTCCCTCTGCAACCTCTGCCATAGCATGCTGCCATGCTTGCATCCTTGCGCAAACCAAGTAATGGCCTGCGCCTCGTTCACACCCTCGCAGGTGTTCCGCAATGTGCTCCACCGAGTAAGATACTCGCGATCCGTCTCGTCTTCTCGCTGTCGGCAAGCCGACAGCTGCTGCGGCCTATTCGGCCTCTTGTACGTGCTGGTGAAGTTGCTGATGAATGCCTCCGAGAAGTCCAGCCAGCAGTTAATGCTGCCCTTGGGCAAACCATTGAGCCAAGTGCGAGCTGGACCTTCTAGCATTTGCGGCACATAGCGCACCGCCCATCTTCTGTTGCCACTCGCGATGTGAACTGCAGTGACGTAGTCGTTGAGCCAGTCTTCTGGCTTGGTGCTGCCGTTGTAGCTCTTGGTGCCTCTTGCGAGTTGGAAGTTCTTCACGGAAGGCTCGTTCATGATGCGCGGGCCAAAGCAAGCAGGTCCGGGAGGCCCTGTGTTCTCTAGCCGCGCAGACATGTTGATCCGATCCAGCTTGTAACGAACATCAGCAGGCTCCAGCACACGCTCTCCTACTCGGTCCAGGATATCATATCCGGCTAGCCCCATAGCCGAGTTGCCGTCATCGTATCTGTCCTCCTCCATGGCCACAGGCTGCTCCACCAGGTTGGCTACTCGGTCAACCGCACGCGGCTGAGCAGCAGCTACCTGGCGAGGCCTCTGCCGAGTAGGCTGAGCAGCCTGCTGCCGAGAAGTACCCGGACGATCTCCTCCTCGCGTTTGGCTCTGAGCTTTATGGGCTTGAAAGCCTGCTCCAGCAGAATTGTGTTTCTGGCCGGACTGACGCGGCACAGCTAACTGTTTCGCGGCGTCAGTCGGGTCGTACACCTGCAGTTGCCTGTTTCCACCCGAGGTGAGACTGCGGTCCTTTTCGCGACTGGGGTGCGGAGATGAGGCCTGATCCATAGATCTAGCCGCATGCGAATGCACCACCTGCGAGCCGCCAGCACCCGGGTTTGCCTTTCGGAACTCCTCATTCTGCCTTGCGGCCTCCAAAACCAACTCGTTAAGCCGTTCTTGCTGCCTAATGCGCGCATCGCCGTCGAGACGAGGCAACTCGGCGGCTACAGCCTCTGTAGCTCTAAGTGTCTTTGCGGGGGTGCTGTATCTAGGCCTGGTGGAAGTGTTTGCGGTGGCAGACTGACTAGGAAACTCTCCAACTTTCGCCATCTCGGCGCCTACGTTGCGCCGAGTGGGACCTACTCTACTAGCTCGCCTAGCGACTGGCGTGAAGCCGTGTGCCTTGTTGTACTCGATCTGGTCTAGACTAAGCTCCAGTCTAACCTTCTCTAACTCCGCCTGCTCGACAAGAAGTGCCTGGCGCTCCCTGTCGAGCCGCTCCTTCATGTTCAAGAGCTCGAGGTCGGTGGGAGGCAGCATGCCAGTTCTTCCTGCAGACGCAGGGATGGTCGGAGTAGTAGAGAGAGGAGGGATGTGGTTGCTCTCCTTCTCGTAGGGCTTGTGCGTCTTCCCGCCAGCGCTTGAGCCAGCAGGATCGTCGATGATGACCGCAGCGCCAGCGGCACCCTTGCCGGCGTCGCAGCCAGGCCGGCCACCATCACCTCAGCGCTGTTCGCGGAAAAGCGCGTAGGCCTTCCGCGAGCAGCGATGACGGCAGGAGGATCCTCTGCCACCAACACCTCCTCCGGGAACTCGTTGACGACGGCGGTGGAGACGTAGACGAGGTGCGAGCCGAAGGAGATCACCATGCCGCCCTCCGGCATGGCCTTGCCGCCGAAATCGCCTGCGTTGCCGGTGACGAAGTCGAAGGAGCCGAATCTGTGGACAAGGCCACAGACCACGCGCTCCGATGAAGAAGATCCCGTCCGAACAGAAACTCCAGCCAGCTCCGCTGGTAGCCCCACGGTGGGCGCCAACTGTCGTGGTGGTGTCACGGCAGATGCCATAGGATGGCTAAAGATGTGGGGACGAAGGACGCTGGAGGTATTCGGGGAGGGATCACGCGACGAGTAGTCACGTGAAGTAAAAGCAACGCACTGCAAACAATACGATCTACCCAGGTTCAGGGCCCTCGTGAGGAGGTAAAACCCCTACTCCTGCCTTTCTTTGTGTATTACGATGTCTCTCCGAGTAGCCACAATACAATGGATCTTGCTACCGAATAGCCACTCTTCTCTCTACGTGATGAACTAGGTCAAGATTCTAGGGTTTTCTTCCTTGTGATCGTCGTCCCTCGCGCAGGAGGCGGCGAGGCACCTTATATACACGGTGCCCAGCCGGATACGTCCAAACCTGGACAAGTGTCGACATAGTGTGCACATCGTCCTTCTTCCGAGTTCCCGCTGACAGCTTTGGTTCCTAATCTTGGATGGATTCGTAAAGTCGTTGGGCAAAACCAAGGGGACAGACTGGTATCACTGTGCCAAACACAGAGTAGGCCCCCCTTATCCTGCGACCGCCTGCTTCCACACTGTCACTGTCAGGCAGGCCGGTCCCAGATGAACAGTGGTTCGAATAGTGCCAAGTACGGACCCAGGATACGCGGGATCCTCTGTCAGAACGGCTCCTTTGAATTTCTGGCCCGAGTAGGTTCCCGCCATTTTTACTCGGGCCAACTCTTCTACTCGAATGGACAGAACTTGGTTGATCCCTTCTTCTGGTCATCTTTCCGTAAGACCGAGTAGCAGTCGACCGGGTAGCAGTTTACCGGGTAGGCGGCTACTCGACCAAACTTCTATTCTGACCCTTGCCTTTAGCACTTGCCCTTACCCTACTCGGGGGTAACCCCTCGACAAAACTTCATCAGGGCCCAGTTTACATATGACCCGGTAGCTAATGAGTATACTACCGATGATGAGAAGGTGAAGAAGTTGTATGAAAACTTGGTAAGTAAATACACCACCCTAGTTAGTTTTCTCTCGACGATCTAGTCGATTGCATTATAGTGTACTGGTGGAATTCTAAACGGTTCACGCTAATTGTGCAGAACGCAGAAATCGAAAGTGGTGGAACCTCGTCATCCATGCTGATGCTGCACGGCCCGTGGGACGACAATTTAAACAGGGCGCTGAACGTGACGCAGGGGAAGGAAAAGCACAAAAGGCCGTCAGGTGGCCGAGTTTGTGGCCTGGGCACGACGACGAAGCTCAGAGAGTACTTCAAGGATCCCAAGGAGGCGAGAAGGAATAGAAGGAGGACCGTCGAAGATATCCAACGTGACGAAGTCCGCGATCGCGAGATTGCAGACCTCAAGGCCAAAGTTGCCGATATTCCTAATATTGTCAAAGAAGCTTTGGCAGAACAAATGGGCAGCGTTTTGCCTACCATCTACGATGTGGTTACTCGATGGAATGAAGGAGGTCGAGTGGGGCCGTGCCCGGTGCCTAGCGTGCAGGGCAGCAACTCAAGAGACTTGTCCAGAGTCTCGCCGGCCAACGCCACGATTGCGGACCCACTGGTCACTCCGCCCGCCTACAACACGGCGCCGATAGTGACTCCGCCCGCCTCTAGCCGCCTGACCATCCGTTGCGTGCCCACAGTGGGCGGTCCTCCGCCGAATGAAGAGCGTGCACTAACGAACGACAGCCGCCTGGCCATCAGTTGCACGCCCGCCGCCAGCGGTCCCTCCCCAGTCAACAGTAGCACGTCCGCCGTCGTTGGCCCCTCTCCACTAGAGGATCTCGACGCCATCGCCAGCCAGGTAAATAGTTACGCATTGGAGCGTCGATCTTCCTTTGCCTTAGACTGGCATCTCTGACGCCCTGCATGTTTTCCGCAGAACGACGACGTTCCATGCACTCTCCTACACACAGTGGACAACGTGTTGAAGGATGTTGCTGTGGGTATGATCGTTCAACCGTCAACCCGCAGGTTCCACAAAAGGCCGATGCGCGAAGACGTATATAGAGTTCGATTGCTTCGGGTGCTGGCGGGCTACGACGACTTGTTGCCTCCCATTCAACCCTACCAGGAAGAAGATGACCCCGATACCCTGACGCTGCTCCAGTGCCAACCTTGGAACATGGAATGGCCGAAGAGCCAGATTCGCCTGGGAAAGAGGGGCGCCCTGCAGACATCGCCTCTAGAACTGCCGGCGAGAGGCACCACCTCGAAGACAACCCCTCTAGAAGCGCCGGAGCGGAGCCATGGCAAGACCGTCTCCGCGCCGTCGCCTACCCCTGACATGGAGATGGCACAACACCCGGCGGATGACGTTGATCTTGATGCCATGGATTTCATCGCTGATGACTTTGATGGCGGAGATTACATTGCTCCTCCCCCAGAAGAACCCTACCATAGCACGGAGGATCGTGCTGAGGCTCCTCCCGCGGATAAATCCAATTGCAAGCGTCTATTTGGTTCTCAGGAAGACACGCCTCCACATGTCGCCCCCTGCACCGAGACTCAGAAAAGTGCGAAGGGAGGAGTTATTTTCAGCCCTAGCACAATCTGTAAGGCGGCTAATGAGGAGATTGAGAAGGAGATCATTCCGAAAGCGCCGAAGCCGTGGAAAAGAGGACCTAGATCCAAGGCCGCAAAGTCCGCGAGCCAGCCTGCTAAGATGCCGCTCCGTGTTCAGGACGGCCCACCTACATCTAAGCATACGAAGATGCATGTGATTGGTCAGCCTATGCTTAGCCAGAGCAAGCTCAAGGACACAAGTGGTGATATGCGGAGTTTGCATGACAACATTCTTTTTCTTGAAACGTGCCTTCTTCAAACCAAGGATCCATCATACCCGGTTTTCATTGCCATGGTGCCAAAGGACTTGGGCTTCGTCAAATCAACCGGCGCGGATAGGATAGTAATGCGGTTTTCGGACATCTTCGATATGTTCCATAGCAAGACGCTGCACTACTCCATGCTCCATCTATACTCGCTCAGTCTGGTGGTGCAAGTCAGCAGGGATAGTACACCGGGCATCGCGATAGTGACCCCTTCTACATGCGCCACGACGTGTTGTGCTCCGTTGGGAACCAGGTAGTCGCGTCGACATATGTCCGGGACTTCATGCTGGCGAACCAGACCAAGGATTACATCCCCATGACTTACTTTGCCGGGTAAGTCAATATTCTTAGCCAAATAAAAAGTGATTTTCTTTAGATTTTCATCGCTCCTTTCCAACACTTTGTTTGGATTGTTCCGCGCAGATATACACAATACACACTCATCTGCATTTGTATCAGTCATTCGCATGCCACGTATCTCGACTCAGGGAGTGCGGTAAAGAAAGACTACTCCAATGTGAAGAAAGTTTTGGATAATGCTCTTACCGGCTACCACGCAAGGGGGGGCATAATCGCTAGGGATAAGGTCGTTCAGGGCGCTCGGGTGTTCACCCACACGACGACTTTCGCGTGCGTCAAGCAGCCGGCAGGCAGTAACCGAGACACCTACTATGTCCTCCATCATATGCGGGCGTACGTACGGGATCAAAAGTTCCTTACCCTGCCTAGTCAAGTCCAACAATGGGCCTCCCGCTTGTCGATGGTCGCCGATGACAAGGTTAGAGAAGAGATATATGATATCCAGAAGTGCTTTGCCACGAAAATCGTTCATGAAGTGGTGAACAAGAGTGGGACATTTTTACTGCCGGTTCAACATGCCGAACCGCGACATAGATACCTACCTAGCAACTGCCTGTGACGACATGCCCTTCATCAGTCCGGAGGGCTGTCTCGTTGTAATCCTGGGAGGATGAGTCAGAAGGAGTGAGAACTATTGTAAGGCTTGCTATATTTTCCGAAATTAGTCGAACTCAATCGTTAGGGTTTTGAATCGTCCATCGTGTAACAGATGCTCAGTTATGTCAATGCTTAGATATCTTTCTTTTCATTATTGCGGTCTTACTTGTGATGGTCGTTCGATCTTTTGAATAAGTAAATGCCGATGATTAAAAGAGTTGGTTCACACTCAGATGGCCTAGGTGGTCAGTTGCGCCTTGTGATTTTCACAAAGTTAGGATCTTGTGCATCCCACTTGGCGCAGCTGCACCACCTACGGCCGCTTGTATGTGTCCACCCTAAATATGAGGCACACATCGTTACGGTTATGAATCGTCCATTCTGTAACTGATGCTTAATTATGTCAATGCTTGATTATCTTGCTTTTTATTATTGCGGTCCTACTTGTGATGTTCGTTCGATCTCTTCAATAAATGCCGATGATTAAAAGAGTTGGTTCACACTCAGATGGCCTAGGTGGTCCGTTACGCCTTGTGATTTTCACAAAGTTAGGATCTTGTGCATCCCACTTGGCGCAACGGCACCACCTACGGCCACTTGTATGTGTCCACCCTAAATATGAGACACACATCGTTACGGTTATGAATCGTCCATTCTGTAACTGATGCTCAATTATGTCAATGCTTGATTATCTTGCTTTTTATTATTGCGGTCCTACTTGTGATGTTCGTTCGATCTCTTCAATAAATGCCGATGATTAAAAGAGTTGGTTCACACTCAGATGACCTAGGTAGTCCGTTGCGCCTTGTGATTTTCACAAAGTTAGGATCTTGTGCAACCCAGTTGGCGCCGCGGCACCACCTAGGGCCGCTTGTATGTGTCCACCCTAAATATGAGGCACACATAGTTACGGTTATGAATCGTCCATTCTGTAACTGATGCTCAATTATGTCAATGCTTGATTATCTTGCTTTTATATTATTCGGTCCTATGTTCGTTCGATCTTTTTTTTAGTTTCAAAGATTTGATCCTTTGTGTTTAACTTTCATCTTATTTATGTCATATTTCTTCACTTACTACTTATTGCAGACATGTTTAAAACTATTGTTTTTGTTTTTATTTCTTGTCATTACAGATGCCGAGGTGCTACGTGGTGTTTAGAGGCAGGGTTCCAGGAGTCTACGATCACTGGGAACACTGCTACGAGCAGATGAACAAGTTCAAAGGGAATGCCTACAAATCCTACAACACAAGAGTGGCGGCAGAATCTAGGTGGTTCATCCATCTCGAGGAGGAACAGAAGAAGAACAACAAGTGGATGAAGACCATCGCCGCCGCTCTTGTCGTCGTCGCCTCGCTCGTCATGCTATGGTTCCTAGTTAGATGATTAGGTTATCGGCGACTAGATATGTCACTTGTCCCGATGATGAAGCATCATCGATCGATGTAATCGGTCCCGATGATTAACCGTCTGATGTAGGTCACTTGTATCTATTTGACTCTGATAAACACTTTCGTATTCATAATCAACTGTTTGATGTAGCTATTCGTAATTCTAAGCAGTATGACCAAATATGATATATCATTTGTTCATCAGAGAACTATTTTGATACATTTTGTCTACTGATATTCTTCTGTAGCCATGGTGTATAAATACGGTACTGCGTATTTTAAAAAAAATACAGCACAGTATAGCCATGACGCACCAAAAAGGGTACCCGTGACGCACCTGGGAGGATAGCCGTGACACGCAAAAGTTGATACCCGTGGCACACCAAGTAACTTAGCCGTGGAGGCATTACGTATCCGTGACGCACCTAAATTCCTAGCCGTGGCGCACCTCCGGAGTTAGGCGTGACGCGCCTCGCAATAGCCGCGGCGCACCGAGCCCGTGCGTCACGGGTATCAATAGGCGCGGCCCACCAGCTAGGTGCGTCACGGCTAAACCCATAGGCACGGCGTGATAGCCGTGACGCGCCCAGGTGCGTCACGGATAAGCAAAACGGTGCGTCACGGGTAAACTTTTCCCTAGTAGTGCCTCTACGGCTCAGTCTGTCTGTCGTCCAGCATCTGTTCCTCATAGCTGGCCACAAGAAGACCTTGCATTTGTTTGGCGCCCGGGATTGCCAGATCTGAAGTGCCCCGGCGAACCTCACCGACCCCTGGAAAAGTGCCCTGTACGCAGAGCGCGTCGAGTAAGAGAGATTTGCCTCCCAGCTCCACCTGAGTTCGTCCTCTCTCCCTTCTGAAAGGGCGATCCCTATCAAATTTTCGGCTAGCTCGATGAGCTTGCGGATCTGTGGGGCGTTTAGGTCCATAGGCACATCCTCCAACCAACCCCCGGCAAGGCCCTCTCGGACCGTCCTGGACGTACGTGCCCGCTTGGGCACCTTAAGTAGGAGATTCGGCGCTAGGTCTTCAATGCGGCCGCCCTCCAGCCACCTATCCATCAAGAAAAAGTGGAGGCTCCATCGCCTAGAACCGAAACAGTCGCGGCCTCAAAAAGCTGCCTTGCCTCCCGCGGAACCTGGATATTGAAATCTTTCCATGGCTTCGATTCGTCCGTCCTACCGAGCCACAGCCACCGTGCTCTCAGGGCCAGGTTCATCAGTCTCAGGTTCGGCACCCCGAGTCCCCCAGGTCCTTAGGCATGCAGACCCTATCCCAAGCCACTAGATAGTGTCCTCCACGGGCCTCTTTGCGTACTCTCCACAGGAAGCCCCTGAGGATTTTATTGATGTCGGCCAGCATACTGATGGGGAGATCAAGCGACATCATGGAGAAAATGGACACCGCCGACAACATGGTCTTGATCAACTCTAGTTGCCCGCCTGCCACCCAAGGAGGTACCCTGCAATAGCGTCCACCAGGTATCGGAGTTGTTCCGCTGAAGGTTTCCTGAGGCCTAAGGGGAGACCAAGGTAGCGCAGAGGAAAGGGGAGAATATGACAGTGCAGCTCCCTAGTGACCAGCTCCGCTTCTTCGCCCCCACAGCGAATCAAGTGCGCAGAGCATTTCCCCAGATCTGTACGCAAACCGGACGCCGCCCGAAGTCTTCCACAAGCATGGCGAAGACCCTAAGGTCTCGCACGGTAGGGCGCGGGACATCACGACATCATCCGCATATATGGCCGTGCGGTGGTGCAACCCAGTTCTGGCCAACCGGTCCAACAATCCATGGGCCGTAGCCCTCTCAATCAGTAGGTGGAGTATCTCCATGGCCATGATGAAAATCTAGGGCGATAGGGGATCTCCTTGCCGTAGTCCACGCCTGTTGAAGATCTTGGAACCAGGCCGGCAATTTAGAAGAATCCTCGTGGAAGCCATCGACAATAATCCACAGATAATGGAGATCAGCTAGCCTCCAAAACCGAAGCTCCTCAACACCTCTAGAAGGAAGGCCCAGCTAACAGTGTCAAAAGCTTTTGTTATGTCGAGCTTAACGAGTACCGCTGCCGTACCCAGGCTATTGAGTCTATGGGCCGTGCCTTGTACCGTCATGAAATTGTCATGGAGGCACCTTCCACGCACAATGGCACTTTGATGTTTCCCCACCAGCTGCGACAGGACCGTGGCCACCGGAGCTGAGATCACCTTGGCCACCAACTTAGCCATGTTGTGGATCAGGCTGATAGGTCTAAAGTCCTTGACCTCCTCTGCCCCGTCCTTCTTGGGAAGCAGTGTGACGAGGGCCAGATTAACTGCTCCAAATCCACGGGTATCATGGCAACCCAACGAGCCAAAAGCATCCATGACGTTTGCTTTTATGGTTCCCTAGCAGGCCACGAAGAATCTATTGGTGAAGCCATTGGGCCCTGGACATTTATCCAAAGGCATATTCCGGATGGCCTCCCAAACTTCTGCCTCTGTAAATTCCCCCTCTAGGTGCCCCATATCCATTATCGGAAGGCCCAACTGATCAATGGCCAATGAGAACGGTCATCAAAGAAGTCATCCACCGCCTCAGCTTTCTCGTCATGCTCGGTGCGCCTAGCTCATCAAAGAAGCTCATCAAAGAAGCTCGTCGACCTCCACGCCTAGGAGCTCATCAAAGAAGTCATCCACCGCCTCAACTTTCTCGTCATGCTCGGTGCGCCTAGCTCCGCCTACTAAAAGGTGGTTGATGAAGTTCTTCCTACGCCTGTGGATAGCGTGTGAGTGGAAGAACTTGATACAGGCGTCGCCCTCTTTAATCCACATGATACTGACCCTTTTTCTTGCCAAGGTCCTCTCCAGAGAAGAGAACCCAAAAGCTTTCCTTTGAGAAAGTGACGGCGGCGGTCTATGGACTCATCGAGGCGGAGGATGACCTCATTAGCCACAAGGATTTGTAGCTTTATGCTCCTCACAAATCTTTCGTTCCAGCTAGCCAATGCCTTAGCAGTTGCACGGCACTTGGTATCCAAGTTTTTGAAGGGATTTACATCTCGCGGCATTGAGAGCCAGGCACCCCGTACCACCTCTTGGAACCCATCCACCTTGGTCCAAAAGGACCGGAAATGAAATCTACGCCCCATCTGAAGGTCCGGAGCAAGGTGCAATAGAAACTGACAGTAATCCGAGGGGCCCGACGAGCCAGCTACTAGGAGAGCATCCGGGTAGGCCTCTTCCAAATCCATGGTCGTGAAGACCTTGTCCAGCTTCTCTAACGTCGGTCGCGACCTCTCATTCGTCCACGTGAAGCGGCGACCATTCAGGTAGACATCCTTGAGCTCCAACAACGAGAGAGTGCGACGGAAACGATTTGTATCTGGCCTTCCGGTCGGCCGGCAACGCCCTCATGTATATGCATGAGTGATGGATCGGTCTTGCGTTCCTGCCGGCCACCGTCCACGGACGTGCATGGAGCAAGATTTTATGGACTCCACGTACAAGTCGCTGGTGGCTTGCTGTACACACGTGGGTCAGCTCCGACGTGACTTGCTGCAAGTGACACAAGATGGCTGCTGGATGGTGAAGTTGGGACACATGATGGTGACGGTCAGATTATCATGGAGCCAGAAATCGCCCTAAAATTGGGCTACCGTTGGCATGGTTGTAGACTTGAAACTCTCATATTTGATGGCACCATGGGATACGCACGCCATGGCATATTCAGCTACTATTATTGTGGTGCTGATAATGATGGGCGATTTCAAGATGTTTCTTTCGGATTACGAGTGTATATGTTGAGTTCGAGATTACAAGTGATGACAGAGGCGAGATTGGATATGGTGAAAACTTTGAACCGGATGATCGGTGTTTCACAGCTGTCTCGGCAAGTGCAGGCGGCAACACATGTGGACTTATTCTTGGGGGTGTTGTTTTGGCACGAAGTCTCGACTTCCGGGGTGAAAACCCTAGGCCTGACCTTCACGTGTTGTACCTAGCAGTGACGGATCTCTATTGGCCTCCATGTTGAAGGCATTGTTCGGAATTCAGTCAGACTTTCTTTGGGTGAAAACTCATCAGGCGACAACGGTGTATGTGCACGGTTCCCTTATTTGGAGGCGTCGTTCTTGGAGAACCTTTTTGCAGTCCTGGTGTGGCCTCTCGTGGTGGTGGTTCATGCTGCTTGATTTGATCGTTCGACGAGGTATTCTTTTTTTCTTTTGATGTGTGCATCCTTAATGTCTTGACTAGATCTGGACACTATGTTGTTGCATAGGTTGGGTGTAATCGATATCTTTCTGATATTAATATATTCTATTTATCAAAAATAATAATAATGAGGAGCTTTGCATTACTTCTATAGTTCAGGGCCCAGAGTAATGTCTTAGTCACGTAAATTGGAGGACTTTGACTCCCCCAAAGAAGTAAATGATGTTGAAAACTTGGTAGGGGATAATATTACAACTAGATAACTATTAATCTTCCAAATACTAGCGTGTCAAATTATCTATTTTTGGTGGGAACAAGTTTTTTAGGGTTTCATAATAACATCCGTGGAGGCAGGCTATTCGAGATAAACTCTATTTATTTTCCAAATAAACATTTTTAGTTTGTAGATCGGTTAATTGTTAAGTATTTAGGCAATTTTTGTGACATCGCTAGTGGTCATGTACGTTTCAGCTCTGTTGCGTCTGTTAGAGTCGTGTAGCAATTAATATGGACTTTCCGTTTTTGGCCGCCAAAATAAAGTCATCGGCTCGGGTCATTCCCACATGAAGCACGTGTGGGGATCACCTCCACATCTCATCTTTCTTCATACCAACTCATACTAGTGGGAAGATAGTTCACCTTATAAATTAGTGCAAAACTCTCCCAACTAGCAATGTGGGACTAAACTCCCACCACTTGTTATGGCAACATGAGTCTCTAGAAATTAAATGGAAATTATCTAGTGAGTCTAAAACCCACCTCCAAATTTTAGCAAATTATAACCTTAATAAATCAGTCAGAAGGATCTTTGGACAATTTAGTTTTGCTGAAACATACCATTGTTATCGTTAAAAATGTGTTTAGACCAACATGTTCCTGAAAGAGCAAGGCTGCTGCTACAATGTCAAGGGCACGCGGCGACGCAAGTTCAGTTCATGGAAGAAAAAGGTAACTAGGAGATGCAACCATGCGTTTCCGGGTGAACAAACATAATATACGGAGAAGACTCCAGAAGAGTTCACATAATCACAGCTGCTAGAGCCACTGGTGGTGGTAACAACGAAGTGGTGCTCTAATTTCACGTCTAGACATCACAAAGTCGATAGTCAGATCCAATGTTAAATTTTTTCGAAACTGCAGATCGTCCAAAGATATATTTTGTATCAATATACACTGCCTAGGTGAAACCAAGTGATGAAGGACCAAGTTCTGGATACTCATTTTGGCTATACCCTAGTTTCTTTCTTGCTACTACATCAGGCACAAAGTGTCCGGGTTTGCCTCTGAACAACAAACTCGGCCTCAATGATGCCAGTTATACCGGCTCTGATCTTCTATCCTATTCAGACCATGCCTAGATCCTCAGGTGTACCTGCAGAAAGTAGGAGATCTCCTGTTAGTGACCCACACACTGACACACATATTCTCCATAAAGTACATCAATTGTTTAGTAAAGATTTCATTACGGGTTAATATCAGATCACCTTACCTTCCCCGAGTCTCAATGGGAGGCAACATGCTGGTGTCCACAACACACATATTCTACCTTTTCTCGTGCTATTATTTCCTAGTAATAATGATTTATGGGTTAATGAATGGATTGCTCTTAGGAGCCTCGGTGTACTCAGTTTCGCCCCTAGGTGAGAGTCGTCCTCAGTTTTGCCTTTACTACCGGCGACTTTATCTGAATTGGGATGGGGCAGCCGGGACAAATGCCCTCCCCCATTGGTCTCGGTTGTGCCAGGACCCGAGACAAATGGGGTTGACCACGTGGTAGTTGTGCTGGAACCTGGCCAGGGCTATTCGTCCCGGTTGTTACCACGAACCGGGATGAATGCCCCTTCTGCCGCGGCAGCACTTTTGCCTTTTTCTCTGCCATGGCAGAGTTTTTATTTTTTGTGTTTATTATTTTCCTTTTTATGTTTTGCGATCCCCAGACCTCCCGGATCCCATGAGAAGAGAGGAGCCCTGGTGGCCCCTCCCCGGATCCTAGGAGAAGAGAGGAGCCCGGTGGCCCTTCCCCGGACCTCCCGGATTCCAGGAGAAGAGAGGAGCCCGGTGGCCCTTCCCCGGACCTCCCCGATCCCACGAGAAGAGAGGAGCCTCGGTGGCCCCTCCCCGGAGCTCCCGGATCCCACGAGTGAATAAGTAATACATATATATAGAAAAAGAAGGAACACTTATATCACATAAGCAAAGTATATCGAGCATATTACATGACCGATGGAATGAATTACAAAATCAAATTCAGCCCCAACCGGCACTATAGTACTCTCCATTTACATTTAGGATCTCTGCATCTAAGAAGCCCGCAATTTCCTCCTGAGTTGCTCGTATGCGGTCCCTTCGTAGAAGACCGCCCCGGAGCCGTTCGATCTAATATAAAGAAGAGTGGTCAATATTATTAATGAAACTAAGTAACCAAAATAGATGATAATAAGAAAAATTGACGACTAACGTACATGAAAGTGCTTTAAATCTCTGCCCTTGGGATAGGTCGTCTTACGAATGAACTAGCAGACGTAGTATCCACACAAGTGATTCCCGTCTCCTTGTTGCAAGAACTTTACGAGAACATGATTTCAATCAAAATATTACTCAACCAGCCATGATAATGGTATCGACACTAGAATCAAGGAGATGTGCGGATCTAGATAGTAGTACTTACTTGCACAATATCAAATGTAAGCTCTGATTTCCATCCACCAGGAGAATTTTTCGTGAACCTCTTCCAAACGCTGCCCGAGAAAGAAAAATAATAAAAAGAGTTAGTAATTAGTTGATATCTGAAAATTAAACAAAGTAGTCGATATATTGCCATATATAAAGACTGAAATTAATAAAGATTGAAATTACCGCTGGATCATTTCCTGCATGTCCGCCCACATCGCTAGGGGCTTACGTTTTGGGTCCATTACCAATTTTTTTCCTTTGTCAACTTGGAAGATTAGCAGAATATACTAGAAGTTGCGCATGCAGAACTTATCAATTATACACTGAACATCGAGTAAGGAAAACAGAATGCGTACAACACAGTAACACTAACCCGAAGTTGTAAGGAAATAGTATTTCTCGTCGGTGTTGGTGAAACATTATTGGCCTCAGAATATTATATCCTGTATCCTTGGGAGATAGCTCAAGAGTCTTATGATTAACAAAATGTGGGTCAATGAACCCAATGTCATAGATTCCACCTCTTTTACATTCGAGAATCTTCATTCTGCAATTATAATATAATGAGTGTACTATATATATATATATGAGTATGCAATGAACAAGGTGAGCTAGCTAGAGACTTAATTAGAGAAATAAATACTTACAGACAATAGGCACTAACAATAGATTTGTCTAGGGCCTGCTGCTGGAATAACTGAAACAATTTGGAAAATTGAATCAGAACCATTCCATCTCCATACCCGTAGTGCTCGCCTCTAACTGCGAGACATATCCAGTCCTGAGATTTCTCAGCAGCTTCCATATACCAACTATGCACTCTTCGCATTTTCGTTGGTAGATCCTTTATCTCGTCGGGTTTGACGAGAGGTTTCCCGTACTGGTATTTGTACGCACATTCAGCTTCGGGGAAGTAGTCTATTGTTTGCATATACTCAACAATGGACAAACCCGTAGCAGCTGCCCTTTCTCCGTACAGTTGTATAAACTCCGGATCAATTTGCTCGTCAGCATTAGTGCTTGGCCCCACCTGGGTATTGGAAATCACTTTGAGCGGGGAGATGGATTGTTTTTTCTGCTCTCCGAGCTGGGCAACTGATTTTCCCGCTTGCGCTACTACTCTTTGTCGACCGCATCATTTCCTGGTGTGACTTCAAAATAGAGCGGTCATAGTCAGATGACAGACTCGGCTCGGGTTGATGAAGAGTCTTCACCATTTTCCAAGCTCGTTCTACATCTTCTTCGATCTCGGGGCAATCTGCCTTTTTCTGCTCCTTCCGCTTCGATTTCCACCCCTCGTATTCGTCCCTTGCAATTTTTTGGGTTTGCTCAGGAGTATAGTCGTAAGGTAACTTGGGTACCTCCTTTGCTACCTTCGAGAGGGGTGACCGTTGATGTTTGGGTGATCTTTTACGTTTCGGCAGAAACTTAGTGGGCGGAGAAGGCTGACGCGGCGGCGTAGGCGACCGCGGTGGAGAAGGCTGACGCGGCGGCATAGGCGACCGCGCTGGAGACGTGCACGGCGTAGGAGACCGCGCTAAAGACGACATGCATGGCGGAGATGACCGCGCTGGAGACTATTGCGCTGGAGAATGTCGAGGAGTCGATGGCCTTGCCGTCTGATTTGGAAGCACAATGCATTCCTTTCGCCATAGAACGGTCAAGTTCTTGGCTTCTCCAAGTTCAGTCAACTCTCAGTCTTCACCTTCAGGGAAATCAAGCTTCACCCGCTTGAATCCGTTGACAACTTCATTGACCCCAACAACAGCGTAGCCCCGTGGAACCGGAATACTATGGTGAGTTGGTTCGTTGCCAATTGGTAAGACATAGCCGACCGCCGCCTTGATGGTTATATTGACGACCTTC
Source organism: Alopecurus myosuroides (assembly GCA_028641055.1). Taxonomy (NCBI): domain Eukaryota; kingdom Viridiplantae; phylum Streptophyta; class Magnoliopsida; order Poales; family Poaceae; genus Alopecurus; species Alopecurus myosuroides. The sequence continues at coordinate 56,735,067 of CM054057.1, forward strand.
ACGTGGAGCTAACAGGTTGTCATCTCCGTGATATCATCCGCCGGGTGAATCATCGGCGGTGCATCATCACCCGCGAGCTGCATGGACGCAACACTGCTTTTCCGATGAGAATGTCCGGCGCCGGTAGCCTCGACTTCACCTTATGCCATGTGTGGTACGTCGGTAAACACTATCTGCTGGCTAAGTGTGTTAATTTGGTAAAGCTGCTTCATTGCTACATCCTACGTCCGCTTTATCTGGTGTTCAACTTGATGCCTCCAGTTTGCCTGACTCTCTGCTTCAGCTGCCTCCGTGTCCTTTTTCGGTTGACGGCTTCTATCGGGTTATTTCTTTTTGGTGTCGTCAAACCCAATACTCCACGGAGGATTGCCTTTTATGCCTCTTGTATGCCCTACGTGTTCCTTATTCCCGAGGGCGCGTGCGAGCTCGTCGTTCTCTCTATCTGGCACGAACTTCCCCTCTTTAACGTCCTTTATTGCGCTTCTCAGATTTTCTATGGGTAGAGGATTCTCTTTATGCCTTAGGTTATAGATTGCTTTTCCTTCGGCGTCAACCGTGCCCCATGCCCGTAGAACCATGACCTTGTCCGCTCGACCCACAAGAACGGCTCGGGAGTGATCCCCAGCTCAAGCAGGTCGTTCGCCCATTTCTCCCACTTGGGACTGGAACCCTTGTAGCCAGCTTGCCCCATAATATGGTGATATACCTTTTTTGTGGCGTTTTTCTCATTTGTTTTTGTCCTTCCCTGTGCATTCTCTGACAGCTTGTACTTCACAAACTCTGCCAATAAGGGTTTTATTTTCTCATCCCTTGAGTGAAATCTGGAGTCTTGCCCTTTTTAACATAGTCAAGGTTTAATCTTTTCTTCCAGTTTTTGAATTGCTCGGCCATCTTTTTCAGAGTCCACGCCTTGACCTTCGAGAAAAGATGCTCTTTGGCTTTTTTACTGACATATGAATTCCTTCACTTCGCGGATCTTTTGGCTCATTTCACTCATGAACAGTGATCGGGATGTGATCCCCATCTAGCACTCCGCATTGCTGCACAAATTTTTGGGCAACATCAGCGGGAAGCTCGGGTGCGCCGTCTGCTGCGATCGTGTCGATCCTATATCTTTATGTACCTTTCAACTTCTTTGTTACGCCACGTTTAGTATTTTTTTCCGGTTGATATGCTTGAACCGGATGGCTAAAAATCTAAAGACTGATAATACATGTATATAGACAACGGATACTTCATTAATTAACATATCTATATATATGCACCTCGGAGCCGGTGTTTGTAATTTGTACGGCTCTGCCGGAGCCGTCGGCTGCTCCCTTATCGGAGCAGTCGACTTCTCCCTCACCGGAGTCGTCGTCTTCTCGCTCATCGGAGCCGTCAGCTTCGCCCTCAGTAGAAACCTCTCCCCGGATGAGCTCCGGATCTCCCTCACCGGAGTTGTTCATCCACTGGCTCACATCAGTCTCTCCGTCGGCCCCGCGGATTAAACCCTTGAGCAAGTTTTACGCATCTTCGTCTCTTGGTTCCATACTATATATTCTGAAAATATACAAAAAGAGTAACTATATGTTCGAGATCCATTTCATCAAAATTGCTTATAGATAATAACTAATTATCCATTTCATCAAAATTTCTTATAGATAATACACAAAAAGAGCAACATATTCATGAAATATTTAAACGTATCAATACACACCAAGAGTTACATAGCTCGGGTTCATTTTATTTAACCCTAATACATCACGATCGAATAATATCACTTATACATAGTCTCATGACATCTCTCAAACTAATTAACTCCGATCGGGTCCTAAGCCGCGGGGTGCTGAGTCGCGGGTCCTACGCATCCATAGGTAAGGAACCCTCACAGGGTCATAGCTCACGTGGTAAGGAACCCTCCGAATAATCGACTAACTGCTGCTATACTCCCTTTCGATCAAGTACATGTAGCAACGGACGTGCTCGTCCTCCTCTCTGATACGATGTTTGTACCACCTCCTCAGGGGCCGGCTCTCTCCGCACCGACCGTGGCCCACGCGATGACCACCAAAGAATATCCAGGTCGAGCACGTCACCCAGATTTCTCACCAAGCCGCATGTCCCGGTACTAAGGACCTCCCAGTGCCAGCCCGGCGGGGCCTAGTCCCGGACATCGCCCGCCGGGTCCAACAGAGACATGAACTAAAAACAGGCCCGGACAAAGTAAATATTCTGTAATAAGTAAAATAGCTTAGTGTTTCTAACTTAGTAAAAAATAGTAAATGGAGAAATATGACATAAATAAGATGAAAGTTAAACACAAAGCATGAAGACAAGGGTTTCTGAGAAACTAAACAAAATCACAGACGTAAGTGTTTGTGAGATCCGAACAAAGTTGGACCATTTCGTGCACATACATACTGGTGATATTCTTCATAGCCCCGTCTGGGGCTATGAAAAATATCACCATTACGTATATGCACCAAATGGTGCAACCCAGTTCTTCTGATCGCACTAACACTAATATTACAAAAGCGACGTTCCTTAGTTCCAACCGAAACCCTCAGCTTCATCCATTCCCCGGAACTAGGGTTTCTTAACTTTAGTAAGGAGTATGACTAGCAGATCAGATCGAGTCTTGCCGAATAAAGTTGCGACTCGAACGGGACATAACAGATGTAGCATCCCAGATTATCCATATCATGTGTGAAAACGTTGCAGATCACTTCCACTTCTTCTTTTTCAGACACGACAGGATAATCTGGAATGATGTTATGCCCTTTTTGAGTCGCACGTTTATTAGGAAAGAGTGGTTCTGATCTGCTAGTCATACTCCTGCCTAGACCTTCACATTTTGTGCTTGTTACGAGGTAAGTACATGTGATGGCGATCCGGAAAAGGGCGAAGAAAGGGGTTTTTGGAAATCTTTGAAACTAAACAAAATCATATATGTAATATCGTGAGATCCGAACAAGGTTAGACCCTTTTGTCCACGTACATAATGGGGACATTCTTCATAACCCCGGAAGGGATTTCTGAGGAATGTAACCATTACGTATGTGGACAAAAGGGTTCAACTTCGTTCGGATCTCACGATATTACATATGTGACGTTATTTAGTTCCAAAGAAATCCAGAAACCCTCATCTTCCTCCTTTCCCTGGATCACTACCGCCTGTAGTACCTCTTAACAGGAACAAGATGGTCATCGGGCCTTGATGTGAAGGTGGACCTTCACATTTGTGCTTGTTACGAGGTAAGTACACGTGATGGAGATGCGGGGGAAGGAAGGATTTATGGACATCTTTAAAACTAAACAAAATCATATATGTAATAGTGAGATCCGAACAAGGTTAGACCCTTTTGTGCACATACATAACGACGACATTCTTCATAACCCCGGAAGGGATTTCTGAGGAATGTCACTATTACGAATGTGCACTAAAGGGTTCAACTTCATCCGGATCTCACAAACCATATTACATATGTGAAATTATTTAGTTCGAAAGAAATCCATAAACCCTCGCGTTCGTTCCTTTCCCCGGATCACCACTGCCTGTAGTACCTCTTAACAGGAACAAGATTGTCATCGGGCCTTCACATTTTTTGCTTGTTACGAGGTAAGTACATGAGATGGCGATCCGGAAAAGGATGAAGATAGGGGTTTTTGGAAATCTTTGAAACTAAACAAAATCATATATATAATATCGCGAGATCCGAACAAGGTTAGACCCTTTTGTCCACGTACATAATGGGGACATTCTTCATAACCCCGGAAGGGATTTTTGAGGAATGTAACCATTACGTATGTGGACAAAAGGGTTCAACTTCGTTCGGATCTCACAATATTACATATGTGACATTATTTAGTTCCAAAGAAATCCAGAAACCCTCATCTTCCTCCTTTCCCCGGATCACCACCGCCTGTAGTACCTCTTAACAGAAACAAGATGGTCATCAGGCCTTGATGTGAAGTTGGATCTTCACATTTTGTGCTTGTTACGAGGTAAGTACACGTGATGGCGATGCGGGAGAATGAAGGGTTTCGGGACATCTTTAAAACTAAACAAAATCATATATGTAATAGTGAAATCCGGAAAAAACTAGATCCTTTTGTACACATACATAATGGAGACATTCTTCATAACCCCAGAAGGGATTTCTGAGGAATCTCACCATTACGCATGTGCACTAAAGGGTTCAGCTTCACCCGGATCTCACGAACCATATTACATATGTGACATTATTTAGTTCGAAAGAAATCCAGAAACCCTCGCATTCGTTCCTTTCCCCGGATCACCACCGCATGTAGTACCTCTTAACAGCAACAAGATGGTCATCGGTCTGTGTGCCTCATATTTAGGGTTGACACATACAAGCAGCCTTGGTGGACCCGGCGCGCCAAGTGGGATGCACAAGATCCTAACTTTGTGAAAATCACAAGGCGCACCGAACCAGCAAGGCCATATGAGTGTGAACCAACTCTTTCAATCATCGGCATTTATTCAAAAGATCGAACGAACATCACAAGTAAAACTGCAATATTAGCTCCAAATTTCTAACACAAAGTAAAAAAAATTCTAACTTAGTGTAATTTTCTAACACTAACTTAGTGAAATTATTCTAATTTAGTGAAATTATTCTAACTTAGTGAAATTATTCTAATTAACTTAGTGAAATTTTCTAACTTAGTGAAGTTTTTCTAACTTTGTGAAAATTTGTAACTTAGTGAAATTATTCTAACTTAGTGAAAATTTCTAACTTAGTGAAAATTTCTAACTTAGTGAAAATTTTCGAACTTAGTGAAATTTTGATAACTTTGTGAAAATTTCTAACTTAGTGAAATTATTCTAACTTGGTGAAATTTTCTAACTTAATTAGTGAAAATTTTCTAACTTAGTGAAATTTTCTAACACTAACTTAATGAAATTTTCTTAAAATTCTTAAGTGAAATTCCTAACATGAAAAATTCCTAAGTAAAAATTTCTAACTTAGTGAAATTATTCTAACTTAGTGAAATTTTCTAACTTAGTGAAATTTTCCAACTTAATTAGTGAAATTTTTCTAAGTTACCTAACACTAAAATTCCTAAGTAAAAGTTTCTAACACTAAAATTTCTATTTTTTCTAACACTAAAATTTCTAACTAAATTCTAACACTAAATTCTAACTAAAATATTTCCAACACTAAATTCTAACTAAATTTTTAACACTAAACAAAATTCTAAAAATAAAAACGCTAAGTAAAAAAAAGTTCTCTCTTGATCTTACCTACGGGGGTGACGGCGATCGAAGGGCGACGGGCACAGGTGACGACGACGGTCGCAGGCGCACGGGGGGCGCGGCGTACGGTTGCGGGCGACCGACGGCATGCGGGGCGCGGGCGCAGGCGGCGTGCGGGCACAGGCGCGGCGCGGGCGCGAGCGCGGCCGGGTCGACGACGGCGAACTCCACGGGCGACGACGGCGCGGGCGCGGGAGGCGTACGGGCGGCCTGGCGGCGTCTCCTCGTCCAAATCCTGCGCGCGGTTATGAATTTGGGGGGACGGATACGATGCCTATATATACCCAGGGGCATCCGTCCCGGTTCGTAGGAACAACCGGGACGAAAGGGTCTTCCGTCCCGGTTGTTCCTGCGAACCGGGACGGATGCCTCAATTTTTTTTCCGTAGGGGTACGTGTAACGCGCTCGCTGGGGGCGCATCCGTCCCGGTTGTTTGCAAAAATCGGGACGAATGCCCTATTTTTAATTATTTTTTGTTTTCTATTGTTTCCTTTATGTTTTTTTATTGTTTTCCTTTATGTTTTATTTTGTTTTTTTGTTTCCTTTTTTTCCTCATGTTTTATTTTCTTTTCTATTGTTTCCTTTATGTTTTCTATTGTTTTCCTTTATGTTTTCTATTGTTTTATTTTGTTTTCTCTTGTATTCTTTTTGTTTTCTCTTGTTTTATTTTGTTTTCTACTGTTTCCTTTATGTTTTTTTCCTTTATGTTTTCTATTGTTTTATTTTGTTTCCTTTTTTGTTTTCTCTTGTTTTATTTTGTTTTCTACTGTTTCCTTTGTGTTTTCTATTGTTTTCCTTTATGTTCTCTATTGTTTTCCTTTATGTTTTATATTGTTTTCTGTTGTTACCTTTTTTGTTTTCTATTGTTTCCTTTACGTTTTCCATTATTTCATTTATGTTTTCTATTGTTTTATTTTGTTTCCATTATATCCTTTATGTTTCAAATAATAGCTCCACACATTTCAAATACAGAACAAGGTACGTTAAATTTATAATAAGTGCACTTCAGACCAGTTGATCCATGCATTTACATAGTTTCGTCGCATACAAGGCATTCAGGTGATTTGTATTCGATCGATGAACCTTCAGGGGGGATGTAGAACAACAATCAGTATTTCCATCATACAGCCCGACCTTGGCTATTGAGTGCATATATGTGAAGGGAATATGCCCGAGAGGCAATAATAAAATGGTTATTATCTTATTCCTTGTTTATGATGAATGTTTATTTCTCATGCTGGAATTGTATTAACCGGAAACGTTGATACATGTGTGCTTAATAAACAAACAATGGTTCCTAGTAAAGCCTCTCTTTTAACTAGCTCGTTGATTAATAGATGATCAAGGTTTCCTGATCATGAACATTGGATGTTGTTAATAACGGGATCATGTCATTAGAAGAATGATGTGATGAACATATACCCAAAGAGAATATAGCAATGCGATCAAGTCATTTAGTTTACATTGTTATATCAAACATACGAAGTAACTTATTCCTTAGACCATGAGATCATGTCAATCGCTGATATTGGAAGAGTGCTTTGATGGCATCAAACGTCACACCGTAACAGGGTGACTATAAAGGTGTCGTTAAGTATTCGGAAAGTATTAGTTGAGGATCATGGATCAAGTGTGGAATTTGTCAATCCAAATGACGGAGAGATATACTCTGGGCCCTCTCGGTGATATCACATCGAAACCGCTTGCAAGCACGTGATATGATCACAAGGATGTTATATCACGGGAACGAGAAAATAGTACTTGTCGGTAACGAGATTGAACAAGGTATGGTTGATACCAATGATCGAATCTCGGACAAGTAAAATATCGCGAGACAACGGGAATAGTTCACGGCGTTGTTGGTTCACACGATCACGAGAGTCATCGTTGAATATATAGGAGTCATCACGGATCTCCAGATCCCGCTGTTGATTATTGATCGGAGAGGAGTCTCGATCATGTATATCTTATTCGCGGACCGTAGGGTGACACACTTAAGGTTCGATGACGCATTTGAGAGGATACGGAATATCGGAGAGAAGTTTGGACAGCACCGAAATTGTTTCGGGGAATATTGAAATAGTCACCCAAATTGTTTCGAGTAATTTTGAAATAGTTCAAGGGGATTCTTATCAAATGGTTGTTAATAGATTTAACAACTAACTCAAGGGGTTATATATTAATGTTTGTTAATGGAATTAACAAATATTAAAATAAAGAAATAAAATTGTTTTATTTACTTATTAAGAAAACCCTTGGGATTTTGAGTGGGAATTCATGGAAGAATGAGTGGGTTGAGTGGAGACTCCACTCACATGATGAGGGAGAGATGGAGGCAGCCAAAAATTCGTGGCTGCCATCCCCCCCTATAAAAGGAGGGGTGAGAGCTCCCTCTCCCACACACACACACACACACTTGTGTCATCTCTTCCTCCCTCCTGCCGCTGCTCCACCACTTGTTCGTGCGCTTGGCGAAGCCCTGAGCAATGTTTTTCTCCACCACACCACGTCGTCGTGCTGCTGGAGTTCCGAGGGATCCTCTACTTCCGCGCCCCGCTGGAACGAGGGAACGGAGGTCGTCATCAACCGTACGTGTGACCGATCACGGATGCACCGCCAGATTGCGGTGCTCATCTTCTCGCTATCGGGATCGGTGTGAGTACGACTACGCCAACAACGAGATTTGATCTCGTACCACTTTGAGTCTTCGAGGGTATGTGTTCTCCTTAACCCTCTCGTTGCCCGTTGCACTTCGTCTCCTAGATTAGATCTTGGCCTTTCGGGTGTCTCTCGCGTAGGAAATTTTTTGTTTTCTATGCAACGAACCCTTCAGTGGTATCAGAGCCGGATCTATGCGTAGATGTTTTGTACGGGTAGAACACATATGAGTATGTGGGCGTTGATGATCATGTTATTGCATCCTTGAGTATTTTATGATCTTAGTGGCATAGTAGGATGAAGTTGCCCCGGACTAAGTTTACGTGTACCATGTATGCGAGAATTGTCTCACTTGTGACTGAGGGGGGGCCCGTTTCTCCTACTATAGTTAAGATCTAATCTACGAAGGGTTGCTAAAAATGTGTTTATCAACGTTGTGGTTGATGTTCGTAGGTATGAACAGTTCTATCATCGAAAGCCCTAAGCCACGTAAAATATGCAAAAAATAAATTAGAGGCGTCTAACTAGTTTTTGCTGGGCATGTGATGTGATATGGTCAATATTACAAATTTGATTATGAGATGATCTATTTTGTAAATTATTGATATACCGGAAGGTATCCATATGATTGTCTTCTTCTTGATGGACAATCAAGATTGGGTGCCATGGTACTTGGTACCACGCCGGTGGAATGATGGAGATCATACCATGATGCACATGATGGAGATCAAGTGCAAGGAGGACCATATCATATCACGTTATCCTTACATGTGATGTTTGTGATGTTAATCCTTTTATGCATCTTGTTTTGCTTAGATAGCGACGGTAGCATTATAAGATGATCCCTCTCACTTAATATCAAGATAATAATGTGTTCTTCCTTAAGTATGCACCGTTAAGAAAGTTCGTCGTTTCGAGACACCACGTGATGATCGGGTGTGATAGACTCAACGTTCGCATACAACGGGTGTTTTCAAGCCTAGCATGTACAGACATGGCCTTGAAACACACGCAATACTACGGTTCTACTTGGCGAGCCTAGCATGTACAAACATGGCCTCGGAAAACGTAACCGAAAGGTAAAGCATGAGTCATATGGATGATATGATGAACATATCGATGTTCGCCTTTGAAGCTACATCATCTCACGTGATGATCGGTTTTGTTGTAGTGAATTTGGTTCGTGTAATCACTAAAGACGACTAAGAGGGATGTTGTTTTTGAGTGGGAGTTCATGGTTTAATTTTGAATTAACTTGAACTCATTTATCATGAACAACAAATCAAAGTGAATTTGCACAACTTGTAGTAGTCATTGGCATCCACATAACTACCTTACACTTAGATTGTTAATTGAGATATAACTGTTATGATCTGGTAAATACCTTTTAAGATTGGTACCGTATTAGTGAAATTTAAAATTGAGTCCTATTGTAGATTTTTGGTATTTCCTACCTAGCTCCATATGGTTAATGATTGATTAATCTAGAGAGCAAATAATTCCTACTTAGAATCCAGAGTCATGGTTGCTTCCTTATTACTTTATCTTCAAAAGAATGTTTTGTTGATCAAGGTGATTTAGGAACTGAAAAGAGTTGTTTTCAGAAACAATCAAGTGAAAGATATATTGATATCTAGAAACTTATTTTTTGGCAACATGACTGAGTATAATTTAGCGTGACAATATTTGCTTATATTATCTGAATATATGCAAATTTAGCGTGACAATATTTGCTTATATTATCTGAATATATGCAAATTTAGCGTGACAATGTTTGCTTATATTATCTGAATATATGCAATGATTGAAGACGCTAAGAGTTTGAATATTCCAAGAAGTTGGGCGCTAAAAATTATCCTCTAAATCCCTTCCTTCGAGCTATAGTAGCTTAATCATAAAATTGTTATGATGGGATGGATTATAAGTATGGGTAAAGTAGTTTACCTTATTTGGAAATTGCTAAGAGTGGAATCTAGAAGAATAATATTAATATGGTGATATTAGTACAATCAAACTCAAAGTATGGTGGGTGATAGTATATGACTAACACGCCAAAGAAAATGAGCTAGTAAGACTAGCATTGTTTGATGTTGAATGATTCTTCTATAAAGGGAAGGGAATATTGAAAATAGAATTACAAAAAGATATATGGCAGAAAAGGAAGATAACTGGAAAGTCCAGCTCAGGAGTATATGCTTGATATACAAGTTATAGATGTATTACTAGTTAACAAAGTATTTTTGGTATTTTGATACCATATTGGTTGGTATGAGTTGTCATACAAAGCAACGCAATGCAAGAAATACAAGGGCCTAAAAGGAACTAGTAGTAGATGTGGAATCGATTATGACAAGAACATAAATAAAGTGTTATTGTGTTCATTGTCGTATCGAACCAAACAGTCAAGATTTATTTGAAGAACTTAATAATTTGTTATTTTGTTCTAGTCTTTTGTGAGAACAAATGAGATTGTTCAAACTATGACCATATTCCATAATTGATGGATATGTTAATATAAATCATGTTGGTAAAGTAAACATCTATAAGACGAAATGCTAAACGTTGCAAGACGTAAAAGAGTTTCACTTAAATTGTGACAACACCATTTTAGTTCATATCGAAAAGGAAAACATGAAGGACCTCCATATTGATGGACTTCCGGAGTCATTTTATTTTGAATAAATTGACGCCTGTAAGACCTCTTCCAAAAGATGACTAGAATTCCGTTCTTAGGCCAAAGTAGAATGGACGACTAATTTAGTGGAGATTATACATATTGATGTATATAGTCCATTATGTGTAGTCATGTATGGTGGATTAATTTTTCCTTCATAAAATTCTGTCGATGACTTGAGTAGATATGTGAGTATATCTATTTAAAGAAAACGGAGTTTGACATTTTGAATTGGTTCAAAAGGTTGTTAATATGAAGTTAAAATCATTGTAACAAGATAATCAAGTATTTATGATTGGATCATAAAGTATAAAGTTTGAGTTACAAGTTTAGCAAAACATCTGAGAAGTTGCAGAATTTTTCTACAACTTATACTTCTTGAATACCCCACATTAGATTGGAGTATTCAAAAGACAAAATCAAACCTTGTTTGACATGGTAAGATTAATAAAATTGCCATTATAATTTTGTAGTTTATACATTAAGGACAAACGTTTTTCCACTGAAAAGAGCACCATCATGATCCGCTGAAATTGACAACATATAAGATATGGTTTGGGTAGTGACCCGAATTGTCACTTTCTTAAGTTTTGGTATGCATAGCATGTGTAAAATGTTTACAACCAAAATAGGATAAATATATGTTTATAAGGTTATCCCAAATAAAACATTGGGTATTTCTCCTATCACCGAACCAAAAGACAAATGTTGTTTGTCAGAAAGGGTTGATTTCTCGAGAAAGTAGTTCTTGCGAAACAAGTGAGTGGGAGCACAGTACTAACTCAACAAGATTAGAGAATCTTCGTTATCATGTCAAGAGTAGCGCAGCACTGGAAGTTGTTCCGGGGTTTACTATTTTGACTAAGTAGAAGACACTACAAATGTTGTAGATACTTCAAATGAGTTTGCGAACTGTACCAGTAAAGTCCAAAAACTTTGTACTTAGAAAAACTTGTGGTTTAAGTGTAAAGTGTTGTTTTGACAACAAAAGGACCTGGACCTTATAAAGGAAACAAATGATGGGCCCTGGCTTCGTAAAATTGACTATGAGTCATTATATCCGCCATAGTATCCTTGTATGAATATCAAGTATGTGACTTGGTAGTCCTTTCGATAGGCATGATGCCTAACGATAGCAAAAGGGTCTACATAGCGACAAAGACATGGATTTTACATCCTTTGAAAGTTGTACTTATCGAAAAGTTGTTTTCGACGAAGTTCAAAGAGTTCACTACTACAAGATTTTCATCTTCCGTAGTGATGCTTTAGTCTTTGCAGATAGTTCTAGCAAAGTTACATATTATGATATGGATGTTGAATAACAAAACCAATTCTCCTCTCGAGGAAGTTTGTTCAAGGATCTGTACTTGACACAGTCTGAGAGTTTTGTAAAATTCAAAAAGGTTGCTAGAAAGGCATGCGCACTTCAATGGTTGAAGTGAGCATAACGAAGTTGAAATCTTTACCTTAATGAAGTTATCAAAAGAGTTTGATTGCATCATGAACGATAAAGATGCTTGTAAAGTTACAAGAAATTAAGTAGGAGCGCTATGACATATTTCCAATACTTTATGTAGATGACATATGGTTGATTGAAAAATATGTATTTTAAATTAACACGGTTAAGATTTTCATATTGATGAAAGGCTTAGAAGATATTGGGCATCGATATCTATAAAAGATGGATTGAAGCGCCTGATATGATTGAAGCCAAATTACATAGATGAAATATTGAAGTAAGTCAATATAAAATTGATAAGAAGGAGTTCTTGTCACATGGAAAATGATTGAGCAAGATTCATGTGTTTTGACACATGATGAGCATCATTGAAATTGAGATTTCTAAGTAACGTTTCCATGCTATGTACACAACCAGATGAGTCCTATACTATAAATGTTATAGCAGGATAATTCATATGATGATTAGACAACAGTGGGAGAGATCCTTGTGTCATTTTAGAAATGCTAAGGATATGTTTTCCTATATAGTAATGACAAAATATTAGTTGTAACATGTTACACTAATAGTCTTGTCATTTATTCAAGTAATTATATCTCAATTAAAATATGTGATGAAGGGTAGCACAATAGGATGGAAGAAAGTTCCATGCTGGATTTGAAAGAGTTTCAAAATTGAAATATTGTGACAGATACTACAACAAAGGCTAAAGTATATCGTTGTGTTGACAACTGATAATAAGCGTATTTTGTGTCAAGGAGTTCTTTATTGAACTTGGTGAATTTCCAAGAATGCTGAAACTATGAAGCTACATTTTCACAATGTTAGTAACATCAGTTTAAGCTGAGGAATTAAGGTATCACCGGAACTTGGTGAATTTCCAAGAATGCTAACACTATGAAGCTACATTTTCACAATATTAGTGACATCAGTTTAAGCTGAGGAATTAAGTCTTCACCAATTGACCATATATATACAAAGCCATCTCATTAGAGAATGAGTGATGCGTGTAGACGCAAAGAACATGCAAATACAATAGGACATGAACAGTTCAGATCTTTTTGATAATGTTTACCACATGCGAAGCATGGTAATAACACTGGTACGCCATATGTGTTAAGTGCTTACAGACTAGATTATTGACTCTAGTGCAAGTGGGAGACTGAAGGGAATATGCCCGAGAGGCAATAATAAAATGGTTATTATCTTATTCCTTGTTTATGATGAATGTTTATTTCTCATGCTGGAATTGTATTAACCGGAAACGTTGATACATGTGTGCTTAATAAACAAACAATGGTTCCTAGTAAAGCCTCTCTTTTAACTAGCTTGTTGATTAATAGATGATCAAGGTTTCCTGATCATGAACATTGGATGTTGTTAATAACGGGATCATGTCATTAGAAGAATGATGTGATGAACATATACCCAAAGAGAATATAGCAATGCGATCAAGTCATTTAGTTTACACTGTTATATCAAACATACGAAGTAACTTATTCCTTAGACCATGAGATCATGTCAATCGCTGATATTGGAAGAGTGCTTTGATGGCATCAAACGTCACACCGTAACAGGGTGACTATAAAGGTGTCGTTAAGTATTCGAAAAGTATTAGTTGAGGATCATGGATCAAGAGTGGAATTTGTCCATCCAAATGACGGAGAGATATACTCTGGGCCCTCTCGGTGATATCACATCGAAACCGCTTGCAAGCACGTGATATGATCACAAGGATGTTATATCACGGGAACGAGAAAAGAGTACTTGTCGGTAACGAGATTGAACAAGGTATGGTTGATACCAATGATCGAATCTCGGACAAGTAAATTATCGCGAGACAAAGGGAATAGTTCACGGCGTTGTTGGTTCACACGATCACGAGAGTCATCGTTGAATATATAGGAGTCATCACGGATCTCCAGATCCCGCTGTTGATTATTGATCGGAGAGGAGTCTCGATCATGTCTATCTTATTCGCGGATCGTAGGGTGACACACTTAAGGTTCGATGACGCATTTGAGAGGATACGGAATATCGGAGAGAAGTTTGGACAGCACCGAAATTGTTTCGGGGAATATTGAAATAGTCACCGAAATTGTTTCGAGTAATTTTGAAATAGTTCAAGGGGATTCTTATCAAATGGTTGTTAATAGATTTAACAACTAACTCAAGGGGTTATATATTAATGTTTGTTAATGGAATTAACAAATATTAAAATGAAGAAATAAAATTGTTTTATTTATTTATTAAGAAAACCCTTGGGATTTTGAGTGGGAATTCATGGAAGAATGAGTGGGTTGAGTGGAGACTCCACTCACATGATGAGGGAGAGGTGGAGGCAGCAAAAAATTCGTGGCTGCCATCCCCCCCTATAAAAGGAGGGGTGAGAGCTCCCTCTCCCACACACACACACACTTGTGTCATCTCTTCCTCCCTCCTGCCGCTGCTCCACCACTTGTTCGTGCGCTTGGCGAAGCCCTGAGCAATGTTTTTCTCCACCACACCACGTCGTCGTGCTGCTGGAGTTCCGAGGGATCCTCTACTTCCGCGCCCCGCTGGAACGAGGGAACGGAGGTCGTCATCAACCGTACGTGTGACCGATCACGGATGCACCGCCGGATTGCGGTGCTCATCTTCTCGCTATCGGGATCGGTGTGAGTACGACTACGCCAACAACGAGATTTGATCTCGTACCACTTTGAGTCTTCGAGGGTATGTGTTCTCCTTAACCCTCTCGTTGCCCGTTGCACTTCATCTCCTAGATTAGATCTTGGCCTTTCGGGTGTCTCTCGCGTAGGAAAATTTTTGTTTTCTATGCAACGAACCCTTCAATATGCACATCAAAAGAACGGTCGTACGTATGATGGCGAATCAGGGTGATTTGTATTTGGTCGATGAACTGGATGATGTATCAAAACTTTTGTCAAACCTTCAAGGGGGGATGTAGAACAAAACAATCGGTATCGCCATCGTACAGCCCGACCGTTACTATTGAGTGCATATATGCATATCAAAAGAACGGTCGGACGTATGATGGCGAATCCAGATGATTTGTATTTTGTCGATGAACTGAATGATGTATCAAACCTTAAAGGGGGATGTAGAACAAAACAATCGGTATCGCAATTATACAGCCCTGGCGTGGCTACTGAGTGCATATATGCATACCAAGTGCACAGCATGACGTATGATGGCGAATCCGGATGATTTGTATTTGGTCGATGAACTGAATGATGTATCAAACCTTAAAGGGGGGATGTATAACAAAACAATCGGTATCGCCATCATACGGCCCTGTCGTGGCTACTGACTGCATATATGCATACCACATACACGACAGGATGTATGATGGCGAATCCGGATGATTTGTATTTGGTCGATGAACTGAATGATGTATCAACCTAAAAGAGGGGGATGTAGAACAAAACAACCAGTATCGCCAGCATACAGCCCTGCCGTACCTACTGAGTGAATATATGCATACCAAATGCACCACAGGACGTATGCTGGCGAATCTGGATGATTTGTATTTGGTCGATGAACTGACCGGTGTATGAAAGTGGGCTTAGGGTTTAGGGTTTAGGTTTTAGGGTTTAGGTTTAGGGTTTAGAGTCCTCTGGCTCACAAAGTGTTGTGCTAGGGTTTTGATCCAACGGCTCACAACCGCTCGAAAGAAACACAGCCCTGATCCAACGACTCACAAGCGCTTGAAAGAAACACACGATCCGTGTGATTCTTTATGATTGGTCCGAACGAAACCCTAACCATTTCGTCCCGGTTGGTAAAACAGGCCGGGACTAAAGGTACAATCCATTTTCCAACGAAACCCGAACCATTTCGTCCCGGTTGGTAAAACAGGCCGGGACTAAAGGGATCTGTTTTTTCTCACTATATATATGTATGCATTCCCACACCATTGTCACAAACACATATAAACTCACCACTCTCCCATGACTTCTACCGTACCCACTCTAACCTTCCTCCAGGCGGAGGCACTTTCCGCCTCGAACTACCCCTGCCCGCCCGGCTCCATACTACATATTCTGAAAATATACAAAAATAGTAACTATATGTTCCAGATCCATTTCATCAAAATTGCTTATAGATAATAACTAATCATCCATTTCATCAAAATTTCTTATAGATAATACACAAAAATAGCAACATATTAATGAAATATTTA
This sequence comes from Alopecurus myosuroides, assembly GCA_028641055.1. Taxonomy (NCBI): domain Eukaryota; kingdom Viridiplantae; phylum Streptophyta; class Magnoliopsida; order Poales; family Poaceae; genus Alopecurus; species Alopecurus myosuroides. The sequence continues at coordinate 56,751,307 of CM054057.1, forward strand.
AACGTATCAATACACATCAAGAGTTACATAGCTCGGGTTCATTTTATTTAACCCTAATACATCACGATCGAATAATATCACTTTGCTGCTAATGTTTGTTAAGTAGGTGCCATGCACAAACTTATTTAGAATAAAATTGTGCTGCTAATGTTTGTTAAGTAGGTGCCATGCACAAACTTATTTAGAATTAAATTGTGTGGTCTAAAAAGGATGATGCACTGCACTGCATTTAGGAATTAAATGTAGCCAAATTGAGGTTCTTTATTTCACATGTAAGACGGAGAAAGATTTGGCATGGGGAAACTGGACCAATGTAATTTTAGTTGTTGTATGTAGTTTTGCTAGCTATGGAGGATGTCTTTTCGACATAGATATCCGTACTATGTCCTTCACACCTAAAAGATGAGAATAACGGTCAGGTGCAGTTTTATCATGAAAGGAATCCCTGCTATATCGGCGGTTATGGGCACGAAAAGTCTCTCATTTCCTGGCAGGGTGCTTTCTTCTGCAACAACACTTTTCTTGTACAATATCTGTTTTCTGACGTTGTGGGTGTTATCCATTTTTTTATGACATTGTGAGTGTTATTTGTTGCAGCTGGTAACCATGCATTTTTTTTTTTTGGAAAAGGAGACCGTGGCTTAAGTTGATTGAAACCACATATTGGCTATTCAAGGCTACCAGAAATTTTAGGCGTCTATTTGTTTGCAAGGTGAAGATAGAATTTGTTCTTTGTATGCAAACCAATCTCTTAGATTCAGCTTCTCTCAACTCTAAAATAGATAGGAGCCTTAAATGAAACTTTGTATGTATGGTTTTTAATGGGTGCCGATGTTTACAAAGGTGTTCTACTTCGGCCTTTGCTAATTTGCTGGTTGAACCAGTGGATTCACTTATATGTGCAAAACATAACTTCATATTACCATGAAAAAAATCGCAGATTCCTTGATGTTGGAAGTGGTATACTAGCAATCCTTCAGTATGGTGTTGAATATCCTTGTGAATACTATTCACATATCATATGTGGAAACTAACAAGCAGGTTGCCACATTGAGTGTTTTTTCCTTGCAGATACGGAAAGTATTTATATACCAAAATATGCTATATAATCTATGCTGATAAAAAGATGGAATGCCCATGATGCTTTTCATGTAAAAGTGTCACTAAACATCACGAGTTGCAATATTATTTGGCAGATTAATATTGGTTCCATGGGTTTATCACATTCTAGAGGCAAAGACATATTTATGCAATACCACACGAAAAATCTCAATTCACTAACTTCAAGTACACAATTGTAGAAATATTTACATATTTTTTAATTTCTTGGACGAAACAAGAGAAACAATTGCTAATGTACATAAGTTTTGTAGGAACAAACCATCATTTTCACTAGATTTATAAGATTGCTTGACCTCTGTTTCTTTTTACCTGATCTAAACCACACTGTAGTGGGCATGTCTTCTCTATATGCACAAGGATTTGTTTCACTTTAGGACATTACATACCTATTCATATATACTTCTGCATATGTATGATTTCAAAGATATAATTAATCTATCACTCGTAATATCTTAGAACTGATCTAATTTCTTGTGAATTATTGTTTTGCTCACATGCTTGACTGAAGGAAGTTTGCAAGGAGAATGAGGTAAATAGAACTATAATTTCTACCGTGAGAGAAGATGGCGGTCAGCTGCATAGTTCTATCCATATTGACCATATAACTTTTAAATGACCAGATTGACCATATTAGGAAACTGTATATAAGTTAGTGTGCGACTGTGCGAGGCAGAGGAAGTTGGATGGATAGAACCTGTCCATGACCTGACATAAGTTTTGTACAGAGTAAATTAGGAAACCATTTAAAATCCATCACTGAATTTTCCGGGGTGTACGAGACAGAGGTGGCAGCGCCGCCGTTGCCCAGGATGGCCCCTCGGGGCTACTACCCCGTTGGGGCATTATTGGAGTAATGTCAAGGTGTATGATCACTTTCCTATAGATTTTGGAATTTAGACCGTTACAAAAGTTAACTTTCCCCTGTCTATTTTTATTGCTTTAGTCAAACTAGTTGATATGTTATTTTAGGGAGCATGTTCTTAGTTTCATCCGTCTAGGATTCTATGATTGTTTGAGCGGATAATGGGTAGAAATTTATGTTTTTGACGCATATGACATCGAATCATGTGAAGTAAAAATCTTAAGAGTCCATCTTTCTTATATATGTGCACTGTGGCAAAGCATGGGAATAAAATTTGACAATGATGCTTGATGTGCACGAGAATTGGCCTGATTAGTCCAAGAATTTTATATGGCAGACGAAGGTTTGTTGTTTCTGAGATCATTTTTTTTAATTTTCTTATGCTCGTCACTTGGACGCTATATGATTTGGTCTTGCTTGTTTGGTCACTAATAGTATATGAATATGGTCTATGGAAAAATATGTACACGGTGCCACAACCAGCCAATGAAAACACATAGTGGTACATTTTGATGGCGGTGATGAATGAAGGCTAACCGATGTGATAACATATATTCAACGCCTGTCAATACACCGATGTTTAATGTAGAGGGGAAAATGTTGTCGCTGCTACATGAGTACATTATCCATATTGGGTACTTCTCTATATTATTATTAGAGAAACACAAAAGGAACGTCTAGTTTGTACGAGTTGCAAAAGTTCATGGCTATCGAAGAGACCGGAGGGACAATGTATCACTAGGTAGCCGATTGGTGGGTGGGACCGAGAGGAAGAGGAGCACAATAGTCGATAAAACATACCCATAATGACCATTTTTATTTTGGGTACTTTTATATTTCTTTTTGCCATGAGAATGACTAGGGACGTTTGACAAAGTTGGAAAAAGAAAACACCGCAACATAGTGGGAAGTGACATGTTTTCGGAGTTGGGAGACTATAGAGTATAGCGATATGAGTTGGATGGTATCAAGCGCACTTTAGATATGATTTTTTTAGACTCGGTAGCAACACACGTGCATTCAACTTGTTTATATAAAAAAATATGTCTAGATTCCCACATTTAGAATGTATGTGGCTAAAATTGAAATGACTTATAAAAGTGAATGGAGGGAGTAGAAATTGTTTCGGGGAATATTGAAATAGTCACCGAAATTGTTTCGAGTAATTTTGAAATAGTTCAAGGGGATTCTTATCAAATGGTTGTTAATAGATTTAACAACTAACTCAAGGGGTTATATATTAATGTTTGTTAATGGAATTAACAAATATTAAAATAAAGAAATAAAATTGTTTTATTTATTTATTAAGAAAACCCTTGGGATTTTGAGTGGGAATTCATGGAAGAATGAGTGGGTTGAGTGGAGACTCCACTCACATGATGAGGGAGAGGTGGAGGCAGCCAAAAATTCGTGGCTGCCATCCCCCCCTATAAAAGGAGGGGTGAGAGCTCCCTCTCCCACACACACACACACTTGTGTCATCTCTTCCTCCCTCCTGCCGCTGCTCCACCACTTGTTCGTGCGCTTGGCGAAGCCCTGAGCAATGTTTTTCTCCACCACACCACGTCGTCGTGCTGCTGGAGTTCCGAGGGATCCTCTACTTCCGCGCCCCGCTGGAACGAGGGAACAGAGGTCGTCATCAACCGTACGTGTGACCGATCACGGATGCACCGCCGGATTGCGGTGCTCATCTTCTCGCTATTGGGATCGGTGTGAGTACGACTACGCCAACAACGAGATTTGATCTCGTACCACTTTGAGTCTTCGAGGGTATGTGTTCTCCTTAACCCTCTCGTTGCCCGTTGCACTTCGTCTCCTAGATTAGATCTTGGCCTTTCGGGTGTCTCTCGCGTAGGAAAATTTTTGTTTTCTATGCAACGAACCCTTCAATATGCACATCAAAAGAACGGTCGTACGTATGATGGCGAATCAGGGTGATTTGTATTTGGTCGATGAACAGAATGATGTATCAAAACTTTTGTCAAACCTTCAAGGGGGGATGTAGAACAAAACAATCGGTATCGCCATCGTACAGCCCGACCGTTACTATTGAGTGCATATATGCATATCAAAAGAACGGTCGGACTTATGATGGCGAATCCAGATGATTTGTATTTTGTCGATGAACTGAATGATGTATCAAACCTTAAAGGGGGATGTAGAACAAAACAATCGGTATCGCAATTATACAGCCCTGGCGTGGCTACTGAGTGCATATATGCATACCAAATGCACAGCATGACGTATGATGGCGAATCCGGATGATTTGTATTTGGTCGATGAACTGAATTATGTATCGAACCTTAAAGGGGGGATCTATAACAAAACAATCGGTATCGCCATCATACGGCCCTGTCGTGGCTACTGACTGCATATATGCATACCACATACACGACAGGATGTATGATGGCGAATCCGGATGATTTGTATTTGGTCGATGAACTGAATGATGTATCAACCTAAAAGGGGGGATGTAGAACAAAACAACCAGTATCGCCAGCATACAGCCCTGCCGTACCTACTGAGTGAATATATGCATACCAAATGCACCGCAGGACGTATGCTGGCGAATATGGATGATTTGTATTTTGTCGATGAACTGACCGGTGTATGAAAGTGGGCTTAGGGTTTAGGGTTTAGGGTTTAGGGTTTAGGTTTAGGGTTTAGGGTCCTCTGGCTCACAAAGTGTTGTGCTAGGGTTTTGATCCAACGGCTCACAACCGCTCGAAAGAAACACAGCCCTGATCCAACGACTCACAAGCGCTTGAAAGAAACACACGATCCGTGTGATTATTTATGATTGGTCCGAACGAAACCCTAACCATTTAGTCCCGGTTGGTAAAACAGGCCGGGACTAAAGGGACAATCCGTTTTCCAACGAAACCCGAACCATTTCGTCCCGGTTGGTAAAACAGGCCGGGACTAAAGGGGATCTGTTTTTTCTCACTATATATATGTATGCATTCCCACACCATTGTCACAAACACATATAAACTCACCACTCTCCCATGACTTCTACCGTACCCACTCTAACCTTCCTCCAGGCCGAGGCACTTTCCGCCTCGAACTACCCCTGCCCGCCCGGCTCCATACTACATATTCTGAAAATATACAAAAATAGTAACTATATGTTCCAGATCCATTTCATCAAAATTGCTTATAGATAATAACTAATCATCGATTTCATTAAAATTTCTTATAGATAATACACAAAAATAGCAACATATTAATGAAATATTTAAACCTATCAATACACATCAAGAGTTACATAGCTCTGGTTCATTTTATTTAACCCTAATACATCACGATCGAATAATATCACTTTGCTGCTAATGTTTGTTAAGTAGGTGCCATGCACAAACTTATTTAGAATAAAATTGTGCTGCTAATGTTTGTTAAGTAGGTGCCATGCACAAACTTATTTAGAATTAAATTGTGTGGTCTAAAAAGGATGATGCACTGCACTGCATTTAGGAATTAAATGTAGCCAAATTGAGGTTCTTTATTTGACATGTAAGACGGAGAAAGATTTGGCATGGGGAAACTGGACCAATGTAATTTTAGTAGTTGTATGTAGTTTTGCTAGCTATGGAGGATGTCTTTTCGACATAGATATCCGTACTATGTCCTTCACACCTAAAAGATGAGAATAACGGTCAGGTGCAGTTTTATCATGAAAGGAATCCCTGCTATATCGGCGGTTATGGGCACGAAAAGTCTCTCATTCCCTGGCAGGGTGCTTTCTTCTGCAACAACACTTTTCTTGTACAATATCTGTTTTCTGACGTTGTGGGTGTTATCCATTTTTTTATGACATTGTGAGTGTTATTTGTTGCAGCTGGTAACCATGCATTTTTTTTTTGGAAAAGGAGACCGTGGCTTAAGTTGATTGAAACCACATATTGGCTATTCAAGGCTACCAGAAATTTTAGGCGTGTATTTCTTTGCAAGGTGAAGATAGAATTTGTTCTTTGTATGCAAACCAATCTCTTAGATTCAGCTTCTCTCAACTCTAAAATAGATAGGAGCCTTAAATGAAACTTTGTATGTATGGTTTTTAATGGGTGCCGATGTTTACAAAAGTGTTCTACTTCGGCCTTTGCTAATTTGCTGGTTGAACCAGTGGATTCACTTATATGTGCAAAACATAACTTCATATTACCATGACAAAAATCGCAGATTCCTTGATGTTGGAAGTGGTATACTAGCAATCCTTCAGTATGGTGTTGAATATCCTTGTGAATACTATTCACATATCATATGTGGAAACTAACAAGCAGGTTGCCCACATTGAGTGTTTTTTCCTTGCAGATACGGAAAGTATTTATATACCAAAATATGCTATATAATCTATGCTGATAAAAAGATGGAATGCCCATGATGCTTTTCATGTAAAAGTGTCACTAAACATCACGAGTTGCAATATTATTTGGCAGATTAATATTGGTTCCATGGGTTTATCACATTCTAGAGGCAAAGACATATTTATGCAATACCACACGAAAAATCTCAATTCACTAACTTCAAGTACACAATTGTAGAAATATTTACATATTTTTTAATTTCTTGGACGAAACAAGAGAAACAATTGCTAATGTACGTAAGTTTTGTAGGAACAAACCATCATTTTCACTAGATTTATAAGATTGCTTGACCTCTGTTTCTTTTTACCCGATCTAAACCACACTGCAGTGGGCATGTCTTCTCTATATGCACAAGGATTTGTTTCACTTTAGGACATTACATACCTATTCATATATACTTCTGCATATGTATGATTTGAAAGATATAATTAATCTATCACTCGTAATATCTTAGAACTGATCTAATTTCTTGTGAATTATTGTTTTGCTCACATGCTTGACTGAAGGAAGTTTGCAAGGAGAATGAGGTAAATAGAACTATAATTTCTACCGTGAGAGAAGATGGCGGTCAGCTGCATAGTTCTATCCATATTGACCATATAACTTTTAAATGACCAGATTGACCATATTAGGAAACTGTATATAAGTTAGTGTGCGACTGTGCGAGGCAGAGGAAGTTGGATGGATAGAACTTGTCCATGACCTGACATAAGTTTTGTATAGAGTAAATTAGGAAACCATTTAAAATCCATCACTGAATTTTCCGGGGTGTACGAGACAGAGGTGGCAGCGCCGCCGTTGCCCAGGATGGCCCCTCGGGGCTACTACCCCGTTGGGGCATTATTGGAGTAATGTCAAGGTGTATGATCACTTTCCTATAGATTTTGGAATTTAGACCGTTACAAAAGTTAACTTTCCCCTGTCTATTTTTATTGCTTTAGTCAAACTAGTTGATATGTTATTTTAGGGAGCATGTTCTTAGTTTCATCCGTCTAGGATTCTATGATTGTTTGAGCGGATAATGGGTAGAAATTTATGTTTTTGACGCATATGACATCGAATCATGTGAAGTAAAAATCTTAAGAGTCCATCTTTCTTATATATGTGCACTGTGGCAAAGCATGGGAATAAAATTTGACAATGATGCTTGATGTGCACGAGAATTGGCCTGATTAGTCCAAGAATTTTATATGGCAGACGAAGGTTTGTTGTTTCTGGGATCATTTTTTTTAATTTTCTTATGCTCGTCACTTGGACGCTATATGATTTGGCCTTGCTTGTTTGGTCACTAATAGTATATGAATATGGTCTATGGAAAAATATGTACACGGTGCCACAACCAGCCAATGAAAACACATAGTGGTACATTTTGATGGCGGTGATGAATGAAGGCTAACCGATGTGATAACATATATTCAACGCCTGTCAATACACCGATGTTTAATGTAGAGGGGAAAATGTTGTCGCTGCTACATGAGTACATTATCCATATTGGGTACTTCTCTATATTATTATTAGAGAAACACAAAAGGCACGTCTAGTTTGTACGAGTTGCAAAAGTTCATGGCTAGCGAAGAGACCGGAGGGACAATGTATCACTAGGTAGCCGATTGGTGGGTGGGACCGAGAGGAAGAGGAGCACAATAGTTGATAAAACATACCCATAATGACCATTTTTATTTTGGGTACTTTTATATTTCTTTTTGCCATGAGAATGACTAGGGACGTTTGAAAAAGTTGGAAAAAGAAAACACCGCAACACAGTGGGAAGTGACATGTTTTCGGAGTTGGGAGACTATAGAGTATAGCGATATGAGTTGGATGGTATCAAGCGCACTTTAGATATGATTTTTTTAGACTCGGCAGCAACACACGTGCATTCAACTAGTTTATATAAAAAATATGTCTAGATTCCCACATTTAGAATGTATGTGGCTAAAATTGAAATGACTTATAAAAGTGAATGGAGGGAGTAGAAAAGCTATGTGCATGGATCCGATGGATAGGCTGGGCAACCCCATTTTTATAGAAAAACTAGTAAAATGCCCGTGCGTTGCTACGGGATATGAATAATTAATGGTTTTAAGTCCATCGTATAAACATTCCTATCGTGATAACATTGAAACCATTACTCATTAAAGAGTAATAGTGGTTAACGAAAGGTTGGCACCAAAATTTTGAATCTATAAAGATATGTTGTCCAGTTTCCACGTTGAAGTGCACTGTTTAACCATAAAATAGAAAATATTTTGTCATCACACCATGTTTATGTATATCACCGCGATATGTATTTCTCCGCAACACATGATTATCACAATGAAGTTGATCTGCACAAAGAAAGTCATAATTCCGTATATAAGTATGCATATAATTTAAAAATGATAAAAGTATAATTATTGAATATTTAAGTGACAAATACCTCGCCTATATATGATGTCAGGATCTCTTTATAGACGATGTTCTTCGTGTACGTACCAACATTACAGCTAGAGATTTTTTTTTGGGTATCATCTGCGTTCTTTTTCTTATTACCACAACATTTGGGATGAGAATAATCCTCACATTGTTTCTAGAGGTGGATCTAGATGGCGCAACATACAGCTGCCCGTGAGAGAACACCGGCTTGGGCAAGTAAATGTCGACATTTGGGATAGTTTGTCCCTGTGCCTTGTTAACCGTCATGACGAAGTTGAGCCTAACAGAAAACTACTTTCTCGTGAACTGAAAAGGGAACATCTCCTCATCAGAGGGGCAAAGCGGGATCCTTGGCCAAAAGATCCTCTTTCCAGCATGTTGGCCCAACACAATTTCTGCATCGATGACATTCCTTTGGAATCCCCGGACCACCAGCCTCGTGCCACTACAAAGCCCGTTCGCATGATCAAAGTTTCTGAGCAATACGACTGGACATTTAATTTCCAGCTTCAACAAATGTGGGGGCAGCCCATTAGGGGTCAAAGTGGTCAAGAAATCAGATGGGTAATAGCTATGAGGGTCATCTACCGCAGAGTCAAAACTATGGTACACTATCTCATCTCCATGTAATCTGTTGACCATCTTCAAATTAACTCTATCGACCCAATCATTTCCTGCTGACAAGATTGCTCTAGAGGTAATGTAATTTGGGTATGACATGTTACCGCCCAAATCAGGAAATACATTTTCTATTAGTGTATCAAGGTCATAGTTCTTCCGTGTAGAAAATTCGTATCATATAAATTCATCTATTAAATATAAGAGGGAGCAAGCAGTAGCAGGTTTTTTCTAAAATAAAACGAATATGCAAGAGCATATCAGCTCTATCTACTCTATCCCCAATGCCTCCACTCATCTGACCATGCCCAGGCTGCTCTCATCGGCTCCATCTCTAGCATGTCTATGTCTCCAATCTCCCCTCTCTCGATCTGTTCCGGCAGGTTGTGCCCCCCTCCTCATGAGCTCCCTCCTCTCTCCGACCAGCTTCCTGGTTCCCTCATCTCACTTCCTCCTCTCAAGCTCTGCAAGGGGCATGCGTCCGCCAAGTTAGGGCCGTGGGCCGCGGTCGGTAGTGGGTATCCAAGCCAGCAGCCGGCGTCGCGGACACGGGCTCGTCCTTGTCCATGCCTGCGCCTAATCATCATGTCTCCGCGACATCACCCATGTGGGGCGAGCTTTTCGCGTTTGCCCGAGCGACGCCAGTTCGCCGACCCATGCTCCACCACCTGGCCTCATCTTCCCCCGCCGCGGCATTCGAGCGTCGATTCGCCTCAGTACAGCCTTTGTGTCTATCACGCTCCCTTTAGTCGGGTACCGCCATCTCTCCGCCTATAAACCTCTGGCTGATTGGCTGGATTCCGTGCACAACAGCGACGATGGCGCGCCCGGCGTGGAGTGGAACCGGCGTCGTCAACCTCAAGCGATACAACCTACTTGGTACGATTTGCTCTCTCTCTCTCTCTCAGAATGATTTTGCAATTTTGATGGTAAACATGAATTATTCATCACTTACCCGAGAAAAAATCGATCCGTAGATGATGACGATGTAGCTGTTGCAGAAGTTGTGGTGTGCTCGCCGTGCTAACTGTCTCATTGGCGAACTTTGATATATGGGGTAGGGGTACTTTTTAATTTGATTGGCATGATATTAAGGAAAGATATCGGCGATATTTCTGATTGGGCGAGCTGGGGGAATATTATGTTATATATATTAGGCATAATGAGGCGTACATCATGATGGTTTTTAAGGAAGGTGATTATCAAGTCCATTATCATGAGAGTAATCAATTTTGGATATGAGACTCTAGCCGTTCATAATTCCTACTCCACACTTTGTCATGGATAGTTGCATTGTTTCAAATGAACAGACATGTAGTGCTATTTTGATGGATTGTTTTTTCTGCTCTCCGAGCTGGGCAACTGATTTTCCCATTTTCCCGCTTGCGCTACTACTCTTCGTCGACCGCATCATTTCCTGGTGTGACTTCAAAATAGAGCGGTCATAGTCAGATGACAGACTCGGCTCGGGTTGATGAAGAGTCTTCACCATTTTCCAAGCTCGTTCTACATCTTCTTCGATCTCGGGGCAATCTGGCTTTTTCTGCTCCTTCCGCTTCGATTTCCACCCCTCGTATTCGTCCCTTGCAATTTTTTGGGTTTGCTCAGGAGTATAGTCGTAAGGTAACTTGGGTACCTCCTTTGCTACCTTCGAGAGGGGTGACCGTGGATGTTTGGGTGATCTTTTACGTTTTGGCAGAAACTTATTGGGCGGAGAAGGCTGACGCGGCGGCGTAGGCGACCGCGGTGGAGAAGGCTGACGCGGCGGCATAGGCGACCGTGCTGGAGACGTGCACGGCATAGGAGACCGCGCTAAAGACGACATGCATGGCGGAGACGACCGCGCTGGAGACTATTGCGCTGGAGAATGTCGAGGAGTCGATGGCCTTGTCGTCTGATTTGGAAGCACAATGCATTCCTTTCGCCATAGAACGGTCAAGTTCTTGGCTTCTCCAAGTTCAGTCAACTCTCCGTCTTCACCTTCAGGGAAATCAAGCTTCACCCTCTTGAATCCGTTGACAACTTCATTGACCCCAACAACAGCGTAGCCCCGTGGAACCGGAATACTATGGTGAGTTGGTTCGTTGCCAATTGGTAAGACATAGCCGACCACCGCCTTGATGGTTATATTGACGACCTTCACGTGGAGCTAACAGGTTGTCATCTCCGTGATATCATCCGCCGGGTGAATCATCGGCGGTGCATCATCACCCGCGAGCTGCATGGACGCAACACTGCTTTTCCGATGAGAATGTCCGGCGCTGGTATCCTCGACTTCACCTTATGCCATGTGTGGTACGTCGGTAAACACTATCTGCTGGCTAAGTGTGTTAATTTGGTCCTGCTTCTTCATTGCTACATCCTACGTCCGCTTTATCTGGTGTTCAACTTGATGCCTCCAGTTTGCCTGACTCTCTGCTTCAGCTGCCTCCGTGTCCTTTTTCGGTTGACGGCTTCTATCGAGTTATTTCTTTTTGGTGTCTTCAAACCCAATACTCCACGGAGGATTGCCTTTTATGCCTCGTGTATGCCCTACGTGTTCGTTATTCCCGATGGCGCGTGCGAGCTCGTCGTTCTCTCTATCTGGCACGAACTTCCCCTCTTTAACGTCCTTTATTGCGCTTCTCAGATTTTCTATGGGTAGAGGATTCTCTTTATGCCTTAGGTTATAGATTGCTTTTCCTTCGGCGTCAACCGTGCCCCATGCCCGTAGAACCATGACCTTGTCCGCTCGACCCACAAGAACGGCTCGGGAGTGATCCCCAGCTCAAGCAGGTCGTTCGCCCATTTCTCCCACTTGGGACTGGAACCCTTGTAGCCAGCTTGCCCCATAATATGGTGATATACCTTTTTTGTGGCGTTTTTCTCATTTGTTTTTGTCCTTCCCTGTGCATTCTCTGACAGCTTGTACTTCACAAACTCTGCCAATAAGGGTTTTATTTCCTCATACCATTGAGTGAAATCTGGAGTCTTGCCCTTTTTAACATAGTCAAGGTTCAATCTTTTCTTCCAGTTTTTGAATTGCTCGGCCATCTTTTTCAGAGTCCACGCCTTGACCTTTTCCCGTATCTAAATTTTGTCTTTAGTAACATCGGCCTCATTCTCATCCGGATCATTCTCGTCCACCTCCGGCAAGGGTAAGTTGGAATTACACATTATCTTCGAGAAAAGATGCTCTTTGGCTTTTTTACTGACATATGAATTCCTTCTCTCGCGGATCTTTTGGCTCATTTCACTCATGAACAGTGATCGGGATGTGATCCCCAACTAGCACTCCGCATTGCTGCACAAATTTTTGGGCAACATCAGCGGGAAGCTCGGATGCGCCGTATGCTGCGATCGTGTCGATCCTATATCTTTATGTACCTTTCAACTTCTTTGTTACGCCTCGTTTAGTCTTTTTTTCCGGTTGATATGCTTGAACCGGATGGCTAAAAATCTAAAGACTGTTAATACATGTATATAGACAACGGATACTTCATTAACTAACATATCTATATATATGCACCTCGGAGCCGGTGTTTGTAATTTGTACGGCTCTGCCGGAGCCGTCGGCTGCTCCCTTATCGGAGCCGTCGGCTTCTCCCTCACCGGAGTCGTCGTCTTCTCGCTCATCGGAGCCGTCAGCTTCGCCCTCAGTAGAAACCTCTCCCCGGATGAGCTCCGGATCTCCCTCACCGGAGTTGTTCATCCACTGGCTCACATCAGTCTCTCCGTCGGCCCCGCGGATTAAACCCTCGAGCAAGTTTTACGCATCTTCATCTCTTGGTTCCATACTATATATTCTGAAAATATACAAAAAGAGTAACTATGTGTTCCAGATCCATTTCATCAAAATTGCTTATAGATAATAACTAATTATCCATTTCATCAAAATTTCTTATAGATAATACACAAAAAGAGCAACATATTCATGAAATATTTAAACGTATCAATACACACCAAGAGTTACATAGCTCGGGTTCATTTTATTTAACCCTAATACATCACGATCGAATAATATCACTTATACATAGTCTCATGACATCTCTCAAACTAATTAACTCCGATCGGGTCCTAAGCCGCGGGGTGCTGAGTCGCGGGTCCTACGCATCCATAGGTAAGGAACCCTCACAGGGTCATAGCTCACGTGGTAAGGAACCCTCCGAATAATCGACCAACTGCTGCTATACTCCTTTTCGATCAAGTACATGTAGCAACGGACGTGCTCGTCCTCCTCTCTGATACGATGTTTGTACCACCTCCTCAGGGGCCGGCTCTCTCCGCACCGACCGTGGCCCACGCGATGACCACCAAAGAATATCCAGGTCGAGCACGTCACCCAGATTTCTCACCAAGCCGCATGTCCCGGTACTAAGGACCTCCCAGTGCCAGCCCGACGGGGCCTAGTCCTGGACATCGCCCGCTGGGTCCAACAGAGACATGAACTAAAAACAGGCCCGGACAAAGTAAATATTCTGTAATAAGTAAAATAGCTTAGTGTTTCTAACTTAGTAAAAAATAGTAAATGGAGAAATATGACATAAATAAGATGAAAGTTAAACACAAAGCATGAAGACAAGGGTTTCTGAGAAACTAAACAAAATCACAGACGTAAGTGTTTGTGAGATCCGAACAAAGTTGGACCATTTCGTGCACATACATACTGGTGATATTCTTCATAGCCCCGTCTGGGGCTATGAAAAATATCACCATTACGTATATGCACCAAATGGTGCAACCCAGTTCTTCTGATCGCACTAACACTAATATTACAAAAGCGACGTTCCTTAGTTCCAACCGAAACCCTCAGCTTCATCCATTCCCCGGAACTAGGGTTTCTTAACTTTAGTAAGGAGTATGACTAGCAGATCAGATCGAGTCTTGCCGAATAAAGTTGCGACTCGAACGGGACATAACAGATGTAGCATCCTAGATTATCCATATCATGTGTGAAAACGTTGCAGATCACTTCCACTTCTTCTTTTTCACACACGACAGGATAATCTGGAATGATGTTATGCCCTTTTTGAGTCGCACGTTAATTAGGAAAGAGTGGTTCTGATCTGCTAGTCATACTCCTGCCTAGACCTTCACATTTTGTGCTTGTTACGAGGTAAGTACATGTGATGGCGATCCGGAAAAGGGCGAAGAAAGGGGTTTTTGGAAATCTTTGAAACTAAACAAAATCATATATGTAATATCGTGAGATACGAACAAGGTTAGACCCTTTTGTCCACGTACATAATGGGGACATTCTTCATAACCCCGGAAGGGATTTCTGAGGAATGTAACCATTACGTATGTGGACAAAAGGGTTCAACTTCGTTCAGATCTCACGATATTACATATGTGACGTTATTTAGTTCCAAAGAAATCCAGAAACCCTCATCTTCCTCCTTTCCCTGGATCACTACCGCCTGTAGTACCTCTTAACAGGAACAAGATGGTCATCGGGCCTTGATGTGAAGGTGGACCTTCACATTTGTGCTTGTTACGAGGTAAGTACACGTGATGGAGATGCGGGGGAAGGAAGGATTTATGGACATCTTTAAAACTAAACAAAATCATATATGTAATAGTGAGATCCGAACAAGGTTAGACCCTTTTGTGCACATACATAACGACGACATTCTTCATAACCCGGAAGGGATTTCTGAGGAATGCCACTATTACGAATGTGCACTAAAGGGTTCAACTTCATCCGGATCTCACAAACCATATTACATATGTGAAATTATTTAGTTCGAAAGAAATCCATAAACCCTCGCATTCGTTCCTTTCCCCGGATCACCACTGCCTGTAGTACCTCTTAACAGGAACAAGATGGTCATCGGGCCTTCACATTTTTTGCTTGTTACGAGGTAAGTACATGAGATGGCGATTCTGGAAAAGGATGAAGATAGGGGTTTTTGGAAATCTTTGAAACTAAACAAAATCATATATATAATATCGCGAGATCCGAACAAGGTTAGACCCTTTTGTCCACGTACATAATGGGGACATTCTTCATAACCCCGGAAGGGATTTTTGAGGAATGTAACCATTACGTATGTGGACAAAAGGGTTCAACTTCGTTCGGATCTCACAATATTACATATGTGACATTATTTAGTTCCAAAGAAATCCAGAAACCCTCATCTTCCTCCTTTCCCCGGATCACCACCGCCTGTAGTACCTCTTAACAGAAACAAGATGGTCATCAGGCCTTGATGTGAAGTTGGATCTTCACATTTTGTGCTTGTTACGAGGTAAGTACACGTGATGGCCCTGCGGGAGAAGGAAGGGTTTCGGGACATCTTTAAAACTAAACAAAATCATATATGTAATAGTGAAATCCGGAAAAAACTAGATCCTTTTGTACACATACATTATGGGGACATTCTTCATAACCCCAGAAGGGATTTCTGAAGAATCTCACCATTACACATGTGCACTAAAGGGTTCAGCTTCACCCGGATCTCACGAACCATATTACATATGTGACATTATTTAGTTCGAAAGAAATCCAGAAACCCTCGCATTCGTTCCTTTCCCCGGATCACCACCGCATGTAGTACCTATTAACAGGAACAAGATGGTCATCGGTCTGTGTGCCTCATATTTAGGGTTGACACATACAAGCAGCCTTGGTGGACCCGGCGCGCCAAGTGGGATGCACAAGATCCTAACTTTGTGAAAATCACAAGGCGCACCGAACCAGCAAGGCCATATGAGTGTGAACCAACTCTTTCAATCATCGGCATTTATTCAAAAGATCGAACGAACATCACAAGTAAAACTGCAATATTAGCTCCAAATTTCTAACACAAAGTAAAAAAAAATCTAACTTAGTGAAATTTTCTAACACTAACTTAGTGAAAATTTTCTAACTTAGTGAAATTATTCTAATTTAGTGAAATTATTCTAACTTAGTGAAATTATTCTAATTAACTTAGTGAAATTTTCTAACTTAGTGAAGTTTTTCTAACTTTGTGAAAATTTGTAACTTAGTGAAATTATTCTAACTTAGTGAAATTATTCTAACTTAGTGAAATTTTTTACCTTAGTGAAATTATTCTAATTAACTTAGTGAAATTTTCTAACTTAGTGAAAATTTTCGAACTTAGTGAAATTTTGATAACTTTGTGAAAATTTCTAACTTAGTGAAATTATTCTAACTTGGTGAAATTTTCTAAATTAATTAGTGAAAAATTTCTAACTTAGTGAAATTTTCTAACACTAACTTAATGAAATTTTCTTAAAATTCTTAAGTGAAATTCCTAACATGAAAAATTCCTAAGTAAAAATTTCTAACTTAGTGAAATTATTCTAACTTAGTGAAATTTTCTAACTTAGTGAAATTTTCCAACTTAATTAGTGAAATTTTTCTAAGTTACCTAACACTAAAATTCCTAAGTAAAAATTTCTAACACTAAAATTTCTATTTTTTCTAACACTAAAATTTCTAACTAAATTCTAACACTAAATTCTAACTAAAATATTTCCAACACTAAATTCTAACTAAATTTTTAACAATAAACAAAATTCTAAAAATAAAAACGCTAAGTAAAAAAAAAGTTCTCTCTTGATCTTACCTACGGGGGTGACGGCGATCGAAGGGCGACGGGCACAGGTGACGACGACGGTCGCAGGCGCACGGGGCGCGGGCGCAGGCGGCGTGCGGGCACAGGCGCGGCGCGGGCGCGAGCGCGGCCGGGTCGACGACGGCGAACTCCACGGGCGACGACGGCGCGGGCGCGGGAGGCGTACGGGCGGCCTGGCGGCGTCTCCTCGTCCAAATCCTGCGCGCGGTTATGAATTTGGGGGGACGGAGACGACGCCTATATATACCCAGGGGCATCCGTCCCGGTTCGTAGGAACAACCGGGACGAAAGGGTCTTCCGTCCCGGTTGTTCCTGCGAACCGGGACGGATGCCTCAAATTTTTTTCCGTAGGGGTACGTGTAACGCGCTCGCTGGGGGCGCATCCGTCCCGGTTGTTTGCAAAAATCGGGACGAATGCCCTATTTTTAATTATTTTTTGTTTTCTATTATTTCCTTTATGTTTTTTTATTGTTTTCCTTTATGTTTTATTTTGTTTTTTTTGTTTCCTTTTTTTCCTCTTGTTTTATTTTCTTTTCTATTGTTTCCTTTATGTTTTCTATTGTTTTCCTTTATGTTTTCTATTGTTTTATTTTGTTTTCTCTTGTATTCTTTTTGTTTTCTCTTGTTTTATTTTGTTTTCTACTGTTTCCTTTATGTTTTTTTCCTTTATGTTTTCTATTGTTTTATTATTTGTTTGCCTTTTTTGTTTTCTCTTGTTTTTTATTTGTTTTTCCCTACTGTTTCCTTGTGTGTTTTCTATTGTTTTCCTTTATGTTCTCCTATTGTTTTCCTTTATGTTTTATATTTGTTTTCTGTTGTTACCATTTTTGTTTTTCTATTGTTTCCTTTACGTATTCCATTAGTTTCATTTATGTTTTCTATTGTTTTATTTTGTTTCTATTATATCCTTTATGTTTCAAATAATAGCTCCACACATTTCAAATACAGTAACAAGGTACGTTAAATTTATAATAAGTGCACTTCAGACCAGTTGATGCCATGCATTTACATAGTTTTCATCGCATACAAGGCATCCGGGTGATATGTATTCGATGACGATGACCGTTCAGGGGGGATGTGAGAACAACAATCGGTATTTCCACTCCCGACCGTGGCTATTGAGTGCATATATGCATATCAAAAGAACGGTCGTACGTATATGGCGAATCAGGGTGATTTGTATTTGGTCGATGAAATGAAATGATGTATCAAAACTTTTGTCAAACCTTCAAGGGGGATGTAGAACAAAACAATCGGTATCGCCATCGTACAGCCCGACCGTTACTATTGAGTGCATATATGCATATCAAAATAACTGTCGGGACGTATGATGGCGAATCCAAAAGATTTGTATTTGTCGATGAACTGAATGATTTATCAAACCTTAAAGGGGGATGTAGAACAAAACAATCGGTATCATATGTGGGCAATATACAGCCCTGGCGTGGCTACTGAGTGCATATATGCATACCAAATGCACAGCATACGTATGATGGCGAACTCCGGATGATTTGTATTTGGGTCGATGAACTGAATGATGTATCAAACCTTAAAGGGGGGATCTATAACAAAACAATCGGTATCGCCATCATACAGCCCTGT
The DNA here is from genome assembly GCA_028641055.1 of Alopecurus myosuroides. Taxonomy (NCBI): domain Eukaryota; kingdom Viridiplantae; phylum Streptophyta; class Magnoliopsida; order Poales; family Poaceae; genus Alopecurus; species Alopecurus myosuroides. Next base: position 56,769,855 of record CM054057.1, read on the forward strand.
CGTGACCGCTAGTGATGGAGATATCCGGATGATTGTATTTGGTCAGTTAACTGAATGATGTATCAAGCCTAAAAGGGGGGATGTAGAACAAAACAACCAGTATCGCTCAGCATATACAGCCCCTGCCGGGGCCTCTTATGAGTAATATATGCATACCATAATTGCCACCTCGGACGTTATGCTGGCGAATCTAGGATGGAGATGGTATTTGGTCGATGAACTGACCGGTGTATGAAAGTGGGCTTAGGTTTAGGGTTTAGGGTTAGGGGTTTAGGTTAGGGTTAGGGTCCTCTAGCTCACATAAGTGTTTGTGCTAGGGTTTTCATCAACCGGCTCACAGAACCCGCTCGAAAGAAACACAACCCTGATCCAAACGACTCACAAGGGGCGCTTGAAAGAAAACTCAACGATCCGTGTGATTCTTTCTGATGTGGGTGTGACCGAACGAAACCCTAACCATCCATTTCGTCCCGGGTGGTAAAAACAGGCCGGGTACGTAAGAAGGGACAATCCGTTTTCCAACGAAACCCGAACCATTTCGTCCCGGTTGGTAAAACAGGCCGGGACTAAAGGGATCTGGTTTTTCTCACTATATATATGTATGCATTCCCACACCATTTTCACAAACACATATAAACTCACCACTCTCCCATGACTTCTACCGTACTCACTCTAACCTTCCTCCAGGAGGAGGCACTTTCCGCCTCGAACTACCCCTGCCCGCCCGGCTCCATACTACATATTCTGAAAATATACAAAAATAGTAACTATATGTTCCAGATCCATTTCATCAAAATTGCTTATAGATAATAACTAATCATCCATTTCATCAAAATTTCTTATAGATAATACACAAAAATAGCAACATATTAATGAAATATTTAAACGTATCAATACACATCAAGAGTTACATAGCTCGGGTTCATTTTATTTAACCCTAATACATCACGATCGAATAATATCACTTTGCTGCTAATGTTTTTAAGTAGGTGCCATGCACAATATTTAGAATAAAATTGTGCTGCTATGTTTGTTAAGAAGGTTGCCATGCACAATCTTATTTTGTAATATAAATTGTGTGGTCTAAAAAGGATGGATGCACGGCACTGCATTTAGGAATTAAATGTAGCCAAATTGAGGTTCTTTATTTGACATGTAAGACGGAGAAAGATTTGGCATGGGGAAACTGGACCAATGTAATCTTACTAACACTAAAATTCCTAAGTAAAAATTTCTAACACTAAAATTTCTATTTTTTCTAACACTAAAATTTCTAACTAAATTCTAACACTAAATTCTAACTAAAATATTTCCAACACTAAATTCTAACTAAATTTTTAACAATAAACAAAATTCTAAAAATAAAAACGCTAAGTAAAAAAAAAGTTCTCTCTTGATCTTACCTACGGGGGTGACGGCGATCGAAGGGCGACGGGCACAGGTGACGACGACGGTCGCAGGCGCACGGGGCGCGGGCGCAGGCGGCGTGCGGGCACAGGCGCGGCGCGGGCGCGAGCGCGGCCGGGTCGACGACGGCGAACTCCACGGGCGACGACGGCGCGGGCGCGGGAGGCGTACGGGCGGCCTGGCGGCGTCTCCTCGTCCAAATCCTGCGCGCGGTTATGAATTTGGGGGGACGGAGACGACGCCTATATATACCCAGGGGCATCCGTCCCGGTTCGTAGGAACAACCGGGACGAAAGGGTCTTCCGTCCCGGTTGTTCCTGCGAACCGGGACGGATGCCTCAAATTTTTTTCCGTAGGGGTACGTGTAACGCGCTCGCTGGGGGCGCATCCGTCCCGGTTGTTTGAAAAAATCGGGACGAATGCCCTATTTTTAATTATTTTTTGTTTTCTATTGTTTCCTTTATGTTTTTTTATTGTTTTCCTTTATGTTTTATTTTGTTTTTTTTGTTTCCTTTTTTTCCTCTTGTTTTATTTTCTTTTTTATTGTTTTCCTTTATGTTTTCTATTGTTTTATTTTGTTTTCTCTTGTATTCTTTTTGTTTTCTCTTGTTTTATTTTGTTTTCTACTGTTTCCTTTATGTTTTTTTCCTTTATGTTTTCTATTGTTTTATTTTGTTTCCTTTTTTGTTTTCTCTTGTTTTATTTTGTTTTCTACTGTTTCCTTTGTGTTTTCTATTGTTTTCCTTTATGTTCTCTATTGTTTTCCTTTATGTTTTATATTGTTTTCTGTTGTTACCTTTTTTGTTTTCTATTGTTTCCTTTACGTTTTCCATTATTTCATTTATGTTTTCTATTGTTTTATTTTGTTTCTATTATATCCTTTATGTTTCAAATAATAGCTCCACACATTTCAAATACAGAACAAGGTACGTTAAATTTATAATAAGTGCACTTCAGACCAGTTGATCCATGCATTTACATAGTTTCATCGCATACAAGGCATCCGGGTGATTTGTATTCGATCGATGAACCTTCAGGGGGGATGTAGAACAACAATCGGTATTTCCATCATACAGCCCGACCGTGGCTATTGAGTGCATATATGCATATCAAAAGAACGGTCGTACGTATGATGGCGAATCAGGGTGATTTGTATTTGGTCGATGAAATGAATGATGTATCAAAACTTTTGTCAAACCTTCAAGGGGGGATGTAGAACAAAACAATCGGTATCGCCATCGTACAGCCCGACCGTTACTATTGAGTGCATATATGCATATCAAAATAACGGTCGGACGTATGATGGCGAATCCAAAAGATTTGTATTTTGTCGATGAACTGAATGATGTATCAAACCTTAAAGGGGGATGTAGAACAAAACAATCGGTATCGCAATTATACAGCCCTGGCGTGGCTACTGAGTGCATATATGCATACCAAATGCACAGCATGACGTATGATGGCGAATCCGGATGATTTGTATTTGGTCGATGAACTGAATGATGTATCAAACCTTAAAGGGGGGATCTATAACAAAACAATCGGTATCGCCATCATACAGTCCTGTCGTGGCTACTGACTGCATATATGCATACCACATACACGACAGGACATATGATGGCGAATCCGGATGATTTGTATTTGGTCGATGAACTGAATGATGTATCAACCTAAAAGGGGCGGATGTAGAACAAAACAACCAGTATCGCCAGCTTACAGCCCTGCCGTGGCTACTGAGTGAATATATGCATACCAAATGCACGGCAGGACGTATGCTGGCGAATCTGGATGATTTGTATTTGGTCGATGAACTGACCGGTGTATGAAAGTGGGCTTAGGGTTTACGGTTTAGGGTTTACGGTTTAGGTTTAGGGTTTAGGGTCCTCTGGCTCACAAAGTGTTGTCCTAGGGTTTTGATCCAACGGCTCACAACCGCTCGAAAGAAACACACCCCTGATCCAACGACTCACAAGCGCTTGAAAGAAACACACGATCCGTGTGATTCTTTCTGATTGGTCCGAACGAAACCCTAACCATTTCGTCCCGGTTGGTAAAACAGGCCGGGACTAAAGGGACAATCCGTTTTCCAACGAACCCCGAACCATTTCGTCCCGGTTGGTAAAACAGGCCGGGACTAAAGGGATCTGTTTTTTCTCACTATATATATGTATGCATTCCCACACCATTGTCACAAACACATATAAACTCACCACTCTCCCATGACTTCTACCGTACCCACTCTAACCTTCCTCCAGGCGGAGGCACTTTCCGCCTCGAACTACCCCTGCTCGCCCGGCTCCATACTACATATTCTGAAAATATACAAAAATAGTAACTATATGTTCTAGATCCATTTCATCAAAATTGCTTATAGATAATAACTAATCATCCATTTCATCAAAATTTCTTATAGATAATACACAAAAATAGCAACATATTAATGAAATATTTAAACGTATCAATACACATCAAGAGTTACATAGCTCGGGTTCATTTTATTTAACCCTAATACATCACGATAGAATAATATCACTTTGCTGCTAATGTTTGTTAAGTAGGTGCCATGCACAAACTTATTTAGAATAAAATTGTGCTGCTAATGTTTGTTAAGTAGGTGCCATACACAATCTTATTTAGAATTAAATTGTGTGGTCTAAAAAGGATGATGCACTGCACTGCATTTAGGAATTAAATGTAGCCAAATTGAGGTTCTTTATTTGACATGTAAGACGGAGAAAGATTTGGCATGGGGAAACTGGACCAATGTAATCTTAGTAGTTGTATGTAGTTTTGCTAGCTATGGAGGATGTCTTTTTGACATAGATATCCGTACTATGTCCTTCACACCTAAAAGATGAGAATAAGGGTCAGGTGCAGTTTTATCATGAAAGGGAATCCCTGCTATATAGGCGGTTATGGGCACGAAAAGTCTCTCATTTCCTGGCAGGGTGCTTTCTTCTGCAACAACACTTTTCTTGTACAATATCTGTTTTCTGACGTTGTGGGTGTTATCCATTTTTTTATGACATTGTGAGTGTTATTTGTTGCAGCTGGTAACCATGCATTTTTTTTTGGAAAAGGAGACCGTGGCTTAAGTTGATTGAAACCACATATTGGCTATTCAAGGCTACCAGAAATTTTAGGCGTGTATTTCTTTGCAAGGTGAAGATAGAATTTGTTCTTTGTATGCACACCAATCTCTTAGATTCAGCTTCTCTCAACTCTAAAATATATAGGAGCCTTAAATGAAACTTTGTATGTATGGTTTTTCATAGGTGCCGATGTTTACAAAAGTGTTCTACTTCGGCCTTTGCTAATTTGCTGGTTGAACCAGTGGATTCAATTATATGTGCAAAACATAACTTCATATTACCATGAAAAAAATCGCAGATTCCTTGATGTTGGAAGTGGTATACTAGCAATCCTTCAGTATGGTGTGAATATCCTTGTGACTACAATTCACATATCATATGTGGAAACTAACAAGCAGGTTGCCCACATTGAGTGTTTTTTCCTTGCAGATACGGAAAGTATTTATATACCAAAATATGCTATATAATCTATGCTGATAAAAAGATGGAATGCCCATGATGCTTTTCATGTAAAAGTGTCACTAAACATCACGAGTTGCAATATTATTTGGCAGATTAATATTGGTTCCATGGGTTTATCACATTCTAGAGGCAAAGACATATTTATGCAATACCACACGAAAAATCTCAATTCACTAACTTCAAGTACACAATTGTAGAAATATTTACATATTTTTTAATTTCTTGGACGAAACAAGAGAAACAATTGCTAATGTACATAAGTTTTGTAGGAACAAACCATCATTTTCACTAGATTTATAAGATTGCTTGACCTCTGTTTCTTTTTACCTGATCTAAACCACACTGAAGTGGGCATGTCTTCTCTATATGCACAAGGATTTGTTTCACTTTAGGACATTACATACCTATTCATATATACTTCTGCATATGTATGATTTGAAAGATATAATTAATCTATCACTCGTAATATCTTAGAACTGATCTAATTTCTTGTGAATTATTGTTTTGCTCACATGCTTGACTGAAGGAAGTTTGCAAGGAGAAGGAGGTAAATAGAACTATAATTTCTACCGTGAGAGAACATGGCAGTCAGCTGCATAGTTCTATCCATATTGACCATATAACTTTTAAATGACCAGATTGACCATATTAGGAAACTGTATATAAGTTAGTGTACGACTGTGCGAGGCAGAGGAAGTTGGATGGATAGAACTTGTCGGACGTATGATGGCGAATCCGGATGATTTGTATTTTGTCGATGAACTGAATGATGTATCAAACCTTAAAGGGGGATGTAGAACAAAACAATCGGTATCGCAATTATACAGCCCTGGCGTGGCTACTGAGTGCATATATGCATACCAAATGCACAGCATGACGTATGATGGCGAATCCGGATGATTTGTATTTGGTCGATGAACTGAATGATGTATCAAACCTTAAAGGGGGGATCTATAACAAAACAATCGGTATCGCCATCATACAGTCCTGTCGTGGCTACTGACTGCATATATGCATACCACATACACGACAGGACGTATGATGGCGAATCCGGATGATTTGTATTTGGTCGATGAACTGAATGATGTATCAACCTAAAAGGGGGGGATGTAGAACAAAACAACCAGTATCGCCAGCTTACAGCCCTGTCGTGGCTACTGAGTGAATATATGCATACCAAATGCACGGCAGGACGTATGCTGGCGAATCTGGATGATTTGTATTTGGTCGATGAACTGACCGGTGTATGAAAGTGGGCTTAGGGTTTACGGTTTAGGGTTTAGGGTTTAGGTTTAGGGTTTAGGGTCCTCTGGCTCACAAAGTATTGTCCTAGTGTTTTGATCCAACGGCTCACAACCGCTCGAAAGAAACACACCCCTGATCCAACGACTCACAAGCGCTTGAAAGAAACACACGATCCGTGTGATTCTTTCTGATTGGTCCGAACGAAACCCTAACCATTTCGTCCCGGTTGGTAAAACAGGCCGGGACTAAAGGGACAATCCGTTTTCCAACGAACCCCGAACCATTTCGTCCCGGTTGGTAAAACAGGTCGGGACTAAAGGGATCTGTTTTTTCTCACTATATATATGTATGCATTCCCACACCATTGTCACAAACACATATAAACTCACCACTCTCCCATGACTTCTACCGTACCCTCTCTAACCTTCCTCCAGGCGGAGGCACTTTCCGCCTCGAACTACCCCTGCTCGCCCGGCTCCATACTACATATTCTGAAAATATACAAAAATAGTAACTATATGTTCCAGATCCATTTCATCAAAATTGCTTATAGATAATAACTAATCATCCATTTCATCAAAATTTCTTATAGATAATACACAAAAATAGCAACATATTAATGAAATATTTAAACGTATCAATACACATCAAGAGTTACATAGCTCGGGTTCATTTTATTTAACCCTAATACATCACGATAGAATAATATCACTTTGCTGCTAATGTTTGTTAAGTAGGTGCCATGCACAAACTTATTTAGAATAAAATTGTGCTGCTAATGTTTGTTAAGTAGGTGCCATACACAATCTTATTTAGAATTAAATTGTGTGGTCTAAAAAGGATGATGCACTGCACTGCATTTAGGAATTAAATGTAGCCAAATTGAGGTTCTTTATTTGACATGTAAGACGGAGAAAGATTTGGCATGGGGAAACTGGACCAATGTAATTTTAGTAGTTGTATGTAGTTTTGCTAGCTATGGAGGATGTCTTTTCGACATAGATATCCGTACTATGTCCTTCACACCTAAAAGATGAGAATAACGGTCAGGTGCAGTTTTATCATGAAAGGAATCCCTGCTATATCTGCGGTTATGGGCACGAAAAGTCTCTCATTTCCTGGCAGGGTGCTTTCTTCTGCAACAACACTTTTCTTGTACAATATCTGTTTTCTGACGTTGTGGGTGTTATCCATTTTTTTATGACATTGTGAGTGTTATTTGTTGCAGCTGGTAACCATGCATTTTTTTTTTTGGAAAAGGAGACCGTGGCTTAAGTTGATTGAAACCACATATTGGCTATTCAAGGCTACCAGAAATTTTAGGCATGTATTTCTTTGCAAGGTGAAGATAGAATTTGTTCTTTGCATGCACACCAATCTCTTAGATTCAGCTTCTCTCAACTCTAAAAAGATAGGAGCCTTAAATGAAACTTTGTATGTATGGTTTTTAATGGGTGCCTATGTTTACAAAAGTGTTCTACTTCGGCCTTTGCTAATTTGCTGGTTGAACCAGTGGATTCAATTATATGTGCAAAACATAACTTCATATTACCATGAAAAAAATCGCAGATTCCTTGATGTTGGAAGTGGTATACTAGCAATCCTTCAGTATGGTGTTGAATATCCTTGTGACTACTATTCACATATCATATGTGGAAACTAACAAGCAGGTTGCCCACATTGAGTGTTTTTTCCTTGCAGATACGGAAAGTATTTATATACCAAAATATTCTATATAATCTATGCTGATAAAAAGATGGAATGCCCATGATGCTTTTCATGTAAAAGTGTCACTAAACATCACGAGTTGCAATATTATTTGGCATATTAATATTGGTTCCATGGGTTTATCACATTCTAGAGGCAAAGACATATTTATGCAATACCACACGAAAAATCTCAATTCACTAAGTTCAAGTACACAATTGTAGAAATATTTACATATTTTTTAATTTCTTGGACGAAACAAGAGAAACAATTGCTAATGTACATAAGTTTTGTAGGAACAAACCATCATTTTCACTAGATTTATAAGATTGGTTGACCTCTGTTTCTTTTTACCTGATCTAAACCACACTGCAGTGGGCATGTCTTCTCTATATGCACAAGGATTTGTTTCACTTTAGGACATTACATACCTATTCATATATACTTCTGCATATGTATGATTTGAAAGATATAATTAGTCTATCACTCGTAATATCTTAGAACTGATCTAATTTCTTGTGAATTATTGTTTTGCTCACATGCTTGACTGAAGGAAGTTTGCAAGGAGAAGGAGGTAAATAGAACTATAATTTCTACCGTGAGAGAAGATGGCGGTCAGCTGCATAGTTCTATCCATATTGACCATATAACTTTTAAATGACCAGATTGACCATATTAGGAAACTGTATATAAGTTAGTGTGCGACTGTGCGAGGCAGAGGAAGTTGGATGGATAGAACTTGTCCATGACCTGACATAAGTTTTGTATAGAGTAAATTAGGAAACCATTTAAATTCCATCACTGAATTTTCCGGGGTGTACGAGACAGAGGTGGCAGCGCCGCCGTTGCCCAGGATGGCCCCTCGGGGCTACTACCCCGTTGGAGCATTATTGGAGTATTGTCAAGGTGTATGATCACTTTCCTATAGATTTTGGAATTTAGACCGTTACAAAAGTTAACTTTCCCCTGTCTATTTTTATTGCTTTAGTCAAACTAGTTGATATGTTATTTTAGGGAGCATGTTCTTAGTTTCATCCGTCTAGGATTCTATGATTGTTTGAGCGGATAATGGGTAGAAATTTATATTTTTGACGCATATGACATCGAATCATGTGAAGTAAAAATCTTAAGAGTCCATCTTTCTTATATATGTGCAATGTGGCAAAGCATGGGAATAAAATTTGACAATGATGCTTGATGTGCACGAGAATTGGCCTGATTAGTCCAAGAATTTTATATGGCAGACTGAGGTTTGTTGTTTCTGAGATCATTTTTTTTAATTTTCTTATGCTCGTCACTTGGACGCTATATGATTTGGCCTTGCTTGTTTGGTCACTAATAGTATATGAATATGGTCTATGGAAAAATATGTACACGGTGCCACAACCAGCCAATGAAAACACATAGTGGTACATTTTGATGGCGGTGATGAATGAAGGCTAACCGATGTGATAACATATATTCAACGCCTGTCAATACACCGATGTTTAATGTAGAGGGGAAAATGTTGTCGCTGCTACATGAGTACATTATCCATATTGGGTACTTCTCTATATTATTGTTAGAGAAACACAAAAGGCACGTCTAGTTTGTACGAGTTGCAAAAGTTCATGGCTAGCGAAGAGACCGGAGGGACAATGTATCACTAGGTAGCCGATTGGTGGGTGGGACCGAGAGGAAGAGGAGCACAATAGTCGATAAAACATACCCATAATGACCATTTTTATTTTGGGTACTTTTATATTTCTTTTTGCCATGAGAATGACTAGGGACGTTTGACAAAGTTGGAAAAAGAAAACACCGCAACACAGTGGGAAGTGACATGTTTTCGGAGTTGGGAGACTATAGAGTATAGCGATATGAGTTGGATGGTATCAAGCGCACTTTAGATATGATTTTTTTAGACTCGGTAGCAACACACGTGCATTCAACTAGTTTATATAAAAAATATGTCTAGATTCCCACATTTAGAATGTATGTGGCTAAAATTGAAATGACTTATAAAAGTGAATGGAGGGAGTAGAAAAGCTATGTGCATGGATCCGATGGATAGGCTGGGCAACCCCATTTTTATAGAAAAACTAGTAAAATGCCCGTGCGTTGCTACGGGATATGAATAATTAATGGTTGTAGGTCCATCGTATAAACATTCCTATCGTGATAACATTGAAACCATTACTCATTAAAGAATAATAGTGGTTAACGAAAGGTTGGCACCAAAATTTTGAATCTATAAAGATATGTTGTCCAGTTTCCACGTTGAAGTGCACTGTTTAACCATAAAATAGAAAATATTTTGTCATCACACCATGTTTATGTATATCACCGCGATATGTATTTCTCCGCAACACATGATTATCACAATGAAGTTGATCTGCACAAAGCAAGTCATAATTCCGTATATAAGTATGCATATAATTTAAAAATGATAAAAGTATAATTATTGAATATTTAAGTGACAAATACCTCGCCTATATATGATGTCAGGATCTCTTTATAGACGATGTTCTTCGTGTACGTACCAACATTACAGCTAGAGATTTTTTTTTGGGTATCATCTGCGTTCTTTTTCTTATTACCACAACATTTGGGATGAGAATAATCCTCACATTGTTTCTAGAGGTGGATCTAGATAGCGCAACATACAGCTGCCCGTGAGAGAACACCGGCTTGGGCAAGTAAATGTCGACATTTGGGATAGTTTGTCCATGTGCCTTGTTAACCGTCATGGCGAAGTTGAGCCTAACAGAAAACTACTTCCTCGTGAACTGAAAAGGGAACATCTCCTCATCAGAGGGGCAAAGCGGGATCCTTGGCCAAAAGATCCTCTTTCCAGCATGTTGGCCCAACACAATTTCTGCATCGATGACATTCCTTTGGAATCCCCGGACCACCAGCCTCGTGCCACTACAAAGCCCGTTCGCATGATCAAAGTTTCTGAGCAATACGACTGGACATTTAATTTCGAGCTTCAACAAATGTGGGGGCAGCCCATTAGGGGTCAAAGTGGTCAGGAAATCAGATGGGTAATAGCTATGAGGGTCATCTACCGCAGAGTCAAAACTATGGTACACTATCTCATCTCCATGTAATCTGTTGACCATCTTCAAATTAACTCTATCGACCCAATCATTTCCTGCTGACAAGATTGCTCTAGAGGTGATGTAATTTGGGTATGACATGTTACCGCCCAAATCAGGAAATACATTTTCTATTAGTGTATCAAGGTCATAGTTCTTCCGTGTAGAAAATTCGTATCATATAAATTCATCTAGTAAATATAAGAGGGAGCAAGCAGTAGCAGGTTTTTTCTAAAATAAAACGAATATGCAAGAGCATATCAGCTCTATCTACTCTATCCCCAACGCCTCCACTCATCTGACCATGCTCAGGCTGCTCTCATCGGCTCCATCTCTAGCATGTCTATGTCTCCAATCTCCCCTCTCTCGATCTGTTCCGGCAGGTTGTGCCCCCCTCCTCATGAGCTCCCTCCTCTCTCCGACCAGCTTCCTGTTTCCCTCATCTCACTTCCTCCTCTCAAGCTCTGCAAGGGGCATGCGTCCGCCAAGTCAGGGCCGTGGGCCGCGGTCGGCAGTGGGTATCCAAGCCAGCAGCCGGCGTCGCGGACACGGGCTCGTCCTTGTCCATGCCTGCGCCTAATCATCATGTCTCCGCGACAGCACCCATGTGGGGCGAGCTTTTCGCGTTTGCCCGAGCGACGCCAGTTCGCCGACCCATGCGCCACCACCTGGCCTCATCTTCCCCCGCCGCGGCATTCGAGCGTCGATTCGCCTCAGTACAGCCTTTGTGTCTATCACGCTCCCTTTAGTCGGGTACCGCCATCTCTCCGCCTATATACCTCTGGCTGATTGGCTGGATTCCGTGCACAACAGCGACGATGGCGCGCCCGGCGTGGAGTGGAACCGGCGTCGTCAACCTCAAGCGATACAACCTACTTGGTACGATTTGCTCTCTCTCTCTCTCTCAGAATGATTTTGCAATTTTGATGGTAAACATGAATTATTCATCACTTACCCGAGAAAAAATCGATCCGTAGATGATGACGATGTAGCTGTTGCAGAAGTTGTGGTGTGCTCGCCGTGCTAACTGTCTCATTGGCGAACTTTGATATATGGGGTAGGGGTACTTTTTAATTTGATTGGCGTGATATTAAGGAAAGATATCGGCGATATTTCCGATTGGGCGAGCTGGGGAAATATTATGTTATATATATTAGGCATAAAGAGGCATACATCATGATGGTTTTTAAGGAAGGTGATTATCAAGTCCATTATCATGAGAGTAATCAATTTTGGATATGAGACTCTAGCCGTTCATAATTCCTACTCCACACTTTGTCATGGATAGTTGCATTGTTTCAAATGAACAGACATGTAGTGCTATTTTGATGGATTGGTTTTAGGACATCATATTATATGGAACTAATATGAATGGCTGAGTCTGTCTACCGGCGCGGCGCCGTTGTCGCGATAGCCCACCCTGATGTCGGTCAGCTGCTTTGTGTGCTGAGAGTGAAGGCAGGTCGTCTACGGGCGCACGGCCATCGCCTTGGCATGTGCCAATTGATGCTCGCTGCAATGGAGGTCTACGTGGAGTTTCTGTTCCTGGTGCTGGCCGAGCTGCACGGGCACGGCGAGCTGATCATATGTTGAGTTATTAGATAATGATAGGGTAGCTACTCATAAAACTATTTGGTGGAATTTCTTTACTCAATTTGGTGAGTCATAACTCCAATCCCCAGGGGTACTCCAAGGTGGACGTGCAGATTGACTATTAGAGAAACGAATTGTATGATAGGAACTTGGACCTTCTAAATCGGTTACCCTTTGTTAATTTAGGAACTTGGAGCGTCTAAATCGGTTACCCTTTGCTAATTTTATCTGCTAGTTTTTTTCATTCTCTACTTCTAAATCGGTTTCCCTCTGCTAATTAAGGAAGACATAGCTTCTAGCAATTCAAAGTGCATATCAAGTTCATACTATGCTCCATCGTGGATATTTCACTACGACGCCAATGTAACACCGGTGGCCGTCACTGAAACCTTAAAGCGTGGTTTCGACTATTCCTTGTCTTATGGTTGGTAAAGTTTTTTGTTTGGTTTACTTATGCTCTGATTCTGTGTGGTCTTTGATGGAGAACTTCACATTATCACCAATCTTACCCCTCAGCGGATCCTTTTGGCATTATTAATTAGCCTAATAATCGCTTGTTTCAGAATCCGAAGGCGGTGTACAATACCTTGCCATCCAGGCGTATTGTTCTTGATGAAGGCAGTATCGGTCAGTTCTACTAACATTAATTGTGCTGTAGCTTAGCGATTTTTTTTTTATAACTGCCCGCGTATTATACCTTTTCTGTACAACATGCCACATAATATATCAACGTCCATGTTAACCTAACATCGTTGTGTCAGCCCAACCCTGAGAGACGTGTCCCACTCATTGGCAACTATACTTGTACAATACTAACCACAGTAGGCTGATTTTTATTGACATATATAAATCTTTGCAACCTGATAGTTGAACAGCGAATTTGAACCACTCTGAAATATTAAAACTCAAGGACTAATACAAAGGAGCATCTTTTGATAATTTGCGGTATCACCGAAAATATAACACAACTGTCGCACACGTATCAAATTAACTGACATGTGCGCATCCTGTTTTGCAGTCTGCTAAATCAATGAAACTCAAGAACCATGATGGCAGCATAGGAATAATACGCTCGATCAACATGAAACTGGGTGACAGACTGAACAATACCTGATGTTCGTTTGGCATGGTCATTCCATTGACCGGTCGCATGGAAGTGGGCTCTAAGTTGACATACCTGAACACATAAACCACAGCTCCCATTTTGTCTTCCTAAAAAAATTGTTTTTTTTACACAAGTGGCATCAATGTTTGCACATCCAGGACACTTTTGTCAAAAGATGTCACAGTCAGTGTATGCTCTAATTCAACGTCATGAAATCTGACATCCCTGCTTAAAATAATTTTGAATCGGGGCTATGTACTGATTCTTATCATATGGCTTAAAGGAAATAAGGTCCCAACACCGTGATTACCTGTTGATTGGAGGCCAGGTAGGAGCTGGGTCTAGTGGAGGTGCACCACCCTCATCATCCTGGGCAAGTCGCCATCTAGATCGAGCCTGTGCGACGAAGAAGGTTGTCACATGATATTGACTCAAGCCGACCCAGATTGATGGGTATAAATAGTAGAGGACATGTAGGAGCGATGATTGTGCCTTATATTTAGGAGCGATGATTTTCTTCCGTTGATATCCCTTTCCCTTGATCATATGGTGAATAGTTGCATGTTGTTTAGGACGGGCGTGTGGCGGCAGATATCTGTCCGTTATATTTGCCTGATTTTGCTAGGCGTTAATTTCTACGAGTTAATTGCTGGGCGTTAATTGCATAGGGTGTTTAATCGGAAGTTTTAGTTTGACTCCATGATGAAAAAAAAAACTATTGATGGGAGTTAATTGCTCGCAGTAGTAGAGATAATTGCATTTGCCTGATTTTGCTAGGCGTTAATTTCTGCGAGTTAATTGCTGGGCGTTAATTGCATAGGGTGTTTAATCGGAAGTTTTAGTTTGACTCCATGCTGGAAAAAAAACTATTGATGGGAGTTAATTGCTCGTAGTTAACGCTGGGAAAAAATGGAATGTACATGCTGGAAAAAAAAATTGGATGGAGCGCATGTGGGTTGGACGAAGCATAGGTGGGTTGGACGAAGTACTTCACTCACGGACGACAGAACGAATCGTCCTTTTTATTTAAGTAGTAAAGAGATAGAGATAACCCTAAGGGATTCGAATCACGTAATACTTTTTCAAAAGTGTATAATAACACTATTGAATGTGTGTGTCGATTGTCTACCGTGTATTTTTCTAGTGTTTAGAAGTACACCAATGAACGCAATAATAGCCCTAAGAGCATCTCAAGCAGTCGCGCCAAATACCGCACCGCGGGAAAACTGCATGTGCGGTCACTCGAGTGGGAAGTCTGACGCATGCGGGCAACTTGTGCTACAAAACGCAGCGCCAGTGTCGGTGCCAACTACCACGAAAACTTCCCTCCCACGCTCTCCTTCTCCTCTGCTCTATCCGCCGCTTCAACGTCTGCGCCAAAACTTCTCCTATTCTTACCTCCGCGTGGAAACATCGGCGACTACCGCGACGCCCGCAAGCGCCCGAACGACACTTTCTACGTCAAGAGACACCTCGCGGGTTGGGCTCAGCACCTTCGAGCCAACAAGCGCAGGAGCTCGCGCTAGCGCCGAGCGTCGTCATCGAGGAGGATCGCCACCACCACCCCTACAGACATGGCGACTCACCGACGCCGAAGAAGACGAGGGTGTCATGACCAAGTGGCGTGCCCGTTCCCCGAGGACGTCGCCGCCGAGAGGGAGTTATGGGAGCAACGGCGGGCCGAACGCGTGGCAGGGTGGGTGGAGAAGAAAGTTCGACATGAAAAAGCTTATAGGCTTGTCGATTTTGTGGGGATGAAATGATTGACCACCGCTGCGATACTGATCCGGTGTGGTTTGCAGAAAGTACAAAATGGCACAGCACGTTTCCTTTTATTATATTGCTCTAAAAAGAAAGTATAGCCCACTCCTCCCATTCGGACCTCTCCCCCATTCCAGACCTGCGAGCCAGCGAACACCATGGCGGAGCAGCGGGCCTGCCGCGAACTGCCGCCAGAGATCGTGACGCAGATCCTCGTCCACCTCCCGCCCGTCGAACCAGCGTACCTCCTCCGCGCCTCCCTCGCCTGCAAGACCTGGGGCATCGCCGTCTCCTACCCCGACTTCCGCGGCCGCCTCCGCGACCTCCATGGGGCGCCCCCCGTGCTCGGCTTCCTCCACAACTGGGAGGACGAGACCGTTCCCCGCTTCATCCACACCACGGCCTCGCCCTTCTCCCTCGCCGCCCCGGACTGCCGCTCCTGGCGGGCCCTCGACTTCCGCCACGGCCGCGCCCTCTTCCTCTCCAAGGGCCCGGATGCCGGGAAGGAACTCCTCCTCTGGGATCCAATCACCGGGGTCCAGCAGCGCGTACGGGTGCCCTTGGCGTTCGAGAGGGGCATCGACGGGGCCGAGAAGTTGTCCCCGACCGCGGCCGTGTTCTGCGCAGTGGGTGGGTGCCTCCACCGCGACTGCCACGAGCGCCCCTTCCGCCTGGTCTTCGTCTTCTCCGTCGAGACAGGCAGGGAGTATGTCACGTCGGCGCTCGTGTACTCCTCTGAGACCGGTGAGTGGGGCGACCCGACCTCGACGGAGGGCGTGCTCTCCGTGATGCAGGGCGTGTTGTCCATGGAGTTTACACATTATTCCAGCGTGCTCGTTGAGATGTCTCTGCTCTATTACATGACTGACAATGCGTTGATCCTGGAGTATGACTTGGCAACGCACAGCCTGGCTGTGCTGCACCCACCAGATCAGTCTGGCTACCTGGGGAGATTCAACATCCAGGGCCAGTCTGGCTACCTGGGGAGATCCAACATCCTGCCGGCGGAGGGCGGTGGACTGGGATTTTGCCAGTACTTGTATCCGAAACTCAAAATGTGGAAAAGGGAGGCAAGCGACGACACCGATGCACAATGGGTGCCGTCCCGGTCCATCTACCTGGAAAATCTCCCAATTGGTCGTCTCCTAGAAACACATACTAGAGTGCAAGTGATGGGATTCGCCGAGGAAGCAAATGTCATTTTCTTTAATATGCCTGCTGGCATCTTCGCAATTGAGCGGGAATCAAGGCAGGCGAGAAAGGTGTTTGATAACTATGGCTTCTGTAATGTGATTCCTGTCGTCAGCTTCTACACTCCTGTGCCCCGAGGCCAACACCAGGGAGGCTTGGTTAACTCCTCTGAATGCATCACACCCGGCTTTGGGAACAGGTTAGTAAAAGCTACTAGCCGCAGGAAGCGTGCCCACGTATGAATTGTGTGAACTATCTAATAGTAGTGCTCTTTTGATCTACTGTTGTTTTCATGTCCTTAGTTGCTCTAAGCCTTTGACTTATATAGTGTTTGGGAGGTGCGTTTGGTGGGGTTTAAGATGTTATACTGCAATGTGGTTACCAGATTTTAGTGCTCTGTTAGTTTGTTCTTTGAGGAATGCGATTCCATATATCCTAGTGTTACTCGATAGCAACACTTGAAAGGTTGAGAGCAGCATATATTCTTATGATGCGAGTATTGCTATTATCATTGGCCATTGAATAGGTTTACCCTATTTGAGAAATGCTAATTCCTCTCCAGTAGTCGCTAGTTGTAGATATTTGACTGCCACATGCATTTTTTCCTACGATGCCAAGAATTTTACTGCTGCATAAGCTTTGCAAACACTAGCCACTTGTTAGAAAAGGTCCTCCACAGGACATAGTTAGCACCTTGCATCATCAAATAGGTTGAAGAAGTTATTGTTGTTAGACTGTTCTGTCATATATTACAGTAACTTCCATACCATATGTTATCAGCTTGACACTTATAGACTGAATATGTATGCCTTTTTTTACCTAGGGATCTGTCTCATGGAGAAGTTGTTTCGGAGTGTGCTGGCATGGAAGACAAACATGGACATACCTTGTCATCAGAAGCTCAAGAGGTGACCGGTCCTTTGGGTAATGTTCCCGACGGTGCACCAAATAAAGAATTGGCGAAAAGTACATCTGTAACCAGCAAGGATGATACTGGGAACTCAAAGACCTCTGGCAACAATGTTGAGGATGCTGCTCCAACTTCGGAGAAAAGGTGATTCTTAAGAAGGTATAGTATATGATTCTCCCTTTCCTCGGTCCGGTGTTCTTGCCAGGGTAGAATTACTGTGTGGTGACATGCATGGTTTACTGTTTGCATTATCCTCTACTCTAGATTTGTTTTGCATTTTTACTTGTATGGAATAGTTTCTCAAACAGGCCGTGGGATCAGCTAACCCCACATTCTGTGACCTTGCGCATCTAAATGCACTGATCTGTTACGGTGATCTTGTTATAATGATTCACTTGCCCTGTAGGACTTTTGAAAAATAGGATTCAGTTGGATCGCCTATGCATTTGTGTGCATCTCTTCATGTTTCTGTTTTATTATGAGTAGTCCAATAATACAATAAACCGTGGGGTTGTAGGCAGAGGCATCAAACCATATAACGACAGGTCTCTGCTGAAGCTTCTCCAAGGAGACTAGAAAAAAATGATTTTACCATCTGCAAAATGTAATACAAGCTAGATAGAAAGTGTGGAATTGCCAATATATGCCTTCGGACATTGTAGCATGATGTTTCTCTCCAGGTTCATGTTATCTCAGTAGTCAAAACTCGTCTATTGATATGTATACACGTAGCTAGATAAAAGTTACTTTTATCTGAACGTATCTACTTTGGCACTGGATCATCAGAGGCTGCGTGCAAGTCGATATTTATGCAGTGCTTGCTTGTCCATATACAATTGCATTGTTCGCAGTGTTCTGGAGAACCATTGTTTGCTCTTTGATGCGATACGACAATCATATTTGTATTAGTTTTGAGGAGTTGTAGAAACCATTTTGCCTGTTCTTGTGCGTGTGTAAAATGTTTCTTTTTAGGAAAAAGTACAAAACACATGTGTTTTTTTCCCTCACAAATCATTCTGATAGTGTTTTCTTGTGCATTCTTGTGCATCTGTAAAATGTTGTTCACCTAAAGAACCATAGTATAATAAATTGATTGTCATGCCTCAGTGTATATTCTTTTTCCTACCAGGATAAATATTAATGTAGACATTTCTTTAACAACAATACTGACATAGTCATTGATTAGAGGAACAACAAGTGCTACAACTAACCTTGGGGTCGTTGGGTAGAGGCATCGAACCTGATAATCTCAGGTCTCTGCTGAACCTTCTCTAAGTTCTGAAATTGCCAACATTGTAACAGGATGTTTCTACTCCACGTTCCTGTCCCTCGTAGTCAATATTTTTTGTTGATCCATATCCAAGTTCAAAGTTGTCTTCATTCTGTATTTGATATGTTTATTCTTTTAGCATTATCATTCAATAGCTGCTTTTATCTATTTGTATCTAATCATCTATTGGATCAGTAATGGTTCCCTGAAGAAATATGTTTGCTAGCTGTGTCTTTATACTCCTTTATATCATGTTGTATGTCCATTCTACCTTTTTTCCATGCTCCGGAAAGATGGCCATTGTTTGCTCTTTTTTGTATGTGCTGCGAAAATCATATTTTCATGAGCCTTGGATGATTGTAGAAACCATTTGCATGTTGTTCGTGTGTGAGATGTTTCATATTAAGTGAAACTCATATGTTCTGTATTTTTCCTCACTTAATTCACTCTACTACCATTACATGCCTCCTGACGTTGACCTTTCTGTATATATCACAGTTGTACGAACATATCAAAATCTTTTGCTCTGTGCTCCTAGTGCTGCTTGGCTGATGGTCAGGGGGATGATCTATCAGTTGCCAGCGCCTTCAGTAGGATCTTCTTCTGTGCAGTTCGGACGTCTACCTCTCTCTTCTCATGGTACTTAGTTTAGGATCCAGTCTAAATTCTGACATAGTGCCCCAAAAAAAGTGGAGGCCTTGACACCTCAAAGACATGAATGCTGCTCAAGATTTGTCTCAGCTCTCAAGATAGTGCTGCAATAGGGGTTCGATGATGAGAAACTGCAGAGTGGGGATTATCCTCGTAGGACTGGAAAATCCATTTGTAATTGCTGGATTCACCCTTGTTGTTTCTGTGGAATGATGCTTATCATTGGAAGATTGGAACTAGTGCAAGTCGGTGATCATTTCATAAACATTTCATCCTTAAGAAACAAAGATAACTATCTTTCATGCATCTGTATACGAATATTTTCATTATGCTCTTGCCAGTAACTTGCAGGTGCTCTGTGTTCGGAGGAAGGTCATTTTTGTAGAGGTGTTTTATATCAGTCTCTTTCAGGTGTCACGGCCGCACCACTGTGTTGATGAAATGCATGGTTTAGTGAGGTTTGGATTGCTCTCGAGGCTTTCTATGAATACTTCACATTTCACACTATTTTTATTTGCAAACTTCTTAACTGCAGATACTTACACACACTTCAGATTTCACACACGACAATCGCATATGCTGAAGATTTCTTATGTCATACCTGGAACTAATGGGGTCCTGATCCTTACCGATTCTGAAGAACTCAAGAGTCCGGACCGGTGACAAAGAAGCTTGATACAGATAGGAGGATTTACATCCACGTCGGGATTGCATCAACGTTACACCACAGGGAAGCGCCTCGTGTTTCCGGCAAAAGAAAAACAGAGTTTTGATTGTTGAGCTGAGATTGTAAGGATCACGATTCACAGACACAGGAATTTATCGGATTCACGGGATATATTGCCCCAGATAACGCCCACATATACATGCTGCCCCTCCTATCTGGTCTAAAAAAGAAAACCCTAGATCTGTCTCTCCCCGCAGTCGGGATCTGCAGGCTCGCCGGTGATAGCGGTGCAGACCTGCAACCCTGAGACGAGCCCGGTGTCTGAGCTCTCCGATGGCCTCCTCATCAAGATCTTCTCGCGTGCGCCGTTCAAGTCGACCGTCTGCTGCAAGTGCGTCTCCACGCACTGGCGCGACCTCGTCTCCCACCCTGACCATCACAAGAAGCTGCCCATGTCGACCAGCCTAGCCGGTTTCTTCTACCTAAACTACAACGCTAACCGCTTCCCATCAGCTATGCAACATGGTTACCAAAACGTGTCGGGGAGCTTGTGTGCTCACCTCGACACATCCCTCTCTTTCTTTTCTAGATATGAGACACTGAATCTCATGTTGGACTGCTGCAATGGGCTCCTCTCTGTCGACTACGGAGGCGCACTCATCGGATGCCAATTGGTTACATGGTGTGCAATCCCGCCACCAACTGGTCCAGGGAGGTGTGGCTTGCTCGTCTTGCGTTGGACCCGTACATCTCCTCCCACTTCCATGTGTTCGAGTTTGCACCTGCCGTGGTAGTTCACACATCAAAGCAGTGATGATCAGTTTCACATCCTCATTTGAGAACCATGATGTAAGGGGGAGAACTCAAAATTTAGGACCAACAAAAAACTTTTATGTTGATCCTATTGTTTTCTGGGTTTGTAACTCCATATGTGAACCCCTATGTTTCTAATGAGAATAAAGAGTTGAAGGTTGAGATCATTGTTTCCTTGTCATCAAAATCATCCAATAAATGTTGCCTTGTGATCACCCAAAAACTAGAAACAAAAATCCTTTGAAAACCCTAAAGAAAAACATGAGTTTTTCATTTCCGTTTCTGGTTATTTTCTTCCTTTTGATCACTTTCTATAGTTATGAATCTCATTTCAAAAACTTGTTTTCTTTGGATTTCATCCATCCTTGAGATATGGTCTTACTCACTGTGCTCAAAGAAACAATCTTGGTTTAGTGAAACCCCTTTTTTCAAGTGAGTTTTTCTGTGAGTTCGGCTATGTTGAACCGGCGGGCAGGTGCTCCCGGCTACTTTCTTTTTGTAATGTTGATTTAAAAAACTTTGTAAAAGTTAAAAGGTCCGAAAAAAATCAAACGGATAGGGAACGGAAATCCAATGCGCCACGAACGAGTTTCAGGACGAATTTGTATTCACGTTGGCTACACAAAAAAGACAAATTTTCATTGCTACATTACTGCTATATAGCGGTGTTTATACGTCATAGATTTGTCTTTTTTAAACAGGCTAAATGAAAAAGAGTAACTTTACAAAAAAAATTACTATTGCATAATACATGTGTAGGTATACCCCTAATTTTTTTCGGAATTTTTAAACCATTGTAAAATCGATTCCGGAGACAGGAGCATCTATACCCATGTTCAAATGACTATTTTCCATTTTTCTGCCTAGTTTGTAAAATAGGAAGCGGAAAAACAGATAAAACAGAAATTATCACCTTTTTCTGTCGTGTTTTCAGTACCCAAAACATTTTGTAAAATCAAATAAAAATGGGTTTCTGAAACTAGACATCATACTCTTCAAACCATACCTTCAATTTTCCAATGGAATTAATTTGGTATTTTTACCGGAACCAGACTGTGTTTATAACAGAAATCAAGACTTAGAATTTTTCCTAAGTCTTCACTAAACTTTTCTAAATTTTCTGTCAGTGTTTGAACTGAAACCAAACTCATTCAAGATCATGCTTTGGATCATCAACTCGAGCTGAAACCATGTCAAACCCGTTCACCACACATCCCTCTTCCAAACCATGTGCTGGATTGCTTCTAGAAGGGCTCATGGAGAGAGAGTAGCTAGCTGCCATAGCAGTAGGCCCGAGATGTCATCGTCTCGGGGGAGCTCCTCCATCTCCCGTGCTCCTTCTTCCACGTCTTTGAGCCAGTAACCGCTTGATCTTGGTGCCACCAAGCTCACCTATAGCCTCCACGTGCTGATCTTCTCCTGTGGAACGCACACGAGCTCGGTAGCTCTCCACTCCATTATTACCGAACACCTGAGAAGTGCACACTCGTGCAACTCGAGTATAAAGCCACCCCGTAACTCTCAGTCTCGCCACACCACTCCTCACACCTCTCTCATTCACTCCACGCAGTGCCCAACTCGTGCCTCTCTCTATGAGAGCGAGGAGAGCCGCGCTCTCGCGTTCTGTCCGAGAAGGAAGAGAAGAGCCAGATCGATCTCGTCTCCCTCTCACCTTGCTCCATTGTTTCACTCTCATCTATTCCTTGACATGGCATGCATGCCTGATATCGTGTTGTGGTGATTTGCATGCAGGAACGGCGCCGCTGAGCTCGACGTCGCCGGAGCCGATTCGGTGCGCGTCGGACGCGTCCGGTTGTTCTGTTGCTGTTGTTGCTCCATCGACCCTTCCCCGACATCTCTCATCATCCCCGACCTCCCCGTGCATGCCAGAACACGCCCTAGGAGAGCCTCTTCTCGAGATCGCAGTAGCTAGGGTCGCCGGCGCCGTTGGCCATGTCGCGAGGAAGGAGATGAACACGGGACGTTCATCTCCAGATCTGCGGTTCCGTTTGAATCCACTCGGGTTCCGTTGTGCGCCGTCGGATCAAGATCTCGCGGTCTCTTACCTCTTCGCTCGTGCGCGAACGTGCACCGGGCCGGCCCAGCTCTGCGCACCCAGTCGCGGGCCAAATCGGCCCGTGGAGCTGTTTCTATGCAGTTTTTTTTCCAAAAAACTGCCTAATCACTTTTGATCCAAATAAAATGCTAAAGTTGTAGATCTGGCCACGAAAAAAGTATTTGAGGAACATGCATGTTTTCTTAACCACATGCAAGTGGTAGATCCGAGTTTGCACCTCTGGATCATCCAAGAGAAATCCCCAAACTCAACCTATCTGAAAGAGAAAACATGGAATATCTTTTGTTTTAGGAATCCAATGGAAGTGAGGTTAATTTATATGGATATATCTTGTTGATAACTAACTAGAGAAGTTGGGCTAATATGGACTTGAGTTTCCTATCAAAGTTGACATACATAATGGTAAATGACCAAAGAGCCACTAAATGTTTTTTATGAATTTTTCTAAAATGATATTTTAGATGAATACTTTTGTATGTTCTTTTGTATGTTTAGATATATCATATCCTAGCTTTGTGTGATTGTTTGAGCTGTAGATTATTTTTGGCATGCAGTACTAGATCTAGTAGTTTTCCACCTCTTATGATTAATATGTGTATGTTGTTTGATAATTGTTTAGATGCCTTGTTTGATCTTACTATCACATGTAGAGGTTGTTTTCACTGTCATATGGATTCTATCTTGTAGATATACCATGTTAGAATAGATCTTGTTCTTGGTACTAGTGTGGATTTGCATGCATGTTATGTTTTAGGCTTGTTTTCTAGTTTATATGTCTAGTAGTTATGTTCCTCATGTTTATCTTCATGTCTTGTATTCTTCCATTCCATGATTGATATGTTTATGCCTCTCTTATATTGATGCTTAGCCACTGGTTTCATGTTCCTTCCATGTATATAAGTGTATGGGTTGTTGCATGTTCATAATAATGCTCATATGTACTTTTATATGCACGTGTAGTTGTTTCTAGATTTTGTTCATCCACATGAATGACTAGAGATTCATTTCACTTATTATGGCCTTGTATGAGAGTAGTACACCCACTGGACTCATGCCATTTTGTTGGTGGATGCTGAATCTCAAACTCTACCATTGATTGTGTCTTATCTATGCATGTTTGAGTGTTGTAGTGTACTTTATTGCTAGAATTTTTGGGTGTATTTATTTGAGTAATTTCTTGCAGTATGTCTGCTTTAGTAGATTATGATTGCCTTTGTTGTGTACTGATTGGGTGTTTTAATTTTTAATTTTTACGAAGTTAGATAACGAGGAAGCTGTTAATCCTGAAGTGGTTTTCTGTAACTCTTGTTTATTTCAAGAGTGTGATCAAGACCAGAGACAAGGAAAGCCACTCTAAATTCTTGCTAGTTGTTTACTTGTCATTATCTATCATGCATGTTTTACTTCTGACGTTTTACAAAAGTCTATTAAAAAACCGTTCTTTCAAGTGGACTACACCACTGTCCATATTATTGTCTAGTATGTTGTATCCACTACATAATTTTGGTGTTACCAAGCCCTTTACGCATTTTGAATCCATCACTAAATTCACCTAAGTCCCTTAGTGGACATTTTAACTTGATATTTTTGCAAAACAAATACTTTGGAAAAACCCCGAGGAAAGGTGGGACCTTGTCCGAGGGAGGTATGTGAAGGGGGAAATGTTTTCAACTTGTTTTTACCAAAAAAGACACATAACCTAGTCTCCGCCGGACAACCAAGCCGTACTTCCACATTACCACAATATGTGAACGAGGTCTAGCTAAAAGCTTTTCGGTGTTAGTCCGTGTCTACCTCAAAATGCTATAGGGGTTAGAGTCCCCAGAATCGAATTGTCGCTAGGAGGGAGAAACGAGACATGCAGAGTGTGGGATTAAGTTTGCCACCGGTTGCAATAGTTGAGTCTCCTGCGATGGCGGTGTGTTCTCAGGGGAAACCAGATCGATACGGCTGACGCACTTGGTGCCGGGGAGAACAAACCAAGTTGAAGTGGTAGCTATTTACTAGCACTTGCATAGTGGATCGTTAGGACCAGTTATCCGATGTTCGCATATTGTCGTGGAGACAGTCCGTGGTTGTTCACGTGGATATGGATGTACTGGATCTTGTGGATTGTGTACACCTCTGCAGAGTAAAACTATTCAGAATAGCCACGTCCTCGAATATGGACAATTGAATGGCCATGTAGATAGCATTATTGTGTCAATATTTTCAAAGAAGCTTGAAGTGTTTTTTGGTGTTGTACCTGGGAGGTACTGGAAATGGAATAATCGTACCTTTCAGGTACCGGAGAAATGATGGTCCTGAAGGTGTGATCTTTCAAGAAGTTTTGCAAAGAAAAACTTTCTTTTCTTTTAGTATGCCTTATCAAAACCTTGTGGATATGTGATATCTACAAGATAAACTAAATATCTTTTGAAGTATGTTCTTCAAAAAAAGATAACTAAACTTGTTCAACCATGGTGGGTCTTAAATTTATCATGGCTAGTTAAGCCTCTAAGTATAGCCTTCCTACCACTTAACGCATACTTGCATTTTTTAAGTTTTTATTTAGGGTGTCTTGCGAGTATAACCTAATGTACTCATAATGGTTTCGTCCCTGACTATTGTCTTGGTCAGGCTGTGAGGAGCTGCCTAAGGAAGATACCTTTGAGGAGGAATTCTATGACGATCCCGTGTACTAGGCACGTCTTCCGGTCAGCAACCGATGGTGCTAAGGCGTTGAGATGGGTTCTACTCGTTGTGTTTGCTTCCGCTGAATAAAGTTAGTTCTGGTTGTGTGGTTGTCGCTTTCCCTGCGTGGCCTTTGTCTCAGACTTGGTCGGCAAACCATTTGTGTAAGACTATGTTATTCGTGTAATGGATGTGAACTCTGATGTACCTTCTCTAAATATGTTGCTCATGACTGTCGATGTGGGATCATGAGTGTATGCATATTGGCGATCTCGGACATCTAGTGTGGGGTCCTCGCAATCAACCCATCAGAAACTGGAGATTTAACACACCCGCTTGTCTGATCCAGTTTCATTATACAACATTAAAGGATTATATTCTATAGGGCTGATGTATTCGTCTTCGTTTGATGGTTTTGTTGTAGCAGTCGGTATGGAGGGGAATTGTATGTCCATTCGTGCGCCACATTCTACTTCGAGGATCACAATCTTTATCTACCACAACGACAATTGCATTTCATAAATAATGGTGCTCTTGAACTATCAATCTGGGATCTTGAAGATTTTAATAACGAAATCTCAATCTTGAAGCACAATGTGAGTCGTTTACAACTTCTCGGAACAGACTATTCAACGTTTGCAAAAGATTATAAAGTTATATCAATCCACCCAGCAAGCAATGCGATATTTATGACATGTGGGACGGGCTAGCGATCTGTAACGAAACCAATGTCATTTGAAATGGATTCAAGATAGCTGAGTTTTATCTGTGATATGGAATCAGGTAAGCAAACTCCTTTTCTTTCATATGTTCCCTTGATCTCCGAGTCATTCGCATATGGGCACTAGAAGTCTTCATTACCTAGTGCGGATATACGTGTATATATATACTTTCTCGAATATACATTAATGTATTTTTTTGGTAATATTGTGCTTCAATTTTGAAGACAAGCAACAGTGAATTGTGTATACATTAACTGAGTCATGATAGCTTTTGTTTGTGCTTGAGTGCACTCGTGTACTTGACTTAATGTATCTTGCTATTATATTGCAGTAAACTTGTAGAATAGAATTTATGGTTGCTCTGATTTATTCAACATGCTCGGTCACCCAAACATGAGAACTACTGAAATTAGCACTAATGATTTGGTCACAACGGCTTGTCTGAGTTAAACTTTCAGACGCTCCTGAGAAAAGAACTCTATCATGTACAGTAAAATTTGAAGTTCGGTCCTCGCATGCCAATGCATGTTTAATGGAGTTTAGCTTGATCTACGATCAGCTAGTGCTAAGATGATGGTCAGGCCGGATGTTTCATCAGTCATCACTGCCTTTAGTTGGATTTCTCTCCCCTCTGCAGTCAAGAATGACGAGGTGGGCCTTTTTTTTCACTTAATAGACCCTCGCGTCGTCCACGTCGGACGACTAGGGGGGGCCCTATCACGCTCCAGCCACCAGCCACCCTCCTTGATCTCCCACTCCCCGCTGCGGCCGGAGGAGTCCGTCGGATGGCGGTGCTTGTTTTTTCCTTTTTTTTCTTTTATTTTAAGCCTAGACATAGTCTTCCTTAAATCCATCCTTTCTAATCTCGACGACTCGACTTGCGTTCAGCTGGCGGCGTCCACGGATGTGCACAAGATGGATCTTGATCCGAAGGCCCCTCGTGCATGTGCATGGGTCAACATGATCGATCTGGACCTAGTTTTCCGGCCGATGGCATCCATGGATGTGCACAAGACGGATCTGATCTGACGGCCCCTCGTGCATGTGCATGGGTCAGGATGATCGATCTTTTTTCAAGGATATGTCCTGGGATACATATCGGTTTCATAGAAGAAGAGGCCAAGAGGCCGTTACAATGCGTCTGGCACAACCGCACAGTACGCAACCCACCCCTTACATAGGTCGACTACTGAAGAGACCTCCACCTATCCACCAGTCGAAGACTACCCCGGAACAGCCCTGCTGCGCACCACAACTAGGCTTCCTCCACGATCAATGACGAGACCCTCTGCACCGACGGCCGAAACCATCAAACACAACCCCATTGCGGTGCCTTCAAAGGCACTAGCAAACTAGGTTGATGGCCTTCCACATGTCCTTCTTGTCCGGCCCTCCCAACAGCCTGGCCGAGAGCCAGTCCACCCGTGTGTCATCTGCCAAGGGGTTCAGTCTGTCCCACCCCACATAGCGAAGAAAATGTGCCAGACCTCCCGCGCGAAGGCGCAACCAAGAGGGAGGTGGTTAATGCACTCTCCTTGTTGGTCGCAAAAGGGGCATGTCGCGGGGTGTGGCAACCCTCTATGGCTCAGCCTGTCCGTCGTCCAACATCTGTTCCTCATAGCTGGCCACAAGAAGACCTTGCATTTGTTCAGCGCCCGGGATTGCCAGATCTGAAGTGCCCCGGCGAACCTCACCGACCCCTGGAAAAGTGCCCTGTACGCAGAGCGCGTCGAGTAAGAGAGATTTTCCTCCCAGCTACACCTGAGTTCGTCATATCTCCCTTCTGAAAGGGAGATCCCTATCAAATGTCCGGCTAGCTCGACGAGCTCGCGGATCTGTGGGGCGTTCAGGTCCATAGGCACATCCTCCAACCAACCCCCGGCAAGGCCCTCTCGGACCGTCCTGGACGTACGTGCCCGCTTTGGCACCTTAAGTAGGAGATTCGGTGCTAGGTCTTTAATGCGCCCGCCCTCCAGCCACCTATCCATCCAGAAAAAGTGGAGGCTCCATCGCCTAGAACCGAAATAGTCGCGGCCTCAAAAAGCGGCTTTGCCTCCCGCGGAACCTGGATATTGAACTCTTTCCATGGCTTCGATTCGTCCATCCTACCGAGCCACAACCACCATGCTCTCAGGGCCAGGTTCATCAGCCTCAGGTTCGGCACCCCGAGTCTCCCAGGTCCTTAGGCATGCAGACCCTATCCCAAGCCACTAGATAGTGTCCTCCACGGGCCTCTTTGCGTACTCACCACAGGAAGCCCCTAAGGATTTTATTGATGTCGGCCAGCATCCTCATGGGGAGATCAAGCGACATCATGGAGAAAATGGACTCCGCCGACAACATGCTCTTGATCAACTCTAGTTGCCCGCCTGCCACCCAGGGAGGTACCCTGCAATAGCGTCCACCAGGTATCGGAGTTGTTCCGCCGAAGGTTTCCTGAGGCCTAAGGGGAGACCAAGGTAGCGCAGAGGAAAGGGGAGAATATGACAGTACATCTCCCTAGTGACCAGCTCCGCTTCTTCGTCCCCACAACGAATCAAGTGCGGAGAGCATTTCCCCAGATCGGTATGCAAAGCGGACTCCGCCCCGAAGTCTTCCACAAGAATGGCGAAGACCCTAAGGTCTTGCACGGTAGGGCGCAGGAACGTCACAACATCATCCGCATATATGGCCGTGCGGTGGTGCAACCCAGTTCTAGCCAACCGGTCCAACAATCCATGGGCCGTAGCCCTCTCAATCAGTAGGTGGAGTATCTCCATGGCCATGATGAAAATCAGGGGCGATAGGGGATCTCCTTGCCGTAGTCCACGCCCGCTGAAGATTTTGGAACCAGGCCGGCCATTTAGAAGAATCCTCGTGGAAGCCATCGACAGTAATCCACAGATAATGGAGATCAGCTAGCCTCCAAAACCGAAGCTCCTCAACACCTCTAGAAGGAAGGCCCAACTAACAGTGTCAAAAGATTTTGTTATGTCGAGCTTAAGGAGTACCGCTGCCGTACCCAGGCTATTGAGTCTATGGGCCGTGCCTTGTACCATCATGAAATTGTCATGGAGGCACCTTCCACACACAATGGCACTGATGTTTCCCCACCAGCTGCGGCAGGACCATGGCCACCGGAGCTGAGATCACCATAGCCACCAGCGTATCCATGCTGTGGATCAGGCTGATAGGTCCGAAGTCCTTGACCTCCTCTGCCCCGTCCTTCTTGGGCAGCAGTGTGACGAGGGCCTGATTAACTACCCCAAATCCACGGGTATCATGGCGACCCAACGAGCCAAAAGCATCCATGACATCTCCTTTTATGGTTCCCTAGCAAGCCACGAAGAATCTATTGATGAAGCCATTGGGCCCTGGACATTTATCCAAAGGCATATTCCGGATGGCCTCCCAAACTTATGTCTCTGTAAATTCCCCCTCTAGGTGCCCCATATCCATCATCGGAAGGCCCAACTGATCAAGGGCCAATGAGAACGGTCATCAAAGAAGTCATCCACCGCCTTAGCTTTCTCGTCATGCTCGGTGCGCCTAGCTCATCAAAGAAGCTCGTCGACCTCCACGCCCAGGAGCACATCAAAGAAGTCATCCACCGCCTCAACTTTCTCGTCATGCTCGGTGCACCTAGCTCCGCCTACTAAAAGGTGGTTGATGAAGTTCTTCCTACGCCTGTGGATAGCGTGTGAGTGGAAGAACTTGGTACATGCGTCGCCCTCTTTAAACCACATGATACTGACCCTTTGCCTAGCCAGGGTCCTCTCCAGATAAGAGAACCGAAGAAGCTTTCCTTTGAGCAAGTGACGACGGCGGTCTATGGACTCATCGAGGCGGAGCATGACCTCATTAGCCACAAGGATTTGTAGCTTTATGCTCCTCACAAATCTTCCGCTCCAGCTAGCCAATGCCTTAGCAGTTGCACGGAACTTGGTATCCAAGTTTTTGAAGGGATTTACATCTCGCGGCATTGAGAGCCAGGCACCCCGTACCACCTCTTGGAACCCATCCACCTTGGTCCAAAAGGACTGGAAATGAAATCTACGCCCCATCTGAAGGTCCGGAGCAAGGTGCAATAGCAACTAACAGTAATCCGAGGGGTCCGACGAGCCAGCTTCTCTAACATGGGTTGCGACCTATCATTCGTCCGCGTGAAGCGGCAGCCATTCAGGTAGACATCCTTGAGCTCCAACAACGAGAGAGTGCGACGGAACCGATTTGTACCTGGCCTTCCGGTCGGCCGGCAACGCCATCATGTATATGCATGAGTGATGGATCGGTCTTGCGTTCCTGCCAGCCACCGTCCACGGACGTGCATGGGGAAAAGTGCATGGAGAAAGATTTCATGGACTCCGCACACACGTCCAGCACTCCGCGTAGAAGTCGTTGGTGGCTTGATGTCCACACGTGCGTCAGCTCCGACGTGACTTGCTGCAAGTGACACAAGATGGCTGCTGGATGGTGAAGTTGGGACACATGATGGTGACGGTCAGATTATCATGGAGCCAGAAATTGCCCTAAAATTGGGCTACCGTCGGCATGGTTGTAGACTTGAAACTCTCATATTTGATGGCACCATGGGATACGCACGCCATGGCATATTCAGGTGCTATTATTGTGGTGCTGATAATGATGGGCAATTTCAAGATGTTTCTTTCGGATTACCAGTGTATATGTTGAGTTCGAGATTACAAGTGATGACATAGGCGAGATTGGATGTGGTGAAAACTTTGAACCGGATGATCGGTGTTTCACAGCGGTCTCGGCAAGTGGAGGCGGCAACACATGTGGACTTATTATTGGGGGTGTTGTTTTGGCACGAAGTCTCGACTTCCGGGGTGAAAACCCTAGGCCTGACCTTCACGTGTTGTACCTAGCAGTGAAGGATCTCTGTTGGCCTCCATGTTGAAGGCACTGTTCGGAAATCAGTCAGACTTTCTTTGGGTGAAAACTCATCAGGCGACAACGGTGTATGTGCACGGTTCCCTTATTGGAGGCTTCGTTCTTGGAGAACCTTTTTACAGTCCTGGTGTGGCCTCTGGTGGTGGTGGTTCATGCTGCTTGATTTGATCGTTCGATGAGGTATTTTTTTTCTTTTGATGTGTTCATCCTTAATGTCTTGTCTAGATCTGGACACTATGCTGTTGCAGAGGTTGGGTGTAATCGATATCATCCTGATATTAATATATTCTATTTACAAAAAATAATAATAATGAGGAGCTTTACATTACTTCTGTAGTTCAGGCCCAGAGTAATTTCTTAGTCACGAAAATTGGAGGACTTTGACTCCCCCAAAGAAGTAAATGTTGTTGAAAACTTGGTTCCCTGATATTAATATATTCTATTTATAAAAATAAATAATAATGAGGAGCTTTACATTACTTCTGTAGTTCAGGCCCAGAGTAATTTCTTAGTCACGAAAATTGGAGGACTTTGACTCCCCCAAAGAAGTAAATGTTGTTGAAAACTTGGTTCCCTGATATTAATATATTCTATTTATAAAAAATAATAATAATGAGGAGCTTTACATTACTTCTGTAGTTCAGGCCCAGAGTAATTTCTTAGTCACGAAAATTGGAGGACTTTGACTCCCCCAAAGAAGTAAATGTTGTTGAAAACTTGGTTAGGGGATAATATTACAACTAGATGACTATTAATCTTCCAAATACTAGCGTGTCAAATTATCTATGTTTGGTAGGAACAAGTTTTTTAGGGTTTCATATTAACATCCGTGGAGGCAGGCTATTTGAGATAAACTCTATTTATTTTCTAAATAAACATTTTTAGTTTGTAGATCAGTTATTTGTTAAGTATTTAGGCAATTTTTGTGGCATCGCTAGCGGTCATGTACGTTTCAGCTCTGTTGCGTCTGTTAGAGTCGTGTAGTACTTAATATGGACTTTCCGTTTTTGGCCGCCAAAATAAAGTCATCGGCTCAGGTCATTCCCACAAGAAGCACGTGTGGGGAACACCTCCACATCTCATCTGTCTTCATACGAACTCATACTAGTGGGAAGATAGTTCACCTTATAAATTAGTGCAAAACTCTCTCAACTAGCAATGTGGGACTAAACTCCCACCACTTGTTATGGCAACGTGAGTCTCTAGAAATTAAATGGAAATTATCTAGTGAGTCTAAAACCCACCTCCAAATTTCAGCAAATTATAACCTTAATAAATCAGTTAGAAGGATCTTTGGACAATTTAGTTTTGCTGAAACATACCATTGTTATCGTTAAAAATGTGTTTAGACCAACATGTTCCCGAAAGAGCGAGGCTGTTGTACAATGTCAAGGGCACGCGGCGACGCAAGTTCAGTTCATGGAAGAAAAGGTAACTAGGAGATGGAACCATGCGTTTCCGGGTGAACAAACATAATATACAAAGAAGACTCCAGAAGAGTTCACATAATCACAGCTGCTAGAGCCACTGGTGGTGGTAACAACGAAGTGGTGCTCTAATTTCACTTGTAGACATGACAAAGTCGATAGTAAGATCCAATGTTATTTTTTCTGGAAACTGCAGGTTGTCCAAAGATATATTTTGTATCAATATACAGTGCCTAGGTGAAACCAGATGCTGAAGGACCAAGTTCTGGATATTCATTTTGGCTATACCCTAGTTTCTTTCTTGTTACTACATTAGGCAGAAAGTGTCTGGTTGTGCCTCTGAACAACAAACTCGGCCTCAATGATGCCAGTTATACCGGCTCTGATCTTCTATCCTATTCGGACCATGCCTAGATCCTCAGGTGTACCTGCAGAAAGTAGGAGATCTCCCATTAGTGACCTAGACACTTACACACATATTCTCCATAAAGTACAGCAATTGTTTAGTAAAGATTTCATTACGGGTTAATATCATATCACCTTACCTTCCCCGAGTCTCATTGGGATGCAACATGCTGGTGTCCACAACACACATATTCTACCTTTTCTCGTGCTATTATTTCCTAGTAATAATGATTTATGGGTTAATGAATGGATTGCACCTAGGAGCCTCGGTGTACTCAGTTTTGCCCCTAGGTGAGAGTCGTCCTCGGTTTTTCCCTTACTACCGGCGACTTTGTCTGAATTGGGAAGGGGCAGCCGGGACAAATGCCCTCCCCCATTAGTCTCGGTTGTGTCAAGACCCGAGACAAATGGGGCTGACCACGTGGCAGTTGCGCTAGAACCTGGTCAGGGCTATTCGTCCCGGTTCTTACCACGAATCGGGATGAATGCTCCTTCTGCCGCGGCAACACTTTTGCCTTTTTCTCTGCCATGGCAGAGTTTTTATTTTTTGTGTTTATTATTTCCCTTTTTATGTTTTGTGATCCCCAGACCTCCCGGTGGCCCCTCCCCAGACCTCCCGGATCCCATGAGAAGAGAGGAGCCCCGGTGGCCCCTCCCCGGATCCCAGGAGAAGAGAGGGTCCCAGTGGCCCTTCCCCGGACCTCGCGGATCCCAGGAGAAGAGAGGAGCCCGGTGGCCCTTCCCCGGACCTCCCGAATCCCATGAGAAGAGAGGAGCCTCGGTGGCCCCTCCCCGGAGCTCCCGGATCCCACGAGTGAATAAGTAATACATATATATAGAAAATGAAGGAACACTTATATCACAGAAGCAAAGTATATCGAGCATATTCCATGACCGATGGAATGAATTACAAAATCAAATTCAGCCCCAACCGGCGCTATAGTACTCTCCATTTACATTTAAGACCTCTGCATCTAAGAAGCCCGCAATTTCCTCCCGAGTTGCTCGTATACGGTCCCTTCGTAGAAGACCGCCCCGGAGCCGTTCGATCTAATATGAAGAAGAGTGGTCAATATATATTAATGAAACTAAGTAACTAAAATAGATGATAATAAGAAAAATTGACGACTAACGTACATGAAAGTGCTTTAAATATCTGCCCTTGGGACAGGTCGTCTGACGAATGAACTCGCAGACGTAGTATCCACACAAGTAATTCTCGTCTCCTTGTTGCAAGCACTTTACGAGAACATGATTTCAATCAAAATAATAAACAACCAGCCATGATAATGGTATCGACACTAGAATCAAGGAGATGCGCGGATCTAGATAGTAGTACTTACTTGCACAATATCAAATGGAAGCTCTGATTTCCATTCACCGGGAGAATTTTTTGTGAACCTCTTCCAAACGCTGCCCGAGAAAGAAAAAAAATAAAAAGAGTTAGTAATTACTTGATATCCGAAAATTAAACAAAGTAGTCGATATATTGCCATATATAAAGACTAAAATTAATAAAGATTGAAATTACCGCTGCATCATTTCCTGCATGTCCGCCCACATCGCTAGGGGTTTACGTTTTGGGTCCATTACCATTACTTTTCCTTTGTCAACTTGGAAGATTAGCACAATATACTGGAAGTTGCGCACGCAGAACTCATCAGTTATGCACTGAACATCGAGTAAGGAAAACAGAATGCGTACAACACAGTAACACTAACCCGAAGTTGTAAGGAAATAGTATTTCCCATCGGTGTTGGTGAAACATTATTGCCCTCAGAATATTATATTCTGTATCCTTGGGAGATAGCTCAAGAGTCTTATGATTAACAAAATGTGGGTCAATGAACCCAATATCATATATTCCACCTCTTTTGCATTCGAGAATCTTCATTCTGCAATTATAATATAATTAGTGTACTATATATATATATATATATATATATATATATATATATGAATATGCAATGAACGAGGTGAGCTAGCTACAGACTTAATTAGAGAAATAAGTACTTACAGACAATAGGCACTAACGACAGATTTGTCGAGGGCCTGCTGCTGGAATAACTGAAACAATTCGGAAAATTGAATCTGAACCATTCCATCTCCATACCCGTAGTGCTCGTCTCTAACTGCGAGACATATCCAGTCCTGAGATTTCTCAGCGGCTTCCATATACCAACTATGCACTCTTCGCATTTTCGTTGGTAGATCCTTTATATCCTCGGGTTTGACGAGAGGTTTCCCGTACTGGTATTTGTACGCACATTCAGCTTCGGGAAGTAGTCTATTGTTTGCGTATACTCACCGATGGACAAACCCGCAATAGCTGCTCTTTCTCCGTACAGTTGTATAAACTCCGGATCAATTTGCTCGTCAGCATTAGTGCTTGGCCCCACCTGGGTATTGGAAATCACTTTGAGCGGGGAGATGGATTGTTTTTTCTGCTCTCCGAGCTGGGCAACTGATTTCCCCCTTTTCCCGCTTGCGCTACTCCTCTTCGTCGACTGCATCATTTCCTAGTGTGACTTCAGAATAGAGC
Source organism: Alopecurus myosuroides (assembly GCA_028641055.1). Classification (NCBI taxonomy): domain Eukaryota; kingdom Viridiplantae; phylum Streptophyta; class Magnoliopsida; order Poales; family Poaceae; genus Alopecurus; species Alopecurus myosuroides. The sequence continues at coordinate 56,805,548 of CM054057.1, forward strand.
GGTCATAGTCAGATGATAGACTCGGCTCGGGTCGATGAATAGTCTTCACCATTTTCCAAGCTCGTTCTACATCTTCTTCGATCTCGGGGAAATCTGCCTTTTTCTGCTCCTTCCGCTTCGGTTTCCACCCCTCGTATTCGTTCCTTGCAATTGTTTGGGTTTGCTCAGGAGTATAGTCGTAAGGAAACTTGGGTACCTCCTTTGGTACCTTCGGGAGGGGTGACCGTTGACGTTTGGGTGATCTTTTACGTTTCGACAGAAACTTAGTGGGCGGAGAAGGATGACGCGGCGGCGTAGGCGACCGCGGTGGAGAAGGCTGACGCGGCGGCATAGGCGACCGCGCTGGAGACATGCACGGCGTAGGAGACCTCACTAAAGACGACATGCATGGCTGAGACGACCGCGCTGGAGACTATTGCGTTGGAGAATGGCGAGGAGTCGATGGCCTTGCCATCTGATTTGGAAGCACAATGCATTCCTTTCGCCATAGAACGGTCAAGTTCTTGGCTTCTCCGAGTTCAGTCCACTCTCCGTCTTCACCTTCAGAGAAATCAAGCTTCACCCGCTCGAATCCATTGACAACTTCATCGACCCCAACAACAGCGTAGCCCCGTGGAACCGGAAGACTATGGTGAGTTGGTTCGTTGCCAATTGGTAAGACATAGCCGACCGCCTCCTTGATTGTTATATTGACGACCTTCACATGGAGCTCACAGGTTGTCATCTCAGTCATATCATCCACCGGGTGAATCGTCGGTGGTGCATCATCACCCGGGAGCTGCGTGGACGCAACGCTGCTTTTCCGATGAGAATGTGCGGCCGGTAGCCTCGACTTCACCTTCTACCATGTGTGGTACGCCTGTAAACACTATCTGCTGGCTAAGTGTGTTAATTTGGTCCTGCTGCTTCATTGCTACATCCTACGTCCGCTTTATCTAGTCTTCAAGTTGATGCCTCCAGTTTGCCTGACTCTCTGCTTCAGCTGCCTCCGCGTCCTTTTTCCGTTGACGGCTTCTATCGGGCTATTTCTTTTTGGTGTCGTCAAACCCAATACTCCACGGAGGATTGCCTTTTGTGCCTCGTGTATGCCCTACGTGTTCCTTATTCCCGAGGGCGCGTGTGAGCTCGTCGTTCTCTCTATCTGGCACGAACTTCCCCTCTTTAACGTCCTTTATTGCGCTTCTCAGATTTTCTATGGGTAGAGGATTCTCTTTATGCCTTAGGTTATAGATTGCTTTTCCTTCGGCGTCCAACGTGCCCCATGCCCGTAGAACCATGACCTTGTCCGCTCGACACACAAGAACGGCTCGGGAGTGATCCCCAGCTCAAGCAGGTCGTTCTCCCATTTCTCTCACTTGGGACTGGAACCCTTGTAGACAGCTTGCCCCATAATATGGTGATATACCTTTTTGGCGGCGTTTTTCTCATTTGTTTTTATCCTTTCCTATGCATTCTCTGACAGCTTGTACTTCACAAACTCTGCCCATAAGGGTTTTATTTTCTCATACCCTTGAGTGAAATCTGGAGTCTTGCCCTTCTTAACATAGTCAAGGTTCAATCTTTTCTTCCAGTTTTTGAATTGCTCGGCCATCTTTTTCAGAGTCCACGCCTTGACCTTTTCCCGTATCTCAATTTTCCTTTTAGTAACATCGGCCTCATTCTCATCCGGCTCATTCTCGTCCACCTCCGGCAAGGGTAAGTTGAAATTACACATGATCTTCGAGAAAAGATGCTCTTTGACTTTTTTACTGACATATGAAATTTCTTGTCTTCGTGGATCTTTTGGCTCATTCCAGTCATGAACAGTGATCGGGATGTGATCCCCAACTAGGACTCCACATTGCTTCACAAATTTTTGGGCAACATCAGTGGGAACCTCGGGTGCGCCGTCTGCTGCGATCGTGTCGATCCTATATCTTTCTGTACCTTTCAACTTCTTTGTTGCGCCTCGTTTAGTATTTTTTCCGGTTGATATGCTTGAACCGGATGGCTAAAAATCTAAAGACTGTTAATACATGTATATATACAACGGATGCTTCATCAATTAACATATCTATATATATATGCACCTCGGAGCCAGTGTTTGTAATTTGTACGGCTCCGCCGGAGCCGTCGGCTGCTCCCTTATCGGAGCCGTCGGCTTCTCCCTCACCGGAGTCGTCGTCTTCTCGCTCACCGGAGCTGTCAGCTTCTCCCTCATCAGAGACGTCTCCCCGGATGAGCTCCGGATCTCCCTCACCGAAGTTGTTCATCCACTGGCTCACATCGGTCTCTCCGTCGGCCCCGCGGATTAAACCCTCGAGCAAGTTTTACGCATCTTCGTCTCTTGGTTCCATACTATATATTGTAAAAATATACAAAAAGAGTAACTATATGTTCCAGATCCATTTCATCAAAATTTCTTATAGATAAATAACTAATTATCCATTTCATCAATATTGCTTATAGATAATACACAAAAAGAGCAACATATTCATGAAATATTTAAACGTATCAATACACACCAAGAGTTACATAGCTCGGGTTCATTTTATTTAACCCTAATACATCATGATCGAATAATACCACTTATACATAGTCTCATGACATCTCTCAAACTAATTAACTACGATCGGGTCCTAAGCCGCGGGGTGCTGAGTCGCGGGTCCTACGCATCCATAGGTAAGGAACCCTCACAGGGTCATAGCTCACATGCTCGTCCTCCTCTCTGATATGCTGTTGTACCACCTTCTCAGGGGCCGGCTCTCTCCACACCGACCGTGGCCCACGCGATGACCACCCAAGAATATCCGGGTCGACCATGTCCCCCGGATTTCTCACCAAGCCTCATGTCCCGGTACTAAGGACCTCCCAGTGCCAGCCCGGCGGGGCCCAGTCCCGGACATCGCCCGGCGGGTCCAACAGAGACATGAACTAAAAACAGGCCCGGACAAAGTAAATATTCTGTAATTAAGTAAAATACCTTAGTGTTTCTAACTTAGTAAAAAATAGTAAATGGAGAAATATGACATAAATAAGATGAAAGTTAAACACAAAGCATGAAGACAAGGGTTTCTCAGAAACTAAATAAAATCACAGACGTAAGTGTTTGTGAGATCCGAACAAAGTTGGACCATTTCGTGCACATACATACCGGTGATATTCTTCATATCCCTGTCTGGGGCTATGATAAATATCACCATTACGTATATGCACCAAACGGTGCAACCTAGTTTTTCTGATCGCACTAACACTAATATTACGAAGGCGACGTTCCTTAGTTCCAACCCAAAGCCTCATCTTCATCCATTCCTCGGAACTAGGGTTTCTTAACTTTAGTAAGGAGTATGACTATCAGATCGGGTCGAGTCTTGCCGAATAAAGGTGCGACTCGAACGGGACATAATAGATGTAGCATCCTAGATTATCCATATCATGTGTGAAAACGCAAGAAGAAGAGGAAGTGATCTGCAACTTTTTCACATACGACAGGATAATCTGGAATGATGTTATGCCCCGTTTGACTCGCAAGTTTATTAGGAAAGAGTGGATCTGATCTGCTAGTCATACTCCTGCCTAGACCTTCACATGTTGTGCTTGTTACGAGGTAAGTACACGTGATGGCGATCCGGAAAAAGGCGAAGAAAGGGGTTTTGGAAATCTTTGGAACTAAACAAAATCATATATGTAATATCGTGAGATCTGAACAAGGTTAGACCCTTTTTTTCACGTATATAATGGGGACATTCTTCATAACCCCGGGTGGGATTTCTGAGGAATGTAACCATTACGTATGTGGAAAAAAGGGTTCAACTTCGTTCGGATCTCACGATATTACATATGTGACGTTATTTAGTTCCAAAGAAATCCAGAAACCCTCATCTTCCTCCTTTCCCTGGATCACCACCGCCTGTAGTACCTCTTAACAGGAACAAGATGGTCATCGGGCCTTGATGTGAAGTTGGACCTTCACATTTGTACTTGTTACGAGGTAAGTACATGTGATGGCGATGCGGGGGAAGGAAGGGTTTCTGGACATCTTTAAAACTAAACAAAATCATATATGTAATAGTGAGATCCGAACAAGGTTAGATCCTTTTGTGCACATACATAACGACGACATTCTTCATAACCCCGGAAGGGATTTCTGAGGAATGCCACCATTACGAATGTGCACTAAAGGGTTCAACTTCATCCGGATCTCACAAACCATATTACATATGTGAAATTATTTAGTTCGAAAGAAATCCAGAAAACCTCGCATTCGTTCCTTTCCCCGGATCACCACCGCCTGTAGTACCTCGTAACAGGAACAGGATGGTCAACGGGCCTTCACATTTTGTGCTTGTTACGAGGTAAGTTTTTTAGGGTTTCATATTAACATCCGTGGAGGCAGGCTATTTGAGATAAACTCTATTTATTTTCTAAATAAACATTTTTAGTTCGTAGATCAGTTATTTGTTAAGTATTTAGGCAATTTTTGTGGCATCGCTAGCGGTCATGTACGTTTCAGCTCTGTTGCGTCTGTTAGAGTCGTGTAGCACTTAATATGGACTTTCCGTTTTTGGCCGCCAAAATAAAGTCATCGGCTCGGGTCATTCCCACAAGAAGCACGTGTGGGGAACACCTCCACATCTCATTTGTCTTCATACGAACTCATACTAGTGGGAAGATAGTTCACCTTATAAATTAGTGCAAAACTCTCTCAACTAGCAATGTGGGACTAAACTCCCACCACTTGTTATGGCAACGTGAGTCTCTAGAAATTAAATGGAAATTATCTAGTGAGTCTAAAACCCACCTCCAAATTTCAGCAAATTATAACCTTAATAAATCAGTTAGAAGGATCTTTGGACAATTTAGTTTTGCTGAAACATACCATTGTTATCGTTAAAAATGTGTTTAGACCAACATGTTCCCGAAAGAGCGAGGCTGCTGTACAATGTCAAGGGCACGCGGCGATGCAAGTTCAGTTCATGGAAGAAAAGGTAACTAGGAGATGCAACCATGCGTTTCCGGGTGAACAAACATAATATACAGAGAAGACTCCAGAAGAGTTCACATAATCACAGCTGCTAGAGCCACTGGTGGTGGTAACAACGAAGTGGTGCTCTAATTTCACTTGTAGACATCACAAAGTCGATAGTCAGATCCAATGTTATTTTTTCTGGAAACTGCAGGTTGTCCAAAGATATATTTTGTATCAATATACAGTGCCTAGGTGAAACCAGATGCTGAAGGACCAAGTTCTGGATATTCATTTTGGCTATACCCTAGTTTCTTTCTTGCTACTACATCAGGCAGAAAGTGTCCGGTTGTGCCTCTGAACAACAAACTCGGCCTCAATGATGCCAGTTATACCGGCTCTGATCTTCTATCCTATTCGGACCATGCCTAGATCCTCAAGTGTACCTGCAGAAAGTAGGAGATCTCCCATTAGTGACCCACACACTTACACACATATTCTCCATAAAGTACAGCAATTGTTTAGTAAAGATTTCATTACGGGTTAATATCATATCACCTTACCTTCCCCGAGTCTCATTGGGATGCAACATGCTGGTGTCCACATCACACATATTCTACCTTTTCCTAGTAATAATGATTTATGGGTTAATGAATGGATTTCCCCTAGGAGCCTCGGTGTACTCAGTTTTGCCCCTAGGTGAGAGTCGTCCTCAGTTTTTCCCTTACTACCGGCGACTTTGTCTGAATTGGGATGGGGCAGCCGGGACAAATGCCCTCCCCCATTAGTCTCGGTTGTGCCAAGACCCGAGACAAATGGGGCTGACCACGTGGTAGTTGCGCTAGAACCTGGTCAGGGCTATTCGGCCCGGTTCTTACCACGAACCGGGATGAATGCCCCTTCTGCCGCGGCAACACTTTTGCCTTTTTCTCTGCCATGGCAGAGGTTTTTATTTTTTGTGTTTATTATTTTCCTTTTTATGTTTTGTGATCCCCAGACCTCCCGGTGGCCCCTCCCCAGACCTCCCGGATCCCATGAGAAGAGAGGAGCCCCGGTGGCCCCTCCCCGGATACCAGGAGAAGAGAGGGTCCCAGTGGCCCTTCCCCGGACCTTGCGGATCCCAGGAGAAGAGAGGAGCCCGGTGGCCCTTCCCGGGACCTCCCGAATCCCATGAGAAGAGAGGAGCCTCGGTGGCCCCTCCCCGGAGCTCCCGGATCCCACGAGTGAATAAGTAATACATATATATAGAAAATGAAGGAACACTTATATCACGGAAGCAAAGTATATCGAGCATATTACATGACCGATGGAATGAATTACAAAATCAAATTCAGCCCCAACCGGCGCTATAGTACTCTCCATTTACATTTAAGTCCTCTGCATCTAAGAAGCCCGTAATTTCCTCCCGAGTTGCTCGTATACGGTCCCTTCGTAGAAGACCGCCCCGGAGCCGTTCGATCTAATATGAAGAAGAGTGGTCAATATATATTAATGAAACTAAGTAACTAAAATAGATGATAATAAGAAAAATTGACGACTAACGTACATGAAAGTGCTTTAAATATCTGCCCTTGGGACAGGCCGTCTGACGAATGAACTCGCAGACGTAGTATCCACACAAGTAATTCTCGTCTCCTTGTTGCAAGCACTTTACGAGAACATGATTTCAATCAAAATAATAAACAACCAGCCATGATAATGGTATCGACACTAGAATCAAGGAGATGCGCGGATCTAGATAGTAGTACTTACTTGCACAATATCAAATGGAAGCTCTGATTTCCATTCACCGGGAGAATTTTTTGTGAACCTCTTCCAAACGCTGCCCGAGAAAAAAAATAAATAAAAAGAGTAAGTAATTACTTGATATCCGAAAATTAAACAAAGTAGTCGATATATTGCCATATATAAAGACTGAAATTAATAAAGATAGAAATTACCGATGCATCATTTCCTGCATGTCCACCCACATCGCTAGGGGTTTACGTTTTGGGTCCATTACCATTACTTTTCCTTTGTCAACTTGGAAGATTAGCACAATATACTGGAAGTTGCGCACGCAGAACTCATCAGTTATGCACTGAACATCGAGTAAGGAAAACAGAATGCGTACAACACAGTAACACTAACCCGAAGTTGTAAGGAAATAGTATTTCCCATCGGTGTTGGTAAAACATTATTGCCCTCAGAATATTATATTCTGTATCCTTGGGAGATAGCTCAAGAGTCTTATGATTAACAAAATGTGGGTCAATGAACCCAATATCATATATTCCACCTCTTTTGCATTCGAGAATCTTCATTCTGCAATTATAATATAATTAGTGTACTATATATATATATATATATATATATATATATATATATGAATATGCAATGAACGAGGTGAGCTAGCTACAGACTTAATTAGAGAAATAAGTACTTACAGACAATAGGCACTAACGACAGATTTTTCGAGGGCCTGCTGCTGGAATAACTGAAACAATTCGGAAAATTGAATCTGAACCATTCCAACTCCATACCCGTAGTGCTCGTCTCTAACTGCGAGACATATCCAGTCCTGAGATTTCTCAGCTGCTTCCATATACCAACTATGCACTCTTCGCATTTTCGTTGGTAGATCCTTTATCTCCTCGGGTTTGACGAGAGGTTTCCCGTACTGGTATTTGTACGCACATTCAGCTTCGGGAAGTAGTATATTGTTTGCATATACTCAACAATGGACAAACCCGCAACAGCTGCCCTTTCTCCGTACAGTTGTATAAACTCCGGATCAATTTGCTCGTCAGCATTAGTGCTTGGCCCCACCTGGGTATTGGAAATCACTTTGAGCGGGGAGATGGATTGTTTTTTCTGCTCTCCGAGCTGGGCAACTGATTTCCCCCTTTTCCCGCTTGCGCTACTCCTCTTCGTCGACTGCATCATTTCCTAGTGTGACTTCAGAATAGAGCGGTCATAGTCAGATGATAGACTCGGCTCGGGTCGATGAAGAGTCTTCACCATTTTCCAAGCTCGTTCTACATCTTATTCGATCTCGGGGAAATCTGCCTTTTTCTGCTCCTTCCGCTTCGGTTTCCACCCCTCGTAATCGTCCCTTGCAATTTTTTGGGTTTGCTCAGGAGTATAGTCGTAAGGAAACTTGGGTACCTCCTTTGGTACCTTCGAGAGGGGTGACCGTTGACGTTTGGGTGATCTTTTACGTTTCGACAGAAACTTAGTGGGCGGAGAAGGATGACGCGGCGGCGTAGGCGACCGCGGTGGAGAAGGCTGACGCGGCGGCATAGGCGACCGCGCTGGAGACATGCACGGCGTAGGAGACCTCACTAAAGACGACATGCATGGCTGAGACGACCGCGCTGGAGACTATTGCGTTGGAGAATGGCGAGGAGTCGATGGCCTTGCCATCTGATTTGGAAGCACAATGCATTCCTTTCTCCATAGAACGGTCAAGTTCTTGGCTTCTCTGAGTTCAGTCAACTCTCCGTCTTCACCTTCAGAGAAATCAAGCTTCACCTGCTCGAATCCATTGACAACTTCATCGACCCCAACAACAGCGTAGCCCCGTGGAACCGGAAGACTATGGTGAGTTGGTTCGTTGCCAATTGGTAAGACATAGCCGACCGCCTCCTTGATGGTTATATTGACGACCTTCACATGGAGCTCACAGGTTGTCATCTCAGTCATATCATCCACCGGGTGAATCATCGGTGGTGCATCATCACCCGGGAGCTCCATGGACGCAACGCTGCTTTTCCGATGAGAATGTGCGGCCGGTAGCCTCGACTTCACCTTCTACCATGTGTGGTACGCCTGTAAACACTATCTGCTGGCTAAGTGTGTTAATTTGGTCCTGCTGCTTCATTGCTACATCCTACGTCCGCTTTATCTGGTCTTCAAGTTGATGCCTCCAGTTTGCCTGACTCTCTGCTTCAGCTGCCTCCGCGTCCTTTTTCCGTTGACGGCTTCTATCGGGCTATTTCTTTTTGGTGTCGTCAAACCCAATACTCCACGGAGGATTGCCTTTTGTGCCTCGTGTATGCCCTACGTGTTCCTTATTCCCGAGGGCGCGTGTGAGCTCGTCGTTCTCTCTATCTGGCACGAACTTCCCCTCTTTAACGTCCTTTATTGCGCTTCTCAGATTATCTATGGGTAGAGGATTCTCTTTATGCCTTAGGTTATAGATTGCTTTTCCTTCGGCGTCCAACGTGCCCCATGCCCGTAGAACCATGACCTTGTCCGCTCGACACACAAGAACGGCTCGGGAGTGATCCCCAGCTCAAGCAGGTCGTTCTCCCATTTCTCCCACTTGGGACTGGAACCCTTGTAGACAGCTTGCCCCATAATATGGTGATATACCTTTTTGGCGGCGTTTTCTCATTTGTTTTTATCCTTTCCTATGCATTCTCTGACAGCTTGTACTTCACAAACTCTGCCCATAAGAGTTTTATTTTCTCATACCCTTGAGTGAAATCTGGAGTCTTGCCCTTCTTAACATAGTCAAGGTTCAATCTTTTCTTCCAGTTTTTGAATTGCTCGGCCATCTTTTTCAGAGTCCATGCCTTGAACTTTTCCCGTATCTCAATTTTCCTTTTAGTAACATCGGCCTCATTCTCATCCGGCTCATTCTCGTCCACCTCCGGCAAGGGTAAGTTGAAATTACACATGATCTTCGAGAAAAGATGCTCTTTGACTTTTTTACTGACATATGAAATTTCTTGTCTTCGTGGATCTTTTGGCTCATTCCACTCATGAACAGTGATCGGGATGTGATCCCCAACTAGGACTCCACATTGCTTCACAAATTTTTGGGCAACATCAGTGGGAACCTCGGGTGCGCCGTCTGCTGCGATCGTGGCGATCCTATATCTTTCTGTACCTTTCAACTTCTTTGTTGCGCCTCGTTTAGTATTTTTTCCGGTTGATATGCTTGAACCGGATGGCTAAAAATCTAAAGACTGTTAATACATGTATATAGACAACGGATGCTTCATCAATTAACATATCTATATATATATATGCACCTCGGAGCCAGTGTTTGTAATTTGTATGGCTCCGCCGGAGCCGTCGGCTGCTCCCTTATCGGAGCCGTCGGCTTCTCCCTCACCGGAGTCGTCGTCTTCTCGCTCACCAGAGATGTCAGCTTCTCCCTCAGCAGAGACGTCTCCCCGGATTAGCTCCGGATCTCCCTCCCCGAAGTTGTTCATCCACTGGCTCACATCGGTCTCTCCGTCGGCCCCGCGGATTAAACCCTCGAGCAAGTTTTACGCATCTTCGTCTCTTGGTTCCATACTATATATTCTAAAAATATACAAAAAGAGTAACTATATGTTCCAGATCCATTTCATCAAAATTTCTTATAGATAAATAACTAATTATCCATTTCATCAATATTGCTTATAGATAATACACAAAAAGAGCAACATATTCATGAAATATTTAAACATATCAATACACACCAAGAGTTACATAGCTCGGGTTCATTTTATTAACCCTAATACATCATGATCGAATAATACCACTTATACATAGTCTCATGACATCTCTCAAACTAATTAACTACGATCGGGTCCTAAGCCGCGGGTTGCTAAGTCGCGGGTCCTACGCATCCATAGGTAAGGAACCCTCACAGGGTCATAGCTCACGTGCTCGTCCTCCTCTCTGATACGCTGTTGTACCACCTTCTCAGGGGTCGGCTCTCTCCACACCGACCGTGGCCCACGAGATGACCACCCAAGAATATCCGGGTCGACCATGTCACCCGGATTTCTCACCAAGCCGCATGTCCCGGTACTAAGGACCTCCCAGTGCCAGCCCGGCGGGGCCCAGTCCCGGACATCGCCCGGTGGGTCCAACAGAGACATGAACTAAAAACAGGCCCGGACAAAGTAAATATTCTGTAATTAAGTAAAATACCTTAGTGTTTCTAACTTAGTAAAAAATAGTAAATGGAGAAATATGACATAAATAAGATGAAAGTTAAACACAAAGCATGAAGACAAGGGTTTCTCAGAAACTAAATAAAATCACAGACGTAAGTGTTTGTGAGATCCGAACAAAGTTGGACCATTTCGTGCACATACATACCGGTGATATTCTTCATATCCCTGTCTGGGGCTATGATAAATATCACCATTACGTATATGCACCAAACGGTGCAACCTAGTTTTTCTGATCGCACTAACACTAATATTACGAAGGCGACGTTCCTTAGTTCCAACCGTAACCCTCATCTTCATCCATTCCTCGGAACTAGGGTTTCTTAACTTTAGTAAGGAGTATGACTAGCAGATCGGATCGAGTCTTGCCGAATAAAGGTGCGACTCGAACGGGACATAATAGATGTAGCATCCTAGATTATCCATATCATGTGTGAAAACGCAAGAAGAAGAGGAAGTGATCTGCAACTTTTTCACATACGACAGGATAATCTGGAATGATGTTATGCCCCGTTTGACTCGCAAGTTTATTAGGAAAGAGTGGATCTGATCTGCTAGTCATACTCCTGCCTAGACCTTCACATTTTGTGCTTGTTACGAGGTAAGTACACGTGATGGCGATCCGGAAAAAGGCGAAGAAAGGGGTTTTGGAAATCTTTGGAACTAAACAAAATCATATATGTAATATCGTGAGATCTGAACAAGGTTAGACCCTTTTTTTTCACGTATATAATGGGGACATTCTTCATAACCCCGGAAGGGATTTCTGAGGAATGTTACCATTATGTATGTGGAAAAAAGGGTTCAACTTCGTTCGGATCTCACGATATTACATATGTGACGTTATTTAGTTCCAAAGAAATCCAGAAACCCTCATCTTCCTCCTTTCCCTGGATCACCACCGCCTGTAGTACCTCTTAACAGGAACAAGATGGTCATCGGGCCTTGATGTGAAGTTGGACCTTCACATTTGTGCTTGTTACGAGGTAAGTACACATGATGGCGATGCGGGGGAAGAAAGGGTTTCTGGACATCTTTAAAACTAAACAAAATCATATATGTAATAGTGAGATCCGAACAAGGTTAGACCCTTTTGTGCACATACATAACGACGACATTCTTCATAACCCCGGAAGGGATTTCTGGGGAATGTCACCATTACGAATGTGCACTAAAGGGTTCAACTTCATCCGGATCTCACAAACCATATTACATATGTGAAATTATTTAGTTCGAAAGAAATCTAGAAAATCTCGCATTCGTTCCTTTCCCCGGATCACCACCGCCTGTAGTACCTCGTAACAGGAACAAGATGGTCATCGGGCCTTCACATTTTGTGCTTGTTATGAGGTAAGTACATGTGATGGCCATCCGGAAAAGGATGAAGATAGGGGTTTTTGGAAATCTTTGAAACTAATCAAAATCATATATGTAATATCGCGAGATCCGAACAAGGTTAGACCCTTTTGTCCACGTACATAATGGGGATATTCTTCATAACCCCGGAAGGGATTTCTGAGGAATGTAACCATTACGTATGTGGACAAGAGGGTTCAACTTCGTTCGGATCTCACAATATTACATATGTGACATTATTTAGTTCCAAAGAAATCCAGAAATCCTCATCTTCCTCCTTCCCCGGATCACCACCGCCTGTAGTACCTCTTAACAGAAACAAGATGGTCATCAGGCCTTGATGTGAAGTTGGATCTTCACATTTTGTGCTTGTTACGAGGTAAGTACACGTGATGACGATGCGGGAGAAGGAAGGGTTTCTGGACATCTTTAAAACTAAACAAAATCATATATGTAATAGTGAAATCCGGAAAAAAACTAGATCCTTTTCTACACATACATAATGGGGACATTCTTCATAACCCCGGAAGGGGTTTCTGAGGAATGTCACCATTACGCATGTGCACTAAAGGGTTCAGCTTCATCCGGATCTCACGAACCATATTACATATGTGACATTATTTAGTTCGAAAGAAATCCAGAAACCCTCGCATTCGTTCCTTTCCCCGGATCACCACCGCATGTAGTACCTCTTAACAGGAACAAGATGTTCATCGGTCTGTGTGCCTCATATTTAGGGTTGACACATACAAGCAGCCTTGGTGGATCTGGCGCGCCAAGTGGGATGCACAAGATCCTAACTTTGTGAAAATCACAAGGCGCACCGAACCACCAAGGCCATATGAGTGTGAACCAACTCTTTCAATCATCGAAATCTTCTATTCCTAAATAGATGGCTCCCACTAACAAATTTTCCTGTGATGGGGTGAAGCCACGCCACCTGTTTATCATTTTTTTTCTAGGGAGGCATTCTGTCCACGTGAAGGTCATGTATTCTTCGTCTCATCTTCCCCACGTAACACCTCCCTTCTCTCCACAACTATTCATGCCTCTCCAGTTACTCTCCCAATTAATTGTCCATTAATTATTCCCCTTTCTCTTCACCTTTCAGCAACCAGATCTTGATTAATCTCCTGTCCTACTATTTTCCAAAAGAAACTGATGGTCTCCCTCATCTTCTCCGATGGAAAGTTTCTCTCCAATTTAAGCAATGCATTTCTTGCTTTCCGGTCCTCCCCCCCCCAGACATGGAGCTCTCGCATGCTACAGTTCTCCCCTCCCGTCCTCTCCATGACTCAGAGCCTGTGCCCCTTGCTCGAGATATTGTCGCCACTGTCTTTTCAAATCGCCCATGCTAGAGGGTGTATCCTGCAATCCTCGCCATGTCTCACCCGAGAACTGTTTCAGTCCCCTGTTAACAGGTTCTTATTCCCCTTTCCTAATATTTATCTGTTACTGTATATGTTGTTTACCGAAAAATTATTACATTTCCTGTTTCTTGCACCCACAAATGATATGATTTCTTCCTACCTGTGCACTTTGCGCAGGTGAAAGTTACTAGGGAACATTTTCTATTCTAAATAACCGGGGCCTTTGGCACTGTGAAGATGATGCCAACAGTTCAATACCAAAACTAGCAACGTTGCCAGTCCATTCGAGCCCACCCTTTAGTGCCGAGTTTCTACCAAGCTACAGAAATGGGTTTCCATAATATAACCAATACTCCAGTGGAAAGATGCCAGAACAATATGCATGACATTTGTACCGGTTCATAATTTGGATGTTGCAGAAGATGATCACCTTCTCTACAAGCGAATGAATGACATGGTGGACGTGCTCACCACCTTCCTATGTGTGAGTCCTCGGTGTTTATTGTTTTCTGTCGTTGTACTCTACCCTCATCTAGGTTCATTGAATACATGTGATTATTTTGCAAGATTTGTTGGAAGTGTTTTCTCCTTTTTGTTTATACATTATTTTCTGGTCCTCTACTATTAGTGCGACACCTCCCTTCATTGCCGGAAGGTTTTTGATGCAGGGTTAGATGATTGGAAGTGTTCTCTCTCCATCTCTAATGCATCTCCTTTTTTAGAATGTTACCTAATTATTCACATAATGTGGTGATGCCTTCATTTGAGCTTTCAATAAGAGAAGCTTAAAACAAATACACCTATGCAATTACAAAGATCAAGAACACCAGAAAACAAAAGGAATTTTCGAATTTCAGTATGAGTTTGCTTCAAGACCACTATTTGGTGACCAGCCACTCTTATCCGTCGGATCAATTGTTAACTATAATAAAAGGTGACACCACATATCTAGGTAGCTAGGAGTAACCGAAGAAGTCAACAAGAAGTTCATATAGATCCTTCTAAAAGTGTTGTTTATGCTACACATTATTATAGGTTTATCATGCAATGTATATAACACAAATATTATTACTGAAAACATCATCTTATGTGCTACATTGGGCTACTTAGAAAAGACATAACAAACTTCCGCCGCAACGCGCGGGGTATTATCTAGTTTATTCAAAAGATCGAACAAACATCACAAGTAAAACTGCAATAACAGCTCCAAATTTCTAACACAAAGTAAAAAAAATTCTAACTTAGTGAAATTTTCTAACACTAACTTACTGAAAATATTCTAACTTAGTGAAATTATTCTAATTTAGTGAAATTATTCTAACTTAGTGAAATTATTCTAATTAACTTAGTGAAATTTTCTAACTTAGTGAAGTTTTTCTAACTTAGTGAAATTTTTCTAACTTTGTGAAAATTTGTAACTTAGTGAAATTATTCTAACTTAGTGAAATTTTCTAACTTAGTGAAATTATTCTAATTAACTTAGTGAAATTTTCTAACTTAGTGAAATTTTCTAACTTAGTGAAAATTTCCGAACTTAGTGAAATTTTTATAACTTTGTGAAAATTTTCTAACTTAGTGAAATTATTCTTATTTAGTGAAATTTTATAAGTTAATTAGTGAAAATTTTCTAACACTAACTTAATGAAATTTTCTTAAAATTCTTAAGTGAAATTCCTAACACTAAAAATTCCTAAGTAAAAATTTCTAACTTAGTGAAATTTTCTAACTTAGTGAAATTTTCCAACTTAATTAGTGAAAAATTTCTAAGTTACCTAACACTAAAAATTCCTAAGTAATAATTTCTAACACTAAAATTTCTATTTTTTCTAACACTAAAATTTCTAACTAAATGCTAACACTAAATTCTAACTAAACTATTTCTAACACTAAATTCTAACTAAAATTTTGACACTAAACAAAATTGTAAAAATAAAAAACTAAGTAAAAAAAAAGTTCTTTGTTGATCTTACCTACGGAGGCGACGGCGATCGAAGGGCAACGGGCACGGGCGACGAGGACGGTCGCAGGCGCGCGGGCGGCGCGGCATACGGGCGCGGGCGACCGACGGCGTGCGGGGAGCGGGCGCAGGCGGCGTGCGGGCACATGCGCGGCCGGGTCGACGACGGCGAACTCCACGGGCGATGACGGCGCGGGCAAGGGAGGCGTACGGGCGGCCTGGCTACGTCTCCTCGTCCAAATCCTGCGCGCGGTTATGAATTTGGGGGGACGGAGACGACGCCTATATATAGCCAGGGGCATCCTTCCCGGTTCGTAGGAACAACCGGGACGAAAGGGTCTTCCGTCCCGGTTGTTCCTGCGAACCGAGACGGATGCCTCAATTTTTTTTCCGCAGGGGTACGTGTAACACGCTCGCTGGGGGGGGGGGGGCATCCGTCCCGGTTGTTTGCAAAAACCGGGACGAATGCCCTATTTTTAATTATTTTTTGTTTTCTATTGTTTCCTTTATGTTTTTTTATTGTTTTCCTTTATGTTTTATTTTGTTTATTGTTTCCTTTTTTCTCTTGTTTTATTTTATTTTCTATTGTTTCCTTTATGTTTTCTATTGTTTTCCTTTTTGTTTTCTATTGTTTTATTTTGATTTATCTTGTATTCTTTTTGTTTTCTCTTGTTTTATTTTGTTTTCTATTGTTTCCTTTATGATTTCTATTGTTTTCCTTTATGTTTTCTATTGTTTTATTTTGTTTTCTCTTGTTTCTTTTTTGTTTTCTCTTGTTTTATTTTGTTTTCTACTGTTTCCTTTATGTTTTCTATTGTTTTCCTTTATGTTCTCTATTGTTTTCCTTTATGTTTTATATTGTTTTCTGTTGTTACCTTTTTTGTTTTGTATTGTTTCCTTTACGTTTTCCATTATTTCCTTTATATTTTCTATTGTTTTATTTTGTTTTCCATTATATCCTTTATGTTTCAAATAATAACTCCACACGTTTCAAATACAGAACAAGGTACGTTAAATTTATAATAAGTGCACTTCAGACCAGTTGATCCATGCATTTACATAGTTTCGTCGCATACAAGGCATCCAGGTGATTTGTATTCGATCGATGAACCTTCAACGGGGGATGTAGAACAATAATCGGTATCGCCATCATACAACCCGACCGTGGCTATTGAGTGCATATATGCATATCAAAAGAACGGTCGGACGTATGATGGCGAATCCGGGTGATTTGTATTTGGTCGATGAACTGAATGATGTATCAAACCTTTTGTCAAACCTTCAAGGGGGGATGTAGAACAAAACAATCAGTATCGCCATCATACAGCCCGACCGTGGCTATTGAGTGCATATATGCATATCAAAAGAACGGTCGGACGTATGATGGAAAATCAAGGTGATTTGTATTTGGTCGGTGAACTGAATGATGTATCAAAACTTTTGTCAAACCTTCAATGGGGGATGTAGAACAAAACAATCGGTATCGCCATCATACAGCCCGACCGTTACTATTGAGTGCATATATTCATATCAAAGGATCGGTCGGCCGTATGATGACGAATCCGGATGATTTGTATTTGGTCGATGAACTGAATGATGTATCAAACCTTAAAGAGGGATGTAGAACAAAACAATCTGTATCGCCATTATACAGCCCTGCCGTGGCTACTGAGTGCATATATACATACCAAATGCACGGCATGACGTATGATGGAGAATCCGGATGATTTGTATTTGGTCGATGAACTGAATGATGTATCAAACCTTAAAGGGGGATCTAGAACAAAACAGTCGGTATCGCCATCATACAGCCCTATCGTGGCTACTGACTGCATATATGCATACCAAATGCACGGCAGGACGTATGATGGAGAATCCGCATGATTTGTATTTGGTCGATGAACTGAATGATGTATCAAACCTTAAAGGGGGGATGTAGAACAAAACAACCAGTATCGCCAGCATACAGCCCTGCCGTGGCTACCGAGTGCATATATGCATACCAAATGCACGGTAGGACGTATGCTGGCGAATATGGATGATTTGTATTTGGTCGATGAACTGACCGGTGTATGAAAGTGGGCTATATATAGGGTCCTCTAACTCACAAAGTGTTGTGCTAGGGTTTTGATCCAACGGCTCACAACCGCTCGAAAGAAACACAGCCCAGATCCAACGACTCACAAGCGCTTGAAACAAACACACGATCCGTGTGATTCTTTCTGATTGGTCCGAACGAAACCCTAACCATTTCGTCCCGGTTGGTAAAACATGCTGGGACTAAAGGGACAATCCGTTTCCCAACGAAACCCGAACCATTTCGTCCAGGTTGGTAAAATAGGCCGGGATTAAAGTGATCTGTTTTCTTCTCACTATATGCATGTTTCTCAAATGCGCAAGAGCACCCGGGAGCCTCTCGCAATTGTCGGTGTAGCACACGTCTAGACGCTTGCCGCATCGTGTGGGCACAAAATATCTCTTGCAAACTTCAGCCATGGTGCTTGGTGTGGAGGAAGATCGAAGAGAGAAGAAGAACAGAGACTCGGACGTGCACTGTAGCAATGGCGCCCTTCTGCCTCTCGCTCGCGAAATAAAACCGCAGCGCGGGAGCGAGCAGTTTGTATCGTTAGTCCCGGGTGGCGACGCCAACCGGGACTAAAGACAGGGAGGCGAGCAGACTGTCATCATTAGTCCCGGGTGGCGACGCCAACCGGAATTAATGCCCCCCACGCGCCTCCACGCGCTTCCCAACCCGCGACACATGACCTTCAGTCCCGGCTCTCCTCCCGACCCGGGACTAAAACCCCTTTAGTCACGGTGCGCAATCTTTGGGGACTGATGGGGGCGTATGGAAGGCCTTTTTTCTACTAGTGTAGATGGTGAAGTTGGGGACACATGATGGTGACAGTCAGATTATCATGGAGCCGAAAATCTCCCTAAAATTGGGCTACCTTCAGCATGGTTGTAGACTTGAAACTCTCATATTTGATGGCACCATGGGATACGCGCGCCATGGCATATTCAACTGCTATTATTGTGGTGCTGATAATGATGGGAAATTTCAAGATGTTTCTATCGGATTAGCATTGTACATATTGAGTTCAAGATTACAAGTAATGACAGAGGCGAGACTGGATGTGGTGCAAATTTTGAACCGGATGATCGGTGTTTCACAGCGGTCTCGGCAAGTGGAGGCGGCAACACTTGTGGACTTCTTCTTGGGAGTGTTGTTTTGGCACGAAGTCTCGAATTCCGGGGTGAAAATCCTAGGCCTGACCTTCACGTGTTGTACCTAGCAGTGACGGATCTCTATTGGCCTCCATGTTGAAGGCATTGTTCGGAATTCAGTCAGACTTTCTTTGGGTGAAAATTCACCAGGCGACCGCGGTGTTTGTGCACGGTTCCCTTATTGGAGGCGTTGTTCTTGGAGAACCTTTTTGCACTCCTGGTGTGGCCTCTGGTGGTGGTGGTTCATGCTGCTTGATTTGATCGTTCGACGAGGTATTCTTTTTTTTTCTTTTGGTGTGTGCATCCTTAATGTCTTGACTAGATCTAGACACTATGTTGTTGCAGAGGTTGGGTGTAATCGATATCTTCCTGATATTAATATATTCTATTTATCAAAAATAATAATAATGAGGAGCTTTGCATTACTTCTGTAGTTTAGGGCCCAGAGTAATTTCTTAGTCACGAAAAGTGGAGGACTTTGACTCCCCCAAAGAAGTAAATGATGTTGAAAACTTGGTTAGGGGATAATGTTACAACTAGATGACTATTAATCCTCCAAATACTAGCGTGTCAAATTATCTATTTTTGTTGGGAACAAGTTTGTTAGGGTTTCATATTAACATCCGTGGAGACAGGCTATTTGAGATAACCTCTATTTATTTTCTAAATAAACATTTGTATTTGTAGATCGGTTATTTGTTAAGTATTTAGGAAATTTTTGTGGCATCGCTAGCGGTCAGGTACGTTTCAGCTCTGTTGCGTCTGTTAGAGTCGTGTAGCACTTAATATGGACTTTCCGTTTTTGGCCGCCGAAATAAAGTCATCGGCTCGGGTTATTCCCACAACCCGCGGCGCGGCGAGTCGGGCGGCGGAGGAGGAGCACGTGTGGGGAAGACCTCCACATTTCTACTTGGTTACCACGGAACATAGCTCCTTTGGCATAACTTTTTATATGAATGAAGTTGACGAAAGCTATCTCGATGTACTACTCAAACTTAACTGCTTCAGTAAAGAGCAACTTCGCACTGCGTCCAGATGTTCGGGAGGTGGTTAACACACCATGGACACCGCCAAAAATTCCTCGGAGGTGAAGCTAAACCTTGTGATGGGGGAGTGCACCGCCGCCAGTGGAGGGGGCAACATCCTCAAGCAGGAAAATGTGAGCGCTCGACTACCAAAAGCTTGAAGTTCTAGGTGGGCTTCAATCTATTCATGTTTAAGTTCCTCATTCTTTTCTTGAATTCTTACCCTTCCATGTGAGAGTCAACAATTGCTCGCATGAGTGATATTCTTGAACTGTGTGGTACTTGCAATTGTATGATGCCAGGATAAACCATGTTGAATCTCACTTTCCTCGCATGAGTGATTCCTGAACTTTGTGATCCTTGCAACTGCTTGATTTCAGGATAACAAATAAGTCTTTTTCTGACCATTGGCAAACCCTTTAGAAGGAAAGCTTCATGAAGTAAAAAGTGGGACTCTTCAATGATGGTTTTTGGATGCAAGTGCTCGGCCGACGTCGCCATCGAGCCTATTAGCATACCGGAGGGAGCAAGGAAGAGCGGGAGTGATGGAAGCGTGCTGATCGCCCGTGGCATTAAAATGATAGACCAACCTGGGCGTGCCCTTGGTGGCATATGTTTATACAAGAATTGCTCCTTTGCGAGAATTCCAGCAATTCATTCCCCCGCAGGACTCCAACTTAGGTCGTCGGGTCACAACAGCGCAACCCCAACAACTGGCCTCTGCCCCGTGGCATTAGGATTCTTGTCTTGCCCATAGAGATTCAATCACCAAGGGGAAGAAATATTAGTGTTTAAAGATTCTTCCATTTCTCCAATGTTGTGTATGCCTGAGCAAAGATTTACATTTGAACCAGATGCATATAAGATTTTCTCGCTAGCATGAACATAGTATTTTTGTAATATCTCTGATTAGGAATATATTTTTAATTTATGCATAGTCAAGTTAAATATAAAATGGTGTACACACAAATTCTTTAACTCTGGAAAATATATACACTTTCTAAGTTGAAATACTTGACTATGCGTAATCAGAACGAGTCGAGCATAATAAAAATTTCTTTGATATACAAATTTCTGTATCTTAACGCTTGACCCTTTTTTCGGGAGCTGCATAACATTTATATCTTATTTGATGAGAATTCGTCATTGAAAGCTTTTAGGTTGCCGGTGTTGGACCGAATGAGTGTATTGCATGGCGTGTCGTGGACGCGCTGAAATTGACACGAGAACTTACTTTATAACATTTCATAATATAGATTTGCTCACCCGTTGCAACGCACATGCATTGTGCTAGTTAATAAATAATGTAGAATAGAGAGATAGATAGAGCTCCAACCAGTTTCCCCGAAATAAATAGTGGATTGATACGAATTTAATATTTCAATGTTGGTCAAATTTATATACCAGACATGACCTGGCGGATCCAAATCTTAATACTATGTATTTCCATACCAAATAGAGTACTATTCCATTATGTAGGTCTCACGTAGAGTTGTGGATTGTCGCATCAAGTTTAAAAATCGCATGCATGTAGGGGGATACTCTAATGTTATCCAAAGATGCCCGCGTGGTGTGGTTCTCTTTGGGTCCCTAAATCTGGATTTAAGTGCAAATGCGATTTTTTTTGTTTTTAAGAGATCTCATAAAGTGAAACTTACTAGTGCACCAACCCAGTTTCCAGGATACCAGAGGACACACGCATGACTTCTCATGTCTATGCTACGACCCAAGATCTTTATAAGAAGCAAAGCCTTCGTAAGAAAGAGAAAAGATGAGTAGTGTTTTCCTCCTCTTACTTAACTTTGCAGACCCAATATCATTTTGGGTATTGTTTGTTGTGTCTCTCACGAATATAGCTTTACTACAATCATATATATATAGGCATAGAAGACATCGGGAACTACAGGTAGATCGCTGAAATTCTAATGTGTCTGATCTGGTGGAGGCTGCACGGAGGCTTTTCAACTATTTGATTAGTCCATCTACGACGTCGGGCTGCAATCACGCAGAGTACTCGTGTGTAATATGCTTTCAGTACATCCATTTTTGAATGGCCATTCCTAGTGGGAGATGTAGATTGTGGCCGGCATGCAGATTCCTAGGGAAAGTTGTGAATGGACACATGAGTCGTGAACGGGAGATGCGGCGGCTGCCCACAGGTCTCCGTTCCGCTGATGAGCTTCTTTTGCACCCTGCCACATATCGGCATGGTCCAGCAAGCTCGTCACGCAGTGAAGCCGCGTGTGTCTCGCGGCTATGTTGCACATAGCTAGAGTACTACTGTACGTACTTAAAGAATAGACGGTAGAGACCGATATTCATGAGAGAACTAATTGAGCAGTTGGTCAAACAAAATAAACAACCTAGCAAAAAGGTAGTATTCTCACCAATAGACAGGCGCCGGCCCATATCTCCTCGGCCAAGCTATCTCGCCCAACGAAACAACCTGACGCGCGCTCACAACCTGAGGCTGGTTCATCAGGCTGGTTCATTAGCTGTTTCGCTCGCTAGTCGTCGCTACGTTAGTTACGCTGCTACGCTGCTGGCCACGTGGGTCTTTAACCAATCAACGTGTAGCACTAGGATTGTACTACGTAGCACTAGGATTGTACTGTTTTTTTTTTCACCTAGGGTTGTGCTACTTATATATCTATCTATCTATCTATTCTATCTATACTATAATTTGTCTTACTGCCGTGATGGTACGTTCAACGAACGTTGGTTGGTACGTCGTATGTGCTTTCGCTCCCCTGGTACGTCGTAGGTAAGGGATCTGATAGATGATCCATTGGCTGTGACGGAGTCCAACGCGGATACTACACGTACCAGCCAACGCACAGCGATCTGGAAGCTGATCGATTTGGCATAACATAATTGAACCGGATACTACGTACACGGATAATTGCCTGCCTTGATATCACAGAAACGGAGGCACCCACCAGCCAGACGCACGTCCAGCCGAAGGCGTGATTGGTCGCGTTGGAAGAGCTCCCCGAACATGATGTCGAGTCAGCCCTGCCTGACGCTCTTTTGCGATGCTTGGACTACGGATTTGTCCTTGCCCACTGACATGGATCATCCGCTCAAATCCGATCTGGTGCAGATAACCGTCCACGCTGGAGTGTGCAGATAAGCCGGCTCGCGGAGCCCTCCATGGGGGAAGAGAGATTTCTTTTTTTAGAAATGGGAGTCTAGGCCCCGGCCTCTACATCAAAACGATGCACACAGCCGGATTTTATTAAAAGATGTGAAGAAAAATCCAGAGTACAAATCGTATTACAGTCATGGATTGGATAACGTGGCCACAAAAATAAGCCACACAAATATCGACGAATTACAAATCATGGAGGAGAAAGTTACGGCTGTGTACGGTACAACGTCCTGGAGTCCCATCGGATCAGTCGGCGACCTCTCCTCTCGAACGTGGCAAAAAGACTAGACGAACAAAGTAGTTCCAGGATGTTGATCCTCCATTCATTATGTTGTGGAGTGCGGGGTCCAGGGCAGCTTCGCGAAGAAGTTGTAGCACGTGTTCGTCAACTCGTGGGCGGCATCCAGTGACGATGACCGCGATCTCGATGAGCCTGATGTACCTGCAGCAAGGCGCATCCAGACGGCGTGATATGGTACAAGTAGAAGACTACACAACAGGTTCTGGAGGACTGCCGGCAGCCTCCCCTGGCCATTTGCTGCTACTTCGGCGCTTCCATGCCTCTAGGAGAAAGAGGACAGGAAGGACGAGAGTCCATGCGCATAGGAGGATGTGCAGGTAGTAAGTGAGTTGCTCGCTCCATTAACCTAGCTATCGAGTTGTGCATGCGTGACGAATTTATTTTCATTATTATTATATTGTGTATAACTGGATATAGTTAGAGCAAATAAAGTTGCTAGAACTCCAGTATAACCAATTTAACGTGGACTCCAACAAATGTGTTAGATGTATGTGACAACAATATCCTAACTAAGTACATATGGTATGTAAGCCTATGTATCTGTTTCGTGTACAATGCCCATCATCCAATCATCCATGCGTGAGGCTAAAGCACAGGAGAAACCACCGGATAAGAACAAACTATTAAACTAAAAAAATTCACATCAATATCTATAATTTTTATATATCTTCCATCCAAACACAATATTTAAACCAATTACATAACTTGAAAACAAAAATATGGAACTTACAGATTAGAAGATATGGATAAGAATAAAAGTGTTATTTATGAATTGAGGCGATCGAGCGGGGAAGAAGGCTTACTTCCCATTTGTTCTTGAGAGGAGAAAGTAGCTGAATTGGCTGGTGGCCGATATGGACATTAATGAAGACAACACCATCATGCAACTTTTTCTTGGAACCGAGCCAGATGATTAATGACAACAACATCATCGTCCAACTTTTTCTTATAATCGAACCAGCATATCGTCAATGACGCCACCAACGACAACGACTTCATCACCGATCTACACTCGGACACCATGGACAGGCTGCATTACGAATTCTATTCTCGAGAAATGCAAGATCTTTGGCGTATTTGGACGACAAGGAAACAAGAGGGGGAATGAGAGGATGACGAAGAGTAATCCGGGGGAGGGGGGGGGGGTTATAATGCATCTCATGTAACGTCCCACCACACGTCCATTAGGAAGTAAGGGGTCATTAGTTTGATCTCTACCGCTTTCATGTTTTTTCGCCCGTTGCAACGCACGGGCACATTTGCTATCTACGTAGGTTTCCTTCATCTTTTTTCCTTTCATTTTTGTTTTTGTTTTTCTTCTTTATTCTTTCTTTTGTTTAGTACATAGTAATGATTTTATTCTTTATGTTGTGCTTTTTGTTACTATGTCCTTCGAACTTTGTTCCCAGTTTTTTTTCCAAGATTTTTTTCTTGCTTTTGTTCCAAGATTTTTGTTCCTATTTTTTTTATTTCGAGATTTTGTTTATGTGTTCATGGAACTTTGTTCTCAGCTTTTGTTCCTATCTCTCTATATTTTTTTTGTTCCTAGCTTGTTTCTACCTTAGTTTCGAGATTTTGTTTCTATGTCCATGAAACTTTGTTCCTAAATTTGTTCCCATTTTTTGTTCCTATGTATGTAGCTTTTTGTTCCTATCATTGTTCCGAGCTTTTTGTTCCCGTGTTCATGAAACTTTGTTCCTAACTTTGTTCCCAGGTTTTGTTCCTATCTCTCTGTACTTTTTTGTTCCTACCTTTGTTTCGAGCTTTTGTTCATATGTTCATGAAATTTTGTTCCTAACTTTGTTCCCACCTTTCTTCCTATATATGTAGCCTTTTTTGTTCCTGCCTTTGTTTCCACATTAATCCGATCTTTTTGTTCCTATGTCCATAGAACTTTGTTCCCAGTTTTTGTTTCAAAACTTTTGTTCCAAGATTTTTTTCTATTATTTATTTCACGATTTTTGTTCATGTGTTCATGAAACTTTGTTCCTAGATTTTATTCTTATCTCTCTGTATCTTTTTTTGTTCCTAGCTTTGTTCCTACCTTTGTTTTGAGGTTTTCTTTCTATTTCCATGGAACTTTGTTCCCAAATTTGTTCCTAGTTTCTGTTACTATCTCTATAGTTTTTTGTTCCTACCTTTGTTCGGAGCTTTTTGCTCCTGTGTTCATGGAACTTTGTTCCCAGATTTTTTTCATATCTCTTTGTATCTTTTTTTGGTTCCTAGCTTTGTTCCTACCTTGGTTCCGACCTTTTCTTCCTATATCCATGAAAGCCAAAGCTTAGAAGGACGATGTGAACACTATGTCGACACTTCTTTTGTATTCTACCTAGTTGGCTGTATCCGGCAGGGGCGCCAGTATATAAGGCGCCCTGCCCCCTCCTGCGCGAGGGATCGCACGACACGTACCAATACACACTAGCATCGGTTGAGATTCTTGACCTAGTTCATAGAAGAGAGAAGAGTGGCTACTCGGTAGAGACCGAAGTTGTACTGTGGCTACTCGGACAAGCACTAATATACAGAGAGAAAGGCAGGAGTAGGGGTTTTACCTCCTCACGGGGGCCCTGAACCTGGGTAGATCGTGTTGTTTGCAGTGTTGGATTCTTACCTCACGCGGCTACTCGTCGCGTGATCCCTCCCCGAGCACCTCCAGCGTCCATCGTACCCACACTTTTAGCCATCCTATGGCATCTGTCTTGACACCACCACGACAGTTGGCGCCCACCGTGGGGAAACCAGCGGCGCTGGCTGGAGTTACCGTTCGGACGGGATCTTCTTCGGCGGAGCGTGTAGTCTGTGGCCTTGTCCACAGATTCGGCTCCTTCGACTTCGTCATCGACAATGCAGGCGACTTCGGCGGCAGAGCCATGCCGGAGGGCGGCACGGTGATCTCCTTCGGCTCGCACCTTGTCTACGTCGCCACCGCCGTCGTTAACGAGTTCCCGGAGGAGGTGCTGGTCGCAGAGGATCCTCCTGCTGTGATCGCTGCTCGCGGAAGGCCTGCGTGCCGTTCTGCGAACAACGCTGAGGTGATGGTGATCGGCCTGGCTGCGAACGCCGGCAAGGGTGCGGCTAGTGCCGCGGTCATCATCGAGGATCTTGCTGGCTCGAGCGCTGGCGGCAAGACCCACAAGCCCTACGAGAAGGACTGCAACCTCCCTCTCTCCACTACTCCGACCATCCCTTCGTCTGCAGGGCGGACTGGCATGTCGCCTCCCACCGATATCGAGCTCTTGCCATGAAGGAGCAGCTCGACCGGCAGCGCCAGGAGCTGCTCGCCGAGCAGGCGGAGCTGGATAAGGTTAGGATGGAGCTCAGTCT
Source organism: Alopecurus myosuroides (assembly GCA_028641055.1). Taxonomy (NCBI): domain Eukaryota; kingdom Viridiplantae; phylum Streptophyta; class Magnoliopsida; order Poales; family Poaceae; genus Alopecurus; species Alopecurus myosuroides. Next base: position 56,832,141 of record CM054057.1, read on the forward strand.
AGACCAGAACGAGTACAACAAGGCTCACAGCTTCACGCCAGTTACTAGGAGAGCTAGCAAAGTAGGTGCCACGCGGCGCAACTTAGGTGCCGAGATGGCAACTGTGGTAGAGGCTCCTAGTCAGCCCGCCACCGCAAACACCTCCACTAGGCCTAGGTACAACACCCCCGCCAAAACACTTAGAGCTGCAGAGGCCGTAGCCGCCGAGTTTCCCCATCTCGACGGCGACGCGCGCGCTAGGCAGCAGGAGAGGCTCAACGAGTTGGTGCTAGAGGCTGCTAGGCAGAACGAGGAGTTCCGGAAAGCCAACCCGGGTGCTGGCGGCTCGCAGGTGGTGCACTCACATGCGGCCAGATCTAACGATCAGGCCTCATCTCCGCACCCCAGCCGCGAGAAGGACCGCAGTGGCACTTCGGGAAGAAACAGGCAAATGCAGGTGTACGACCCGACTGCCGCCGCGAAACAGCTCGCTGTGCCGCGACAGTCCGGTCAGAAACACAACTCTGCTGGAGCAGGCTTGCAAGCCCATAAAGCTCATAGCCAAACGCGAGGTGGAGATCGTCCGAGCCCTTCTCGGCAACAGGTTGCTCAGCCTGCTCGGCGGAGGCCTCACCAGGCAGCTGCTGCTCAGTCGCGTGCGACTGACCGAGTTGCCAACCTGGTGGAGCAGCCTGTGGCCATGGAGGTGGACAGATACGATGACGGCAATTCGGCCATGGGGCTGGCTGGGTATGATATCCTGGACCGCGTGGGGGAGCGCGTGCTGGAGCCCGCTGATGTTCGGTACAAGCTAGACCGGATCAGTTTATCTGCGCGGCTCGAGAACACGGGGCCTCCCGGCCCTGACTGCTTTGGCCCGCGCATCATGAACGAGCCATCCGTGAAGAACTTCCAGCTCGCAAGGGGCACCAAGAGCTACTTATATATCTATCTATCTATCTATCTATACTATAATTTGTCTTACTGCCGTGATGGTACGTTCAACGAACGTTGGTTGGTACGTCGTATGTGCTTTCGCTCCCCTGGTACGTCGTAGGTAAGGGATCTGATAGATGATCCATTGGCTGTGACGGAGTCCAACGCGGATACTACACGTACCAGCCAACGCACAGCGATCTGGAAGCTGATCGATTTGGCATAACATAATTGAACCGGATACTACGTACACGGATAATTGCCTGCCTTGATATCACAGAAACGGAGGCACCCACCAGCCAGACGCACGTCCAGCCGAAGGCGTGATTGGTCGCGTTGGAAGAGCTCCCCGAACATGATGTCGAGTCAGCCCTGCCTGACGCTCTTTTGCGATGCTTGGACTACGGATTTGTCCTTGCCCACTGACATGGATCATCCGCTCAAATCCGATCTGGTGCAGATAACCGTCCACGCTGGAGTGTGCAGATAAGCCGGCTCGCGGAGCCCTCCATGGGGGAAGAGAGATTTCTTTTTTTAGAAATGGGAGTCTAGGCCCCGGCCTCTACATCAAAACGATGCACACAGCCGGATTTTATTAAAAGATGTGAAGAAAAATCCAGAGTACAAATCGTATTACAGTCATGGATTGGATAACGTGGCCACAAAAATAAGCCACACAAATATCGACGAATTACAAATCATGGAGGAGAAAGTTACGGCTGTGTACGGTACAACGTCCTGGAGTCCCATCGGATCAGTCGGCGACCTCTCCTCTCGAACGTGGCAAAAAGACTAGACGAACAAAGTAGTTCCAGGATGTTGATCCTCCATTCATTATGTTGTGGAGTGCGGGGTCCAGGGCAGCTTCGCGAAGAAGTTGTAGCACGTGTTCGTCAACTCGTGGGCGGCATCCAGTGACGATGACCGCGATCTCGATGAGCCTGATGTACCTGCAGCAAGGCGCATCCAGACGGCGTGATATGGTACAAGTAGAAGACTACACAACAGGTTCTGGAGGACTGCCGGCAGCCTCCCCTGGCCATTTGCTGCTACTTCGGCGCTTCCATGCCTCTAGGAGAAAGAGGACAGGAAGGACGAGAGTCCATGCGCATAGGAGGATGTGCAGGTAGTAAGTGAGTTGCTCGCTCCATTAACCTAGCTATCGAGTTGTGCATGCGTGACGAATTTATTTTCATTATTATTATATTGTGTATAACTGGATATAGTTAGAGCAAATAAAGTTGCTAGAACTCCAGTATAACCAATTTAACGTGGACTCCAACAAATGTGTTAGATGTATGTGACAACAATATCCTAACTAAGTACATATGGTATGTAAGCCTATGTATCTGTTTCGTGTACAATGCCCATCATCCAATCATCCATGCGTGAGGCTAAAGCACAGGAGAAACCACCGGATAAGAACAAACTATTAAACTAAAAAAATTCACATCAATATCTATAATTTTTATATATCTTCCATCCAAACACAATATTTAAACCAATTACATAACTTGAAAACAAAAATATGGAACTTACAGATTAGAAGATATGGATAAGAATAAAAGTGTTATTTATGAATTGAGGCGATCGAGCGGGGAAGAAGGCTTACTTCCCATTTGTTCTTGAGAGGAGAAAGTAGCTGAATTGGCTGGTGGCCGATATGGACATTAATGAAGACAACACCATCATGCAACTTTTTCTTGGAACCGAGCCAGATGATTAATGACAACAACATCATCGTCCAACTTTTTCTTATAATCGAACCAGCATATCGTCAATGACGCCACCAACGACAACGACTTCATCACCGATCTACACTCGGACACCATGGACAGGCTGCATTACGAATTCTATTCTCGAGAAATGCAAGATCTTTGGCGTATTTGGACGACAAGGAAACAAGAGGGGGAATGAGAGGATGACGAAGAGTAATCCGGGGGAGGGGGGGGGGGTTATAATGCATCTCATGTAACGTCCCACCACACGTCCATTAGGAAGTAAGGGGTCATTAGTTTGATCTCTACCGCTTTCATGTTTTTTCGCCCGTTGCAACGCACGGGCACATTTGCTATCTACGTAGGTTTCCTTCATCTTTTTTCCTTTCATTTTTGTTTTTGTTTTTCTTCTTTATTCTTTCTTTTGTTTAGTACATAGTAATGATTTTATTCTTTATGTTGTGCTTTTTGTTACTATGTCCTTCGAACTTTGTTCCCAGTTTTTTTTCCAAGATTTTTTTCTTGCTTTTGTTCCAAGATTTTTGTTCCTATTTTTTTTATTTCGAGATTTTGTTTATGTGTTCATGGAACTTTGTTCTCAGCTTTTGTTCCTATCTCTCTATATTTTTTTTGTTCCTAGCTTGTTTCTACCTTAGTTTCGAGATTTTGTTTCTATGTCCATGAAACTTTGTTCCTAAATTTGTTCCCATTTTTTGTTCCTATGTATGTAGCTTTTTGTTCCTATCATTGTTCCGAGCTTTTTGTTCCCGTGTTCATGAAACTTTGTTCCTAACTTTGTTCCCAGGTTTTGTTCCTATCTCTCTGTACTTTTTTGTTCCTACCTTTGTTTCGAGCTTTTGTTCATATGTTCATGAAATTTTGTTCCTAACTTTGTTCCCACCTTTCTTCCTATATATGTAGCCTTTTTTGTTCCTGCCTTTGTTTCCACATTAATCCGATCTTTTTGTTCCTATGTCCATAGAACTTTGTTCCCAGTTTTTGTTTCAAAACTTTTGTTCCAAGATTTTTTTCTATTATTTATTTCACGATTTTTGTTCATGTGTTCATGAAACTTTGTTCCTAGATTTTATTCTTATCTCTCTGTATCTTTTTTTGTTCCTAGCTTTGTTCCTACCTTTGTTTTGAGGTTTTCTTTCTATTTCCATGGAACTTTGTTCCCAAATTTGTTCCTAGTTTCTGTTACTATCTCTATAGTTTTTTGTTCCTACCTTTGTTCGGAGCTTTTTGCTCCTGTGTTCATGGAACTTTGTTCCCAGATTTTTTTCATATCTCTTTGTATCTTTTTTTGGTTCCTAGCTTTGTTCCTACCTTGGTTCCGACCTTTTCTTCCTATATCCATGAAAGCCAAAGCTTAGAAGGACGATGTGAACACTATGTCGACACTTCTTTTGTATTCTACCTAGTTGGCTGTATCCGGCAGGGGCGCCAGTATATAAGGCGCCCTGCCCCCTCCTGCGCGAGGGATCGCACGACACGTACCAATACACACTAGCATCGGTTGAGATTCTTGACCTAGTTCATAGAAGAGAGAAGAGTGGCTACTCGGTAGAGACCGAAGTTGTACTGTGGCTACTCGGACAAGCACTAATATACAGAGAGAAAGGCAGGAGTAGGGGTTTTACCTCCTCACGGGGGCCCTGAACCTGGGTAGATCGTGTTGTTTGCAGTGTTGGATTCTTACCTCACGCGGCTACTCGTCGCGTGATCCCTCCCCGAGCACCTCCAGCGTCCATCGTACCCACACTTTTAGCCATCCTATGGCATCTGTCTTGACACCACCACGACAGTTGGCGCCCACCGTGGGGAAACCAGCGGCGCTGGCTGGAGTTACCGTTCGGACGGGATCTTCTTCGGCGGAGCGTGTAGTCTGTGGCCTTGTCCACAGATTCGGCTCCTTCGACTTCGTCATCGACAATGCAGGCGACTTCGGCGGCAGAGCCATGCCGGAGGGCGGCACGGTGATCTCCTTCGGCTCGCACCTTGTCTACGTCGCCACCGCCGTCGTTAACGAGTTCCCGGAGGAGGTGCTGGTCGCAGAGGATCCTCCTGCTGTGATCGCTGCTCGCGGAAGGCCTGCGTGCCGTTCTGCGAACAACGCTGAGGTGATGGTGATCGGCCTGGCTGCGAACGCCGGCAAGGGTGCGGCTAGTGCCGCGGTCATCATCGAGGATCTTGCTGGCTCGAGCGCTGGCGGCAAGACCCACAAGCCCTACGAGAAGGACTGCAACCTCCCTCTCTCCACTACTCCGACCATCCCTTCGTCTGCAGGGCGGACTGGCATGTCGCCTCCCACCGATATCGAGCTCTTGCCATGAAGGAGCAGCTCGACCGGCAGCGCCAGGAGCTGCTCGCCGAGCAGGCGGAGCTGGATAAGGTTAGGATGGAGCTCAGTCTAGACCAGAACGAGTACAACAAGGCTCACAGCTTCACGCCAGTTACTAGGAGAGCTAGCAAAGTAGGTGCCACGCGGCGCAACTTAGGTGCCGAGATGGCAACTGTGGTAGAGGCTCCTAGTCAGCCCGCCACCGCAAACACCTCCACTAGGCCTAGGTACAACACCCCCGCCAAAACACTTAGAGCTGCAGAGGCCGTAGCCGCCGAGTTTCCCCATCTCGACGGCGACGCGCGCGCTAGGCAGCAGGAGAGGCTCAACGAGTTGGTGCTAGAGGCTGCTAGGCAGAACGAGGAGTTCCGGAAAGCCAACCCGGGTGCTGGCGGCTTGCAGGTGGTGCACTCACATGCGGCCAGATCTAACGATCAGGCCTCATCTCCGCACCCCAGCCGCGAGAAGGACCGCAGTGGCACTTCGGGAAGAAACAGGCAAATGCAGGTGTACGACCCGACTGCCGCCGCGAAACAGCTCGCTGTGCCGCGACAGTCCGGTCAGAAACACAACTCTGCTGGAGCAGGCTTGCAAGCCCATAAAGCTCATAGCCAAACGCGAGGTGGAGATCGTCCGAGCCCTTCTCGGCAACAGGTTGCTCAGCCTGCTCGGCGGAGGCCTCACCAGGCAGCTGCTGCTCAGTCGCGTGCGACTGACCGAGTTGCCAACCTGGTGGAGCAGCCTGTGGCCATGGAGGTGGACAGATACGATGACGGCAATTCGGCCATGGGGCTGGCTGGGTATGATATCCTGGACCGCGTGGGGGAGCGCGTGCTGGAGCCCGCTGATGTTCGGTACAAGCTAGACCGGATCAGTTTATCTGCGCGGCTCGAGAACACGGGGCCTCCCGGCCCTGACTGCTTTGGCCCGCGCATCATGAACGAGCCATCCGTGAAGAACTTCCAGCTCGCAAGGGGCACCAAGAGCTACAATGGCAGCACCAAGGATCCCTCGCCTCGCTCGTAGTGCCCTTTATGTGGGCCGGCCCAATTACTTGCACCTGGAAGCAACCATCGCACAGCCGGCCATGGTGGGGAGTGTGGCATGAGTAGAAACTAGAGAGGATGAATTCCGCACGGTAGCTAGCTAGCTTGTTTATTTTTTTTTCTTTCAACTACATGCACGTGAGTTGGCTCCATATCAAATGAATAAAAAAAAAGTCTAGTCTAATATAGCCATCACTATATACAGTATTTTCGAAAAAAACTAAAATATTTTGATTCTAGAATACTTTTTGAAAATTCCAACATTTTTCAAAATATGAACGATTTTTTATTTTGAACAATTTTTAAGCTTGAAATTTTTTAAAAATATAAACGATTTCAAACATGAACAAAAATGTTACACATCAACAATTTCCAAGTTTGAACAATTTTTTTAATATGAACATTTTTTCATTTGAACAGTTTTTATCCGTACAATTTTCGAATTTGAACATTTTAAAGTTTGAACAAAAAATAATTCTGAACCAAAAATTTTGGTGAACCAAAAAATAACAGTGAAACCATCGGTGCCCCAAAAATGCCGATGAAACAAAAATAATATCGAACCCAAAATTTCGGTGAACCAAAAATAATAGTGAACAGAAAATGCGGATGCACCCAAAATAATGGTGAACCAAAATTTTCGGTGAACCAGAACTAATAGTGAACAAAAAAATTTGGTGAACCGAAAATAATAGTGAACTAAAAATTTCGGTGCACCAAAATTGCCGCTTAATCAAAGAAATTGTGAACCAAAATGGTTCCAAATTTTAACATGGTTTTGATTTTTTTTTAAATGTTCTAAAGTGAAAATGATTCCACGTTTAAAAAAAGTTCAGTAAAACAAAAACGAAAAAATGATTTAAAGTGTAAAAATATCAAAAACCAATATTTTCAAAATAAAAGAAAATAGAACTAGAAATAAATTATTAAAGGGAAAAAAGAAACAGGAAACATAAATAATACAACAGAAAAGAAAAACATAAACATAAAGAAAAATGGGAAAAAACAGAAAAAACGACAATAAAAACCTTAAGGGCCCGCTTGGATTGGCTGTATACTAGACTGAAACCCACGTTTTTTACCGAACCGAGAACTTTGCGGAGCATGCCCAGTATTGCTGCTTGGTTGACCGTTTAATTTAACCGAGCAGCCCAGTTTTGGCCGATTTCATCCGAAAAAAACAACGGAGCGAGATAGGTCCGTTTATTTCCCGTCGGTATTCCCTCGTATTGCTGTGCACCACAAAAATACGGTTCCGAATTATACCCGTCGGGAAGGAAACGGACTTGCCAAGCGGGGCCTAAAGAGGGAATATGTACACCAAACCTTCCTAGCCCTGGTGGTTGTTCCTCCGATCCGCTGATACCAGCTCGCGGGTTCGACCCGCTTAGAATATGTACGCGAGCGAGCCGCATAAGGACTCGCTATAGGTGGCCTATAGTGCATGCGTTCTGCTTCCCCGCACGTCTGCGTCTGGAGCTTTGCTTTTTTTTTCCCAGTGTTCTTTGGTTGTTTCAAATCGCCTGGCCTTGCGAGGCGTGAGTTTTCACATGGTGTGGCCTCATGTTAGCCCAGCCCCAGCATGCACGCCCTCCTGCGGCGTAGCCAGCTAGATGTAGAGCCGCTGTTGTGTATTGAATGTTTGGTTATACAAATTACATTCTCTATGCAAATTCTTAGGTGAATTCTACATATTTTTTATGCAGACACACACAAACTTGTTATTTCTTATTTTTCTAAGCGATTTCTACGGATTTTAGATATTTTTTATAGAATTTTCTGGAATGATGTTTTATGAGCCCCTTCACATGTTCCAAACATGTGTTTTTTTATTGCTATCATCAGTTTTTTTTGTTGAAATAGATGATGATTTTTGTTGCAAATAAATCTGCGACAAAACATTTGTTGCGTAAACCATTTCTTAATTTATTTAAATAAATAGTTTTTTTTAATAGTTTGTGATTTTTGTTAAAATAACTGATAAATTCTTGTTGCAAATGAGTTCTCAAGAACAACGGGACACTTTTTTAATAGCTACGAATACATGTTTTTGTTGTAATAGGTTGTGATTTTTGTTTAAATTGCTGATTTTTTTCTGGCAAAGTAATCTGAAAAAAACAAAATGTTTTTAACCAACATTTTTATAAATTACCTTCTTCAAAAAAATTGTTGTAATACTACATTTTTTGTACACGGAACGAGAATTTTTGTTGCAAAAATCTTATATTTTTTGTTGCAATACTCTGTGTAGATAACTCGGTGTCATTTTTTATGTAAATATTGAGAAAGTTGGGAACAACACGATACACTCCTTCCTTTAAGCGGAGTTGTTGTGTACTGCTGGTTGTATTCTATAACAGGGAGGGACTAAAATGCAAAATCATGTTGTGTTGTTTCTCACCATAGGATGTCGATCGGATGGACGGCAGAGGGGACCTAAACTGTCGTGGTGTGGTGAAGACCGATGCCATAGGATGACTTAAGTTTGGGGCCGATGGATGTTGTAGATATCTGGGGAGGGATCGCACGCCGAATAGGCGCGCTCAGGAACACTGCAAACACCACAATCTACCCAGGTTCGGGGCCCTCGTGTGGAGGTAACACCCCTACTCCTTCCTATCTCTCTGTATTATGCTCGACCGAGTATAGAAGTTACAATCTCTCGATATCTTTATCTCTGCCGAGTAGGCAGTGCTCAGCTCTCTCTTCCGTTCACTCTGGGAATTGCTACGCTTCGCAATAAATGAGCCAGGGTCCAACGTCCCTCGCGCAGGAGGGGGCTAGCCACCTTATATACTGGTGGCCAACTAGTATTTTACAGATAAAAGTACGGATGTGACTGTTGGGAATATGCCCTAGAGGTAATCATGTATGATGTATTCCCTATGTATTCATAAAGTTATTAAGTCGTCCTTGTTTTGAACATCTGATATATGTTATTGAATATGTGATTCGATTGTGGAACTATATATTCATGTTGTTCATACTAGATTGTCCTTGGTCATTAAGGTTGTGCTGGACGACACACACCCTAGACTAATATGAGTGTTGGCCGATGAAACGGTTCCATTTGTCATGGGCATGGTGATGTCATTCCAACGTTCACAAACTTGGCTAAAGAGTTAAGCAAGTCGGACTGACACATATTGAGATGCAACGAGCAAGTCATCATTTGCATGTCTCAATCAATGTAATCCTTAGACCTTAGGTTGTCGCACAATCCGAGTTGTGGATCACCGACTTAGATTCTACCAAACGCTGTTGTGTAACAAGGCAGTTATAAAAGAAGAGTTCGGGTCGAATGAGAAGCAAGCCGCGTGATGTGGATAATCAACATGGGATTGTGCCCCTCCGAATGGAGAGATATTCTCTGGGCCCTCTCGAGTGATATGATTCCGGAAGCATGGCCATGCGCAACTCGGTTAAGTGTTAACTGAGTCTGTTGACTAAGAGTTATTCAGATGAATCATATATCACGGACCGAGAAGAGAGTTGAGCTATTAAGGGATGACGATAAATCGCCTATAGTTCAACAAGGTATATCGTGAGGCAAAAAGGACTAAGATGAAATTCACATTGAAAGGTATGTCGTCATGAATCTATGGCACTTGGGAGTCGGCACGTTCTGTTAGGAGCCGCTACCGATTGATCGATTGGAAGTCGGACTCCAATCGTGTCCAAGTCGCCATGAGCCTGCAGGGTCTCACACTTAAGAGCAGGAGCAAATGTATTGGTCGGGTTGGACCCGAACCGGAAATGGACTGAGTTTGTGAGTCGGACTCACAGAGGGAATGGGCCACAAGTGTTGTGAATCCCACTACCATTCGCTATATAAACAGGGGCGCAGGTTGCCCAGCGGGGACGTTACTCCACTCCAATGTGTTGGGAACCCTAGCTCCACTCAGTCCAGCCGTCGCACCAGACCTAGCTGTCCGCCATCGGAGCTCCTCCTCGTACGTGTGTATACCGGCAGAGGTGATGTACGTTCAACACTTTGACATTCGTGGGATTGGATCGGCTGGATCGGATCGTGGGACTCCACTTCATCCACGTGCTTCATCGATAATCCGCAACCGCGCGTCTAGTGATAATCATCATGGCCTTCTAACTCGGCTAGATCTTGGAAGTACCGCGTAGAAAAGTTTTTCGTTTATCTCTACGCGTTCCAACAGAACTCCACTGGGGCAACGGTGCACGCCTCCGTGTTCCCGCTGACGCCATCGTCGAAAGTCTCCGCGACGTGCGGCTGACAGGTATTGTACACCCTGGCAGTCCCTTAGGGTAGTTCACTGACATGTCCTGTCCCCCTTCTCAGGACAAGACAACTACCAACCCGTACTATTCCCAGGCGCCTAGTAAGTTGAACCGCACGCCGGTACGGCCCATGGATACGCGAGATCTTCCACAACGGCCCCATTGACTTTGTGCCCGAGTAGGATAACTTCCTGTCTACCCGGATCACCCGAGCGCTACCCGGTTGATCCAGAACAACACTTGTATCTCCTCTTGGCCTTCAGTACCTGACGAAGATATGGATCCTGGACGCTGCGGGTAAGGACACCCCGTCTCAGGCCCAAGGTTAAGGCCCAACAAGAGGAGCCCTTGGAGTATTCTAGAAGGCCCACGTGAAGCCCACCCGCAAGACTTGCGGGTCAAGACAAGAACTCCTATACGTAATCTACTAGGACTCATGTAACCCCCTCCTGGCTGCATATATAAAGCGAGGAGGGAGGAGCGAATCGGGACATCCAATCTAGGTATTCAATCTAGAGAGAGGAAGAGACAAGCCACAACTAGACTAGGCAATACACGGGATACCCCGTACGCCTCACCATGGCATCGCCATTGTATCAGCTCGACTATCTCGTCATAATACAGATCAGACAAGCAGGAGTAAGGGTTTTACCTCTACGAGGGCCCCGAACCTGGGTAAATCTTTCTCCTTGTTAGCCGTAGAGATCACCAGCGCGTATATCGTTCCTCTACTCGAAACCCTACCGGCTCATCCGGGGGATTTGTTGATACGACTCTTCGACAATTGGCGCCGTCTGTGGGAACGACACGCGTTGGATCTACGGTCTCGCCGGCCTCATCTACGTCAAGCTTCGGGTCCTCGACCCCATGGATTCTATCTACTTTCGGCTCCTTCAACTTCATCGAGCACTCGCCGGCCTCGCGCACGGCTTTCATCATCTACAATCGAAAATCAACACCGTTCTTCACGCGCAGGCTGCAGGACAGCAGCAACGTACATATTGCGGACGCCATCAACGGCGGCTCGAAACTCATCTGGAAAATTCCTTCGGTGGAAAGATGCGCAATCAAATTATCTACAGTCTCCAAAAAGAATCGGCGAATTCCGACGGTTAGATCTCCGTGGATGACCCGAACACCGAAGCCCTGTCAGAATCTGACGGAACTCCGCGCGACTTCGGGAAAACAATTCTCACAGTCGACTCGGAAATCAATTCGACAATCAAACCGTTGAACAGCTGCGGAATACAATCCCGCACCACTCCGTCTTTTTTGAGTCAATTCCAACGGTTAGATCTCCGTCAGCGGCTCGCGCTCTGCGACACGTTTTGGATCTCTGCGAGTCCGCGAATTCAAGTCGCAGATCCGTTTTCGTCAATCTGCGAGTCGACACAAAGGTCAATCAACAAAACATGGCGACTCGCCATAATAGTGCCCGGGGGCTCGACATCAACATTGCCCTCCGTGTACACACAACAAACATCGCGACTCCGCCGCGTCGAGTCCTTCCGATGAACATCGCGACTCCGCCGCGTCAACTCGGTCCGCCGCGTCGAGTCCTTCGGGCAAACATGGGTCCGCCGTGTCGAGTCCTTCGGACAAACATCACGACTCCTCCGCGTCGACTCGGTCCGCCGCGTCGAGTCCTTCGAGCAAACATCGCGACTCCGCCGCGTCAACTCGGTCCGCCGCGTCGAGTCCTTCGGGCAAACATGGGTCCGCCGTGTCGAGTCCTTCGGGCAAACATCGCGACTCCGCCGCGTCGACTCGGTCCGCCGCGTCGAGTCCTTCCGATGAACATCGCGACTCCGCCGCGTCAACTCGGTCCGCCGCGTCGAGTCCTTCGGGCAAACATGGGTCCGCCGTGTCGAGTCCTTCGGACAAACATCACGACTCCGCCGCGTCGACTCGGTCCGCCGCGTCGAGTCCTTCGAGCAAACATCGCGACTCCGCCGCGTCGAGTCCTTCGGACAAACATCACGACTCCGCCGCGTCGACTCGATCCGCCGTGTCGAGTCCTTCGGATAAACATCGCGACTCCGCCGCAACGACTCGGTCCGCCGCGTCGAAGTCCTTCGGGCAAACATCGCGACTCCGCCGCGTCGACTCGGTCCGCCGCATCGAGTCCTTCGGACAAATATCGCGACTCCACCTCGTCGACTTTGTCCGCCTCGTCGGGTCCTTCCAAGAAACATCGCGACTCCGCCGCACAACTCCGCTACATCGAATTCTCTCGACTAAGCTTCTCGGGGCTGTCCTTCGCCGCAGCCACACTCGTTGCTCGGGGGCTACGCTGCAAAGTAGACGCACTCGAGAATTCGCCGCAGCCGCACTCGACACTCGGGGGCTGAGGCGCGAAACAGCCGCACTCGACACACGAGTTCGGTTCATCGATTCCGGCAATATCACTCAGCACCGCCTCGCCGACCACGACAGTGTCATACAAAGATAAGAACCACAACGTCGGCTGCAACTTCGACAGTCGACACATATCCTCCGCTCGGAGTCGACAATCGACACAATCCTCCGCTCGGAGTCGATAATCGACACAATCCTCCGCTCGGAGTCGACACATATCCTTCGCTCGGAGTCGACGCATATCCTACTCCGGGAGTCGACGCATGTCCTCCTCCGCGAGCCAACAGAAGACAAGCACACGGGGTTAGCTTCAGAACAACTTGAGCCTATGCCCGACTCTGCGAGTCGAACATAGCCTCGGGGGCTACTCCCATCGGGAGCACTGCCGTGCACCCGATAGATTGAAGAAGCGACGTTACAAGATCTTTGAGTCTATGCCCGATTACAAATAATCGCACATAGACTCGGGGGCTACTCCCATCGGGAGCGCTGGCCGCGCAACCGACGAGCGCTACACGCGCACTCAACATACTACCACGTCGTAAGCATCTAACACGTTGGACGCGTATCTGAGGAGCTCTGTCAGATATCTTCGTCCAGGTCCTTATTGTGGTCGTACAAACCGCATATTAATTCGGATGAAGAAAAGCAAAACATCAAACTTGTCCGTCTCGACGAGACACATACGACAACGCGGGCCAATTCGCGAAATCAGAACATCTTGAAGACTTTTCGGCTCCATCTTCTTGTGTGGACTCGGTGGCTGAGCGTCCGCGTCAACTACACGACTTCCACGTCGTCGTGCGACTCCGCCACGTCCTCGTCGACTACACGACTTCCGCGTCGACTCCGTCCGCCGTGTCGAGTACTCCTCCACCGCGTCGACTCCGACATGTCTAGTCTCTGACACTTCTCGCCACGTCCCATCGGGAGGCAGAACAAGTGCTCAGTGCACCACGACATCACGCGACTGTCAGCCATCAGGCTTATGTCTCTTCGGAATCTTCAAACAAAAAGACACTCGCCACGCAGCGGGGAGAAGATTGTGAGTATGCGGCTCCCGCAAAAACCACGACTCCACACTACGATGTACAGACACATCACTCGAAACAAAAAGACATCACTTGTTACGCGTCCAAAAGAAAATCAAGACGCGAAATATCTTTCGCATAAGGTCCCTAACACGAAATTTCTTTCGTATGGGCACATCGAAGACGCGAAATATCTTTCGCATAAGGTCCCTAACACGAAATGTCTTTCGTATGGGCACATCGAAGACGCGAAATCTCTTTCGCATAAGCTCCCTAACACGAAATTTCTTTCGTATGGGCACATCGAAGACGCGAAATCTCTTTCGCATAAGCTCCCTAACACGAAATTTCTTTCGTATGGGCATATCAAGACGCGAAATATCTTTCGCATAAGGTCCCTAACACGAAATTTCTTTCGTATGGGCATATCAAGACGCGAAATCTCTTTCGCATAAGCTCCCTAACACGAAATTTCTTTCGTATGGGCATATCAAGACGCGAAATATCTTTCGCATAAGGTCCCTAACACGAAATTTCTTTCGTATGGGCACATCGAAGACGCGAAATCTCTTTCGCATAAGCTCCCTAACACGAAATCTCTTTCGTATGGGCACATCAAAGACGCGGAATCTCTTTCGCATAAACACCCTAACACGAAATCTCTTTCGTATGGGCATAATCAAGACGCGAAATTTCTTTCGCATAAGCACCCTGACACGAAATCTCTTTCGTATGGACGCGAAATTTCTTTCGCACAGTCACCTTGACACGAAATCTCTTTCGCATGGACACGAAATCTCTTTCGTATGGGAACATCATGACGTGAAATCTCTTTCACAGGAAAAAATACCCTACACACGAAAACTCTTTCGTATGGGCACAACATCCCAAACATGAAAACTCTTTCATATGGGTATAAAACTCCTAACACGAAAACTCTTTCGTATGGATAAAACTACTCGAGTAGGCAGAACCTGCTATTCATTCACATGATGTTTGCACATCATAAACCTGGATTGTTCAGCCGACTAGGCACATCCGGATGCCGTATTCTTTCGAGTACGAAGGTAAGACCCAAGGATCTCTCTTTTGGGCCTGGAATCGCACTCAAGCTGCGTCCTCCGGTAAACTTTCCGTGTCAACAACACGAAGAAAAATCCTAGCGGACGCGCCGGGTACCCCTTTAGGTTGAGTTCGACTCGGTAAGACCTCCACGGCCCAGTCGCAATGATCACCTCGCCGAATTCGAGTCGGAGGTCTCGAACTCGTGTAGGCCAGAACCGTGTTTGCCCTAGATGCAATTAATTGGCCCTGATCTTTCGGGAGAGCCAAGCGACTGAGCCACATCCTTCTACGAAAACAGCCAACACAAGGCACATTTAACACTCGATGCTCGAGTACAGAAGCGCTTCACGCACAGGGTATACACCCTCAAAAACAGGCGATTGAATGACCAATCGAAGAAATCAAGAACGGACTTTGAGTGCTTACCCGACTATTCTCAGTCGAATAAACACTCGGGGGCTACTGACGAAGATATGGATCCTGGACGCTGCGGGTAAGGACACCCCGTCTCAGGCCCAAGGTTAAGGCCCAACAAGAGGAGCCCTTGGAGTATTCTAGAAGGCCCACGTGAAGCCCACCCGCAAGACTTGCGGGTCAAGACAAGAACTCCTATACGTAATCTACTAGGACTCATGTAACCCCCTCCTGGCTGCATATATAAAGCGAGGAGGGAGGAGCGAATCGGGACATCCAATCTAGGTATTCAATCTAGAGAGAGGAAGAGACAAGCCACAACTAGACTAGGCAATACACGGGATACCCCGTACGCCTCACCATGGCATCGCCATTGTAACAGCTCGACTATCTCGTCATAATACAGATCAGACAAGCAGGAGTAAGGGTTTTACCTCTACGAGGGCCCCGAACCTGGGTAAATCTTTCTCCTTGTTAGCCGTAGAGATCACCAGCGCGTATATCGTTCCTCTACTCGAAACCCTACCGGCTCATCCGGGGGATTTGTTGATACGACTCTTCGACAGTACCTCCTACCGAATATCGTCTACCGGATACCGGATACCGGGTATCCGCCTACTCGGCAGATCGTATCTTGTGTAATGTTTATCACCAGCCTTACCCCTACTCGGGGATAGCCCACCGACATAAACTAGCACTTTTTATGGAAACCTACGACTAGCACTGCCCTTTTATCAGTGCTTCACGGGAAAAATTTTAAAATCAAAAAAGTTCACCATAATTCGATAATTGGAACATATATAGCGGCGCGAGGACAATGTTTTACACATTTGACGGCGGTAGCGGGTGTACTCGCTAATTACTCGGTTTGCTCGCTAAAATATTTGGCGGGCACCCGCGAGGAGTACTTCACTGGGAGCTTGCGGCGGCACGAGTTCATACCATTGACTTTAGGAATGCAAGAGACGGTGGGCATTCTACTCCTCGGTCGTCTGGAGGGAGCGGTTCTTGGCCTCCTGCAGGTGTGGGTCATCGGTGTCCAAGACGTCCTTTGCTTCCTGGCCTCCTCCTCCCCGCCAAAGTTCAAGATGATGGAACGCGACCCAATCCTACTGGGCATATCTCACACTCCATCATACATCAAGTCACCATGTATTCAAAAGGTGAACTCCTTCCTTTTTGAGAACCCCTATACGTCGCCTTTGGATGGTATACTACTTCACCATCGACCCTCTTGCATTCACTGGTTGAACATGATGAGCATGAAAGCAAGGGAAGATGCCGAGGAAGTCCAAGGATCAAAGCCATCCAAGGCTTACGCTTGGAAGAGGAAAAGGAAGAGAAGAGAGTTGGAGTCCCAGGCGGCGGTACTACCGCTGAGACCACCGACACTGGTACAAAACAAATTTTCTCGCGAACTGGTCCCTTCATATTCCTTAACGTAGTCTCCTCGTCCCACCATATATTCTCATAGGTTTTAATCTTGCGGGAAGATGTCAAACTAATGATCGTATGGACAAACAAAAATGCCTGTAAGTGAGATATGAACACGAGCAATGGAGATTCTAACAACTTATGTAGTCAATTTTTTTTTCTTTCCTAAGTAATTCATCTCCTAGGATAAATCAGCAGGCTTCTGTTTACCAGTGGGTCTAACGAAGATGCTACTAAAGATCTTTTAGATTGTATGATTCTAATGTAAATTATGGATGCATCAACTCATTAAAACTTGTTCACGTAGCATAATTTTCTAATTACATATTTTTGGTTATCAAATTTAATAAATATATTTCTAAATTATTCATTATTTCACAAAAATAAAATCAACACAAGCTCAAAACTGTACGTCCTATAAGACATGCAATGCATGCTCTCAATCGTTGTCTGCATAATCTTAATTATAAAATATAATTATATCGGACACACCCCTAGAGAAAACAAAAAGTTTTGAGAAATGATTTTTGTTTTTTTTACTAATCTGCTTGTTTTCCTCTTCCTATTTATAGCTAAGAAACTCTAGATCCCTGCATAACTACAATTCTAGTGCCTCCACCTGGAGATGCACACTTTTTTTTTTGTAGCAATGATTATATTTATTGATTCCGCAAAATAGTACACAATAGGTTCCTGTAGTCCAGCTTAGGGAAATGTTACTCAATGCAAGGCTAATATACTAAGTCATGTCCATGTGTTACTCTGTATAGGGTCATATCATATTCACCAATAAGATATACATATTTATTTCACCTTGGGTTTTTCTTTGTTTTTTTGTAAATTTTACTTAAATTACCAATATCTATGTAGAATAAAAACTACATTTCAGTCATGTAAATTTGATTGTGGAAGTGTTTCAAAAAAAAAACAATACTTGTTGTAAAAAAAAATTGACGTTTGAGCCATCTAAATCCAAACCCTATAACGACGTTGATATCACATCGGAGGAAGCAACACTTCATAATTTTCTTTTTGAGTAGTATGTCGTAATGTTTGTTTATGTGGAATTGGGGATAATCGCATGCAAATTTTAAACAACCCCTTGCAAGGGCTAGTTGTATGAATTTGGTTACTAAGATATGGATGAGGGTACTAATTAACCACCATGTATATGTCGTCTAGAACTTTATTTTTATTTTCGCAAATGTGAATATTTTCTAGTTTGGAAAGAATAAGTCATTAAATATCCAATTTCATGCTACCCCAAGTTCTGTATAAGAGGCACGAGTTTCGTGAGCAAAAGTTGAATGGTGTGTTCTCAAAACTATCCAATTCGGTGTGATGTTTAGTGTGTCCGTTAGCAATAGGGATTAAACTTTAATAGTGTGGGCATGGTAGACACCCGGAATTACAAGTAGGTTGCTAAAATTGTAATACGTCCAACGACATCTGGTTGTCTTCCATGCATTTTTATTGGTTAATCGCTCCAGATACAACATACATTTTCCCCCCAAGTGTGTAGTAGTTTGTCAGGCTTATCTGGTGCTAGTGTTTCATAAGTTCTGTTTCAACATGGATTTATGGATCACCCCGTGGTTTACATTTTCGCGGCCAGCGACCACCCATGGACCCTAGGTTCAGTGCAAATAAGTTTTATCTCTTTGTACTTAGAATATGATCACTACCCCCCCATTCTCATTTGGATCCCAGTAGAGTGTATTTGGTAGCCCGGGTCTTCTTAACATGGGTTTGTCAACCGGGTCAAGCTGAGATTACACATGTTGGGCTGAGATTTTCCGGTGTGTTTCATAGGTTGCATGTGTTCAGACAGACTGACATGAGATGGTGTTTGATGGCCTGTAAATATTGGAACATGATGTTACTAGAGTTCTGAAATTAAAATTCCAAATCGATCAAAACTTTTACACATAAGTCCATCAACAAAAATTGAAAAAAACGAGCGACCCGGTCCTCGAACCACTAACCGGGGCTGCCTGCGTGGAGGGCATCTCGCAGGCGGCAGCCCTCGTGGTGGCGGGAGCTCGTGTTGGCTGGCTGCAGCGTTCATGGTGCCAGGTGAGGAGGAGGCGTTGGGCGGCGGCGGCGGGCTCTTTGTGCGGAGGCTCCAGGCGTCGACAGTCTAGGTGTCTGGTGGGAGCTAGGCGGAGGAGAAGACGGGCTCCGTGTGGCGTTTCTAGGCTCTAGTGGAGGTGGTCGACACTGGAAGGCGACCGCGTGGACCCTGGGCGCCGGCGCTGAGCCGTGGCGGATTGGACGAATTCACATGAAGATGGATGGAAGGAGAGAGAAAGGTGTTCGACTTGGTGCTTGTAGGTGAAACATGCAAAGAATTTCTTGGACCCACACGCGCGGGATGATTTTGGTATGACCCCGGCCAGGCTGAGCCGCCAATCTCGAACCGAGTTTCACAACCCGACCAGGCTACGGAGGCCTTGTCGTATTAGGTGGGCATTGCCCAGGGGCTGAAACCGGGCTACCTAACACCCGAAAATGGGTGGGGAGCGATTTTTTGGTAAATACTATATATCTGAGGCAGATGGGAATCAAAACACCGGATCTCTTAACCACCGTAGGATTCCACAACGTCTCGCTAATGACCTATATAAACCTTTTCATCCCCACGTTCTCACAGCCACGGGCAAGCCACCAGGCCGTAACTTCCACGACTAGGAGCAGGGATGAGGAGATCTAGCGACAACATCAGCTGAGACCGCCGTCGACGTGCGGGATGTGATGGTCCTTAGCGGCGTTTTTGTCTTCCGGCAGCGGTCGTGGCCGTCTACCTCGATGCCTGGGCGCCTCCTATCTCGTAGACTTGCACACCTCGTCCACCAACAGCGGCAACGCTATGGCGCATGAGCCGTGGTCACATCCTTACATTCACATCAGCCGATCTGTTGCCCTCAAGCTCGTGCATCTGGGCCTCAATCTTGTCCTTGTTGGCCATGGCCGCGCATCCCTGCTGCTCCTAGTTGACTCGGTGTCACCCTTCGTTATTGTGCTCATGGCTGTGATATTGCCGCCACATGTTTCTTTCTCAAGTCGGCTGACTCTGTTGCTTCCTACCATCAACGCCACCTACCACCTGTTCCTCCATGTGATTGATTTTTGTACTTGAGACTGGGATGTCCTGTTGCCGTGTTGCATTTCACGGTACTTTGAGATTCTATACATTAAGTTTCTTGTTCCTGTGTATGTGCTTCCTTCAGTATGTTTAGTACCGTATACGTGTTTCCGTACCATATGTGGCGTGCTTCGAACTTGTGTACAATATGTTTCTGCATACTACTAAGTTTGTGCTTCATTCATAAAAACTAAAGCAATGCTTTGGTATCACTTTGTTCCTGCTTCAACGATTAACATGTTGTGCTTCCGATGACTCACTACCACATAAAACACATAATAAAGTCATCAACATTATAAGTTACATGCTTCTAACGTATACACAGTATGTTTCCTATAACCCACATATGTGCTTCTTAGCGGAAACTAATTCTCGTTGCTCTAGAAGAAATTATACTATAGTTTCATGTAAACTGAAGTAAATTTAAAGTGCACTAGAAACAAACCTCATTATGGTTGGATGAAAAAATTATATTAATTGGAAGCATGGGGTGCAAATATGTGTGAGGTCAACCCCCAGATTAGTCCGTTGAGAATAATTAGTTATTTCATTCTTTCCTAAAAATGTGCATGCGTGCCATAATTATCTCAAGGTGCGTGGCTTTAGGCAACAATAATTCGGAAGCAATTAATAGGAAAGCTTTCATTGCCGAAATTCATGCAATCTCCGTTTTTATTCCTACGCGTGGGGCCTGGTTGAATATCCAACGATCAGTTTTGCTTCTGATCCTAAGGCTAGAAACTGGTCCGATGGGAAGACAATTATCGGCATCCGATTCCTATTGATGCCTCGATTTTTCTGTGAGGCCATCCTGGCTACGAAGCACCCTAATTAAACGACTGGTTCAGTCGATCGAGCACATAATTGATTACAAGAGCAGCATAATAAAGCGAAAGTAAATAAGTGCCGCATCTTTTTACTAATAGAGCATAGATCCTGGTGGGATAACCTTCAAAAAAGACTGAAGAGATAAGTGGCTAATAATATTTGCAGCCACTACGTACCTGCTCATATTTCCCTCTTCCATTGACGGGGCTTCAACTCCCTCTGTTGTGAGGAGTGAAAATATAGGAGGACACGGCAAATCCCAGTTTCCCCGTAGTGGGTGTTGCTGCTTTCTATTGCAGGTGTGTGACACTGTCTTCCCTCCCCGCGAACCTGCTCTGAGACGATATCGTCCTGGACGGTGCCACATTGCTCTCTGAGTTTGACATGTTACACAACAAGCACCCGATCCAGTTGTTGTGTTGCCGGCGAGAAAAATTAACAACACTATGTCTCAACCCTCAATGATTTTCGACCCGTTTGAACCGAACTCAAAAGATTCTTTTAATCACCTAATCACATGTTGCAACTAGGTTTATCGAAATGCAGCGAGGCTACAGATTATTGTGTCTCAAGTGTAATTTGCTCTTGTTTGGAAAAAAAGTAAATTATCCAACTGCCTACCTAATAATAAATATTTTTCGATCGGAGTGGAAATTTTATTTATTTGCAGTCTATATCCAAGATAATTTAAGCTATTCTTGGGTTATAGTACAAACTATGACCAAACTTTTGAAAAGATTACAGTAATGCCCTTTATATGAATTAAGAAGAACCAAGGCTTTCCTAAGAGACACAGCGATAACATGTTTCCGTTTTACTTCTTTATCTTAAAACTAGCATGGTGGCCCTCGCAAATGCGAGGGCATTATCTGTAGTTGGTTTAAGGTGTCTAAGAAACAAAAATATAGTTTCATTCATAACACCTTATATCCTATTAAGTGACAATAAATAAAACGGTGGTACCACCATCTGAAATGATTTGTTAAAAAACCAACCATGTCTCCACTCGCGGAGCTTGGGGCGAAATCCTGAAGGGGCAAAATGGGCTGGGGTGGATGTGGGGAGGCGGGGGTGAGACAACCCGTTTCGCCCCTCAATAGCTTTGTCACTTCATCTCTCTATCATTAAGCAGGTAAATTTTTCTTTCTAGGGTGAGATACGTTAGCCTTGCTATTGAGAGCAATGTCATGATTTCATTAATATTAAATTCCACTGATCTAAATGTTAAACTCACCGCATGTGTTTTTTGAGAGTGTTGGTTTGAAGCATGTTAAATTAATCTTTCATTTATGATTACTTAATCATATAAATAATGACATTGTGCGGCTAATGTGGTGACCTCATTAATTTTAAAATTCCACCACTACATTATTTTTTCGGTGTTTTACGATTGTGTTGGTTTGGTGGTTTAAAAAAAAATGTCATTTACGTGTACTCAATAATGGAAAGAGCGATTTGTTTCCATTCACAATTACCCTTTGTATTGGATTTAGTCAAAATCAAACTATATAAGGTCTGACCAAATTTACCAGGAAAAACATCTAAAATAAAAATTACAATTGATTTTCTAAGCGGTTGTCGATACTGGTTTTTTTATTGCAGCTACAACGTTTTTTTTTCTTGCAGCAACCACGTTGAAGCCAAGTTGTTTTGAATTTTTTTGTTGAAGCCAAGCTTTGCTTGTCACATAGTCCTAAGAGGCCGGTATTCTAAACCGGCCGCACCTATTTACAGTTTACAAAAGGAAAACGTTTTAGCTAGGGCGACCTAAGACGCAAGAGCTTAGGTCCCCTAGCAATGCTAGCAATCGTAGCGAGCGTTGTCCCCACATGGGCTGGCCTATGAGGCTATATAGGCCCAATTAGCAAAGTTCTAGCTTATTTTGTTTAGTTTTTGTCTCAGTGTGTATATATTAGCAGCCCAATATAATTAGTACGTGCAACATATATAATACTAAGTATTCTTCGTTATTCTGATCAACGTTGCGTACGTCTTAAAGATTTGTAACAATTTCGCACGTATTTTGTTGAGAAACCACAAACGAGATGTTGCAATGTTTTTCAAGATGATTTTCTACAAAATGTTTAAATGTTTATTAGAACTCATCTGGAATGACATGTTTATGGGCTCCTTCACATGTTGTAAACATGTGATTTTATTGTTGCTATCGATTTAATTTTTTGTTGAAAGAGGTGATGGTTTTTGTTGCAACTGAAACAGTGACAAATTATTTTGTTGCTTACCAACTTTTTACTTGGTGCAAAAAAAAATTATTGCAATAGGTTGTAATTTTTGTTGAATTGTTTAAACTTTTTCGTTGCAATGCAATAACATATTGTTTAACTATTATTTGTAACATTACTTATTGTTCAAAAAAGATTTGGAATTTTTTTTTGCAAATCTTTTTTTTGGTACACGGGGCGATAGTTTTTGTTGCGATACCCGTGAATTTGTTGCAATGACATTTGCGCTGTAATTATCGAGATGACCGAGAACAAAACTATATACCCCTTCATCTAAGTGGGGCTGCAGAGGATTGCGGGTTCTATATCCAAAATGTAGGGGGAAGAAAATAAAAAAACGTGATTTACTGAATTCGCACCGTTGGATGGTGATCCATTGGCATACGAGGGGACCTAAGATTGGCCAAGTGTAGGGCGACCTACGCCTAGCGTGGCCCTAAAGCATATCTCTTTTTTTTTTGCAGGTATACGAAAGTCTCAACACTTAAATAACCACCACAATTATAGCGCGGCAGCTCTCGTACAAGTTGTATTTTCACGGCCGCGTCAATACTTATGGCAGGAAACTTATTCTTTTTTTTTACATGCACGTATTGGTTGATGAAGGAGTCCCCATGTCCGCTGGGGCGTTCTAAACATAAACTGTGTCCAATATATGTTACATGAGTATGTTAGACGTGACTTTCTGAACATATATGGTGTCAAATATATGTTACGTGACTAATAATCTTTCATAAAATTCTAGCCATATATTTCCAATCTAACTATCACAATTAATTTAGATGATGTGGATCAATATGGTGCCACTATTAGACACATGTATATTGCTTTTAGTATATAATAGATTATGCAATCTCATTGCATACATGATCTGATGAGTTTCTACATACTAGTTCCTAGGATTTGATAGTATCTCCATAGAAGGGACCAAAAGTGACCAATGAACCACCGAAACAAGTAAGCGCAATTGAGTCGTATGTCTGGCTCTAATTAATGCAGACTAGATGGCCTCCAAATTTTAATATCTTTGATTTCAGATTTCAAGACACTGATAATCCTGGCACAATTCAGTCTCACGGTATGCGTCCACTCAATGGCATTTACGTCATATTATATTCTTATTAGTAATTCTATTTTTTTCGAATATTTTAAAATATGAGTCTTGTGAACAAATAAAGTGGGTGCACATAAAATTCCAACTAGAACGAGACATGCATTTTGGTTTAAAAACGTGGCATAAACACAAGTCATAGAATCAGATATTTGATGTAGTGAAGCTCATATAGGAAAATATTGTTGATCTCAGAGATCAAATTGAGCCGATTCTCTTTACAACCAAACCTAATTAAGATCCTAATGAATACATTCGGGTTGTAAAAATTCCACGTATATTATGGAAATGTTTCGGTTGTGAGAACCTTTTTGACATACCATCATTTTTATTTATAAGACTGCAGTGATCACATTTCAATGGAATGTAATAAAAATTAGAAGAACGTAGCATGTATTGGAATAGTCCAATAGTATCAATTTCAATTATCAATTGCGGTTAAAATTTCCCTGTCAATGGTGAAACTTTGTAATCCTTTTCCGATATAACTCCTTTTTTTTAAACGGAAAAACCCAACCTCTGCATCCAGGATGCACACAGCTTATTTATTGAGGAATCATCCAGTAGCGAAAATTAATCCATAGAATTACATCTCAACGAAAGTGCAATATGGCCACAAAGATGAGCCACCAAAAAAGATTAAACAAAAGGAGACTACACATATTGTATCCTCCTAGTGTGTAGCCACCCACTCTGGCTGAAGAAAGCCCGCACGACCGCCATTAAGCGTCCACATCCTGTATCCAAGCTTCAACGCAGCTCTTTTGGGGAGAGGAGCCACCACAAGTGGATCCAGTGGGTGGCTCTGTGTACAACCTGCAAAGAATGACCAGCTTACATCTTGTTAAAAATAACATCGTTCCTGCAAAGTAAAATTGCCCAAAGAAAAGATACGTATACTAGATTTAGTCTTTCTAGCCACCCCATTTAACCAACCCCCAAACAAATTGTTAATCGATGACGGTGGAGTAATACTAAAAGTGAAATGGATCAATCGCCAAATATTTTTTGCAGATTCACAAGAAATAAATAAATGCTCAATAGCCTCTTGATTACCATAGAAAACACACTTTGAGCATCCCGTCCAACTCCGTATAGACAAATTATCTTTTGTTACTAATTCCTTACGATAAAGAAACCACATGAATACTTTGATCTTAAGTGGCACTTTTATTTTCCCATATATATCTACGTAGACATTTGGTACCTTCGTTCATTAGATCCTCATAATTGGACTTAACAGATAAAATACCAGACATAGTCAATTTCCACTTAAAAGAATCTAGGCTATTAGAATTGGATATATTCATTAAGCTTCAACTAAATGCAACCATGAGTCCCATTTATCCCCAGTTAACGCTCTTCGGAACACTAGCTAGGTTTGGATGATCATTCCACAATACATGTGAGACAAAATCATTTCTATGTCGCACCACATTATAGAGAGTCGGATATGGGGAAGTTAAAGTAGTATTCCCTAACCAAATGTCCTCCCAAAAACGTATGGTCTGACCATCTCCCAACTTGTACTGAACCCTTTCAAAAAAATCTCCTTTGACCTACATCAACCCTTTCCAAAAGGGTGAGTCAGTGTGTTTTTCTTCCACCTGCTGAAGTGGTAAATCCCTGATATATTTACTATAAAGTATCTCACTCCACACCCCCTCTTTGGTAAGGAGTTTATAAAGCCACTTGCTTAGGGACACTAATTTTTTATCTCTAGAACCTCAATCCCCAGACCCCCTTGATCTTTGGGTCGACAAATGATATTCCACCTAGTTAACCTATAATTTTTCTTCTTCTGATCGCTTTGCCAAAAAAAGCGAGATCTAAAGAAATCCAATTTTTTCCGTACCCCAATAGGTATCTAAAAAAATGATAGGAAAAACATAGGAAAACTAGAAAGAACTGAATTAATAAGAACGAACTTATCCCCATAAGAGGGTAATTTACCTATCCAAGTACTCAGCTTGTTTTCAAAACGGTCCTCAATCGAAGCCATTCTTTATTCAAGAGTTTTCTATAATGAATAGGGATAGCCAAGTACTTAAACGACAACTGCCCCACATCACACCCAAAAATGTGACGGTACTCATCCTACGCCTCAACCGCAGCCCCAAAGAAAAAAAATCACTCTTATGGTAGTTGATCTTTAGGCCAGATAGTTGTTCGAACAATGAAATAATTTGTTTCATGTTGACTGCTTTATCGAGATCATGTTCGAGGAATAGGATTGTATCATCTGCATATTCGAGAACTGAGACCCCACCTGCAACAAAATGTGGTACAGCACTCCCAACACTACCATCCTCTTTTGCCCTTGCAATTAGGACTGCTAACATATCAGCTACGAGATTAAAGAGGATAGGAGATAACGGATCTCCCTGTCTTAATACTTTTAAAGTTTGGAAGTAATGACCAATATCATCATTCACCCTGATGCCGACACTCCCTCCCTGAACAAATCTCGCTACCCAGTCACACCACTGTGGTGAAAACCCTTTCATCCTAAGCGTTTGTTGCAAGAAAGACCAACTAACCTTGTCGTAAGCCTTCTCAAAATCAATCTTAAATAAAACCCCATTCATTTTCTTAGTTTGAAGCTCATGTATTGTTTCGTGTAAGACCACCACCCTCTCTAAATATTTCTACCAGGTAGAAATGCAGACTGAGTGGGTTTTATAATACGCTGCGCAATCGCAGTAACTCTATTGGTCCTAACCTGAGTAAATATTTTAAAACTGACATTAAGTAAACAAATAGGCCTATACTGTTCGATTCTAGCTGCATCCTCCTTATTAGTCAATAGGGTAATCACCCCAAAGTTCTTATAAAGTTGCAACTCCGCAGCATGTAATTGAGCAAACATGGACCTCATGTCAAACTTGATCACATCCTAGAAATTCTTATAGAACTCAGCCGGGAATCCATCTGGTCCTGGTGCTTTATTAAGTTCCATTTGAGTTACGGCGTCAAAGACCTCCTATTCAGAAAAAAGAGTAGTTAAAAGAGTGTTTTCCTCCAATGATACTTGAGGTAGATCAGCAATCCTACCCTCATCAAGGGAAATAGTTGTTTTTTTTGATGGCCCAAACAACTTTTTGTAATATTCAGACATAAAAAACTTCTGGTTCTGTTGACCAACAATATTCCCCTCATCTTGCTCTAGCTGAAATATTTTTTTCTTTCTATGTTTCCCATAAGCCATCAGGTGAAAATATTTTGTGTTATCTCCCCCTTCTTGAATATGTCTCATCTTAGCACGTTGAGCCCACTTGGACTCTTCATTCCGTCTAAGTTTAGCTAGATACAAATCAGCCTCCCTTTTGGACTTTCTTTCATCATCAGAAAGAGGCATAGTCTCAGCTTTATTGTCTAGCTCATTAATCAAGAGAATGAGTTTATCCCTCAGAATTTTATACTCCCCGCTCATATTTTTAGCCCACCCCCGTAAAAAACTACGAAGATGTCTAATTTTGTTTTGCCATATCTCAATAGGTGAATCACCCATCTGCGGGGACATCCACTCTTTTCTAACCATATCATAAAAACCTTCCTTTCTAAGCCAAGATAACTCAAATGAGAAAGTTGATTTATTTCCTTTGTGAACCGAACTACCCGAGTCCACAAACAAGGGCACATGATCATATCCTGTTCTTGCGAATGCCTGAACAGAAACAAGTGGAAATTCTGGTTCCCACTTTACACTTGCTAATACACATGATGCCAATCATTTCCGATATAACTCCTAAATCAAAGTGTGTTACCTAGTAGAGTATTTCACTACAACGGAATCGGTCTATTGCAACGAAAATAGTCGTAGTAAAAAGTGACTTATCGTCGCAATAGGGTTCTGTTGCACCGAAATCGGTTTCGTTGGGAGGCGTCGCGAAAACCTCCGTGGTAGAAGCCTGTCTCCGCGCACTTAGATTCGTCGCTAAAAAAAATCCAGTTGCAACCATTTCCTAGGCCAATTGCCACGCACGTTTCTGTCGCGTCTCGCACATAACGCAACGTACGTATTTCGTTGGTACACCTCTAGTGCAACAAATACCCAAACGTGGCGAGTGACCAATGTGGCAACGGCGAGTGTTCCGTTGCGCTTGTTCTTTCGTTGCAAAAGTCGAGTTTATTTGCCACGTCCAATTGTGTGGCAAAAAACTATGGAAACAAACATTATACGCGTGGGAACAACGTTTTGCCACACACAATCAATCGTGGTAAGATGATTTTGAAATAGTAATCGCAACGGCCTTCATATTACTAGCCATAAGCAAGCGCGACAATTTCAACTATTCGTGGCGCCATTCAATTTCTACAAATTTTAGTTTCGTGGCGAGATGTAGTATTCGCAACATCCACATTTTATGTTGCTAGAAACAACTACGACAATAACAACTTTTCGTGGCGCCATTGTATTTCGACAAATTTTATTTTCGTGGCGACATATACAATTCGCAACGTACAAATTTTAGTAGCTAGAAACAACTGCGACAACTTCAGCTATTCGTTGCGCCTTTCTATTTCTACAAATTTTAGTTTCGTGGCGAGATGTAGTATTCGCAACATCCACATTTTATGTTGCTAGAAACAACAGCGACAATAACAACTTGTCGTGGCGCCATTGTATTTCCACAAATTTTATTTTCGTGGCGACATGTACTATTCGCAACGTACAAATTTTAGTAGCTAGAAACAACTGCGACAACTTCAACTATTCGTTGCGCCTTTCTATTTCTACAAAATTTAGTTTCGTGGCGAGAAGTATGGGAATTCTCTATTGCAACGAACATAGTTTGGTGGCGTGAATGAACTATCGTAACAAAGTTAGTTTGGTGGAGAAACAATATTGCGACGATGTCTCCCTCATGGTGGTGAGAGTCTATTTCAACAAAACACTTTGTTGTGGCGACTGAGGCTTCACGCAACACTACAATTATCGTGGTAAACTACCTATTGCCACGTTATAGAAAAGAAAAATAAAAAAAATAAGGAAACAAAAAATACGGGCATTGAATTAAAATGTTCAAAACGGTACGTAAAATATGATTATTTACACAAAATAATAGTTCTCATAGCTATTTTTAATATATACAAATGAAATTCTCGTACAACATGGATCAAATAAAGATCAAATCAAACTGAAATATCCAGTGCAGCTATTTTTTTCCCTCATTAGTTTGATTGACGTCCTGCAATCAATTGTAAAAAAAAAAGGTGTGAGTCTATTCAGCAATAACACATGCTGAAACATAAGAACTAGCATGCTATAGTGTGTGGATGAAGCAAAAACAGTTGTTGTAACTCAACGAAGCCACAACCCATAGTGAAACATAAACTGCAGCAAGTATAGGGTGGGTGCAGCAACGCTATAGTGTGGGTGAAGCAAAAACAGAATGTACTAGTACCGAACTGTACAAGATAGTGACTTACAATTACTTTATACATTCGACTATTCTGTATCGTGCTGTGCGGAGGAACTATTTTCTTAGCAGGACTGTTGGTAAGTGATGGTTGCTGGTTCAACTTCTTAAACGTCTGCAAAAACAAAGTGCACTGTTAGCAACGCAAGTAAACAACTAAATCTTACTAGTTTGCAATTGTATGACTATCATCACCTGAGGTGTAGTCGTCTTCTACTTTTCCATCTGTGCGGAGAGCTCGTCAAACTTTGCCTGGATCCGTGAGTTAAACTGTGCAACCAAGTTATTTTCAAATTCTTTTCTTGAGTCTCTCTCCGACTCCATCAGTTGTTCCCTTTGAGCAAGCTCTTCCATTAATCTCTTCTCAAGATTTTCTCTCTCAGCCCGCTCTACATTAATCTTCTCTTCCATGCTTGCACGTTCATCTAGTAACTTCTGTTCTAAAGTAGTGACCTTCGTGGTGAGCTGGGAGTTAACTTTTTGGGTCTCTACCGTAGCCCGAGCTTGCTCCTCTAACAGCAACTTAGACCGCTGAGTACTAGTTTGCACCTGGGCCATGTATCCGAACCCACGAGGCTGCGATGACTTGCATTGAACTTTAGATTTATATGCTTTCTGGAAAATATTGATTCTTTGTTCAGCTGACAATGGAACACCAGTTTCCTTTAATCTGTTTTCAATCTCTTTACATGCTGTTTCCTGATTACGAAAAAAAATCTCAAATCAGATGAAGAAACATCCAAGATGGAGAACAGTAAATATGTTTAGAGTAGCTTCTAAGTCAGTTAACTCACGTAAACATCCTTGGACTCTTCTGTAGTCCATGTTTCATTCTTTGTGTGGGTCAGTCTCCAGAGAGCAACACAGTCTGGCTCTTCTCCAGTTTCCGAATTCATCTGCAAGTAGTGCAACAATTAGATACTATAAACATTAAAGCAAAGTGAACACCGACGCATGCATAGTGAGTAGGCCCATACATTCTCAAAACTGAGTTGAGAGTAGGATTTTGATCCTACTCTGTGTTTTGTCTTCATCTTCGTACGGTTATCCTTGTTCTTTTGGCTGAGTTTCTGCTCATTCAATTATAAAAAAAACTTGTCAGACAAGCCATTTGATGATAGTACAAAATTCACAAACAGGTAGTATAGAAATAACCAGGAATTTCGGATCAGTGCCAAAGTACTCGATCAAACATTCCCACTCTTCTTTTTGTAAATCTTCTGGGACAACTGCCCTTCTGGCATCATCTGTTTTGTATGCCTTGTAAGTGTTGCTTAGGTTTCCTCGCCAGCCTCTGTAGCGTTCTTTTGCAATTTTAAGAATTTTTCCGTGTGTTTCGTCTGTATCTGGCATATCGTATCTGTCCTGTAATGCGTAGAACAAACAGATAGACTTAGTTTAGTAGTAGTACATTAATTATGGACGAAAAAAGCAGACAACACATGTGAGAAAGGTTGTACTCACCAACATATCTGTGACGATCATGCGATGGATGTTAGGGTGAATGTCTGTCCACCTCCTCACTCCAATAATTGGTAACCTTCTTTTCATTATGATTACCACGTCATCCTTGAATGAACGGTTGTTCATTCCGACTGGACCACCCAATGTTTGAGAGAAATCAACACCTAGCTTTGCAGCTCCATTGGCATGACGCTTCTTACTGGCTTTCAAACCTTTCACTACACCTCGCCCTTTCTTCTTCGGTATGTCATCACCTACATCCCCAAACACACACAAAGAAAAAAATTATTTTGTAGTTGATTGAAAGAAATTAGGACACATCGGCAAAAAAAATAGCTAGTACCTTCTTGTAGTTGTAGCTTCGGGCGATAGCAGCGTGCATGGGAAGGCCAATCCTCAACGGAACACATGTCAGTTTCAGACACATCAGTGTTAGGTTCAGTTCCTGTTTCAGGGTTAACATTTGTACTGAATCAGCAATCCTAGATTTTATCCATTAAAACAAATATTAGACAGAGCTTAAATGTCAAAAATAAATTACCACGTCTACGTTTTCCGTGACTTTTTTTATATTGTAGTATACTTTCAACCCATGTCAGGAAAATGTTAACAATAAATGGACAAAGCATTAGCATTAGCATTGTAGTATATTGCAGTATATTGTAGTATATGGACAAAGCATTAGCATTAGCATTGTAGTATACTTTTTTTATATTGTAGTATATTGCAGACAGATCCTTTCTTTATTACTGAAAATGTTAACAATAAATGGACAAAGCATTAGCATTGTGCATAATTCAGGAAGCTGATTAAGAATTAATGAACTTGTGTACCATTCCCCAAGGAGTAATTTGTATCTTCTTCTTCGTTTGAAGCTTGTTCCTCTTCGGTTGCATCCCTAACTGCATGTTTATCAAAATTTTGGATTAGGTAAGGAATGCATAAAATAGTTACCGGGGAAAATATTTATTAAAGTCTGTATTGAAGGAGTTGCGAGTTGGAGATTTGGCATGAAAGTATAACCTGTGATAGTGATCTGTCGCTTTTTTCTGGTGGATCCAGTTGCATCATCAAGCAGAGACTCTATTGTTGCAATATCAACCGCCGTGGCCTTCTCCCTAAACACACACAGGGAGATCTTCTTATCATTAGAGTGCCTGCGTTTCAATTGGTCGAAATCACTACCATGCTCTATTGGAACAAGTTTTCCTTTGCCAGGGCCATTATTTAGCCTGCAGTACAGGTAATCACGCGCAGCACTGAAGCCAACGTTTTCAATCAAATTGATGAATTCCATATAGCAGATTTCCTCCGGTTCCATGGCTGCTACCACAACTTTTTTGTTTTTATCACCGTCCTCATAGAAAAGTCTAACTTTCCAAATAGGTTCGGTCGTCTACAATTAGATAGAAGGAAAAAATAAGAACCCAAATAATCAGTGAGTTAGCAGATCTGAAACAAAAAAAATAGTTACATGGCATTATTCACATAGAAAACCAGATACACATATGATCGACTAGGTGTTCATACACGGATTAACGCTTCAACCAGAGGAAGAACAGAGAATAAAAACCAATATCGAGACCATATAAGAGACGGCGAGATCACGGAGATGGACGAGAAGCAGATTAGATAGGAAAACCTGAGAAGATTCACGTTCCATGGAGTCCGATCGCGACATCGACATGTGTAGAGCTCTGAACGTGATGAGCGGAGAGATGAGATCTAATCTGCAATGGCGAAAGAGGTGGCCCGTAGATTGTGCTATGGCGAAACAGGAGGGGCATCGTGCACTTATTATACATACACTTTAGCGGGAAATTTAAAGTGACTGCTTTTATTTTTTGGTGGGAACACAAAATTTCGCTACACTTGGCGTTTTAGCGGGAGGATTTAATTTTTTTTGGTGGGACATCGTATCGAGGCAACCACAACGCCCTTGTCGACAATATAGGCGCTAATTGAGCAGTTAAACAATGCATGCAATCGCCGGCTGCCTAAAGGCATATTTTTGCATTGGAGTTTCAAGGCGTCAGGCTCTTAACTATCGAGGGAAAACTAATCGGATTTATTCCCTAGAGCTTACAAACGTAGGATTGAAAACATGTGGAAGTCTCGCATGAGTCATGTAATGTCACTGAACAATTATTTCATGCAACTTATTAGCTGCCGCCTGCCTTGTTTATTTCTGCAAATCTTCAAATTGCCACTGAAAATATAAACAAGACAAGTAATCTTCACTGCAGATGAAGGTTTGGGTGATCAAACCACTGAAGCACATCGCTGATGGCAGTACGATAATTACATACATCCATACGTTCATGATCCGATGAGAATGTCCAAGTTGGCAGACTACGTACTACAACCAGGGCGACACCGCCCGCATCACGATCTTCACGTCCAAGTGGCGGTTACGGGTGCTCCTAAGTGTAATGAGAATAGCTTGCTTTTCATATAAATGCTTGCCTTCAAGGAATTCCCGCCATGCATTCCTGCCAAACATAATGCGGCCGTCCCTGTCCGTGTTGTATGGAACGGTGGTGAACGCCTCTAATGATCCGAGGCATAGCCCAGCATGGCCTCAAGACGGAATGCCAGCAATGTCCGCTATGGACTGAGGTAGTTTCTGGATTTCGAGCGTGTGGATGACATACAAAAAGAAGTAGGTCATAGTAAGGCACACGTTGTAAACATAAATTGCGTTGAAAAACATAAATAGCATTGGCACCTTACGTACCATCTCATATCTGGCCACATTTGTCCACGTCAAACGAGTCACGTATGGCACTCCAATGTACTCATCTATCGTGGGTGGAAGCTCACGAACGTGGTCCTTCTCATCGTCATCAAGATCAGCTCTCTGGGAGAAGATGATGGAAGAGTCGAATGGGTCATCCTCATCCATGGACTGCTGATCCGTGGACTCCTCATCTGTGGACTCCTCATCAGTCCTGGGATCTGGGTCAGTTTCATTGCTTGTAGTAGCGTCGTGGTCGTACAAGTAGTGCCTGCGGCACATGTCGAACTTGAACACCTTGACGGTGAGCAAGGCGTCGCCGTCGTAACTGAAGAGGAGGAACATGCCGCGCTGCAGGAAGTAATATTGGGCGAACTGGTTGTGACGCCCCGAGATCGGGCACTATGCAGATTTCAGCATTTCCGCCAAATCCGCATAATAACCGATTCCAGGTTGCCATTTATGATAACATTACAATAGTTCACGAATATTCCACAATTACAACAGAAACAGATAGATACAAGACGACTCAAACGAGCCAAGGATACAACTGATACAATACAAAGATCCAAATAACAGCGGAAGAAACAAACGTCCGGCTACGGACAAGATACAAATTGGACTAAGAGTCCTGAAGATAACCGAGAGCGTCCAATCCCTGCCCAGGCCAAGCCGGAGGGATTCCCAAGCTAACGTCGTCAGACTTCAAACCTGTTGACTGCAATGTTGAATATGCAGCCACGAAAATGAATTCGTGGGTCAGTACGGTTAAGTACTGGCAAGGGGATAAAACCCATACTCACAAGATACCGGCGTAACCAGTCATCACAAGATACAAATACTTTGGGTACAACGGGAAGGAAGGGATTATTGCAAAGAAGCGGCAGCGGGCTGCACTAACCAACTACAGAGAGATACTACAACTTCCGGCTAACAGAAAGAAGATAAGATCGAGTATTGTAACCAACTGAAAGATAACTTCAAACAAACCCATCCTGGATCTCGCCCCTTATCCGAAGAAGCAATCCGAGGATAACTCACACAGTTGAATTAATGATGGTTCAGATTATTGTGTCAATAAGCCTATTACTAGTCAAGTTGTTATTCATTGGGTGTAATATGGTTAATCCTTATGTTCAAGTTGTCCTGAGTACTTGTTAGCCAGTACTTTCACCAAGTAATCCATAACCGCGGAAAACACGGCTTCTCGAGAAGATTATCCCTGCAGGGTTGCACCAATTTAGCCGTACACGCAAGAATAACCCGCCAGATGGGAGATCACCCCACCAAGCGAGGTACTCTACACAATCCAACCCTTCTTCGCATCAAGCCCAAAGCACCTTGGGCGCACGGCTAATCGAGCCCAGAAGAAAATGGACCCTCATAGCACTCTAAGAATGTGTCCCCCTATATGCCGACTACGAAAGTTCCACCCGGGTACCAAGGGCTCGCAAGATCATGCATGCAGCAAATGGAAAACCCGAACTAAATGAGGCGATTTGGACGAGATGCGAATCGGGTCAAACTGAGGGGGGCGCCCATACTCGCTTCCCACATGCGGGTAGTGCGCTCATCATGGATCAGTAGACAAGACCCTTTTCCTATTAGGGTCGACACTAGCAGGCCTCAAAACCACTTAGGGCCTCCTGCCGGTGCCTTATCATCAAATTATTATTACCATTAGCATTAACAGGATTGATTGATTAACATCGAGCCCCCCGGTACAATAATAAGATAGTAAAAGAAGTAACCGACAACAGACTCGAGCAAAAGCAACCCTAAGCATGCAACTACGAGACGAGGGCCAGCAGGGTAAACAAACAACAGTTATTAGGAAGTGGAAGGAAAAGGCTATATCATGGCTGCAAGGTAAACATACGATAGGATCGAGACACAAGCATCGAATCAAAAGGCTAGAATAAGAACAACGGAAAGAATCGGTAACAAATGATGAAAGGCAACACTGATAGCAAGTGAGTATACTTGCCTGAGATCCCGCAAGGTAGTAGAACTTGTCGTTGCTCACATCATCTCAACGTCCTATCCGCGAAGAAGCAACGAACTAAAAGAAACACCGGATGCAACAATTACTACTACGGCGAAAGATCCAGCATGATCCTATTTTATATGCATGACATGGCAAGATGCAACAGGGGAAACAACTTAAGCAATTTAATCGGAACCGGAGTCCGGAGAAATAGGAATTGGTTCAAGTTGTTTATCTAACCATCAAGTTAAATGTTGTTTAGCATGGAAAACAATAAGGTAGATGAGTTAGGCAATTTAAATTGCATTAAATAAGAGGTGAAACAATTATTCCAATTAATTGTTGCAAACCAGAAAACAAAGTTGATATTCAAGTGTGGCATGTGATTATGGATGGATTTCATGTTTTGAGTATTTAATTTGGAGCAACCATTTGGAAGTTATTAATTATGCCATTTTGTTTGTCATTTTTAATGATTATCAAATAACATTAATTTTAATTGCCCAATTTGCAAAACAAAGTTGATAAACAGAAAGTACATTGAATTTGGACTGAAAAACATATTTTATTTGAGTTATTTGAATTAAGTATGAATTAATTATGGAATTAACCAAATTTGAGATGAATTGTTTAAATTTGAAATTTGAAACAATTTGAATTGTACAAAACAGAAAACAAAAGGCATATTTGAAAAGCTCATGAAATTTTGATTGGGATACATATTTTGTTTGTTGCAAACTGATTCAAAAAGAGAAGGATATGATTTTTACAATTTTTCTTGAGTTTAAGGCATTTTTGGAAAAGAATAATAGGGCTAGGATTTTCTGCACCGTGGGGAGCTAACCCCCACGCTGGCTGGCAGCTGGGCCAGGGCCACGCAGGCGCCACGGGCGCGGGTGGAAAGTGAGGTGGCAGAGAGAGTGTATGACGGGCGGGGCCCAGTGGTCAGCGCGGAAAAATAAGAGGAAAAAGGCTTGCGCCGCGCGGGGATCGATCCCGGGTGCTAGCGCTGCGCGGACGGATGCAGTACCACTACGGTACTGAAGCTGGTTGTGATGGTTACGGGTGCGAGGGAAATAAGAGGCAACATTCCGCTGTTAACTGAATCTCGCGACAGGAAGGTTCAGTCATCGAGCAGCGGCTGGACGGAGACCATCCGCGATCGGCAGCGTCTGGCCGGGGGGGTTGACAGCGGCGGCGTGCTGGTGCTCGCCGGTGTGCGTTGGTGACCGTGAGTGCGGTGAGATGGGGGATGGAAGGAGGGAGGTGGGCGGCTCACCTCGGTCTGCTGTCGAGGAGGCGCTGCTGACGATGGCAGCCGCGGCGAGGTGGCGTTCCTGGCGACGGCGCGGCCACCACTGCGTCTCCCCGCAAACGGCGAAGGGGCGAGGCGGTAGAGGGGATCTCCGCGGGTCCATTCCCACCGTCAGCGGCCCGTGGCAGTTGCTCAGCCCCCGGCGCCGAGCGCCTTCTTCTCCGGCCATGGAAGGTTCAGAAACTGCGAAGATGTTCAGAGTAGAGGGAAGGGGGGTGGAAGCGATGGAAGATGGCGGCGGGGCGGATGGGACTAGGGTTACAGAGGGGGAGGTGGTGGATTTAAGGAGGGAGGAGCAATGGTACGACATTGATCGTAGAGGGGGGAGAGGGGATCGGATGGTTCTGCTGATGATCGTACAGTTGCTGACGCAACGAAGAAGACGACAGAAGAGAGGGGGGTGGGCCAGAAAGAGAAAGACATGGGCTTGGGTGGTGGGCTGAGGAAAAGAAAGGGAAAAGAGATGGGCTGGCTGCCCTCTCCTTTTGGGATTTTCCTTTTTCTTTTCCCTTTTTTTTTGTAAGGGATAAAAGGAGAGATGGTAGGAAGAGGGTTTGGGGTTTCTTTTTATTTTATAAACAAATGTTGTTAATTTGCAAAACAGCGCATAAAAGTAATGTTAACATTAACTTCAAAATTTAGAGTATTAGTTTGATTTCTAATTTGTTATTTGAATTCAAAATAAGGTTTGATTTTGGAAATTTTGGAAATAAGCAAAGTTTTATTTAATAAGCTCAAGAAATTTTGCAAGCATCATTTAATTTAATTTGTTTGCAAAATTTTAATTTTTAAACCCATATTGAAAAATATGATAAGTAGGATTGAGTTGCTTTGAATTTTTGAATTGCCATTAGGGTTTTAACAAAAGGGAAAATTTTTATTAACAGGTAATTTGATTAAAACAATTTCAAACTATTGAAAAACAAATGAGTGGTTTAGTTTGCAAGTTTGAAATTGGAAATTTTGAGCAAGGGGTGAAAGTTTAAATTGTTTTGAATTTTCAGTTGTGATGCAAACATGGTGCAATGCAATGTGATGCATATGATGCAAGCCAAAAAAGAAAAAACAAACAACTATCTATTAGGGTAACACCCCAGGTGTTACAGACGACACCACTAACAAGGGATTGCGCCCTCGCAATCCACCTGCTAACCCGGGAGGGGAAAGAAGTTCGACTATCGATTCTTCGTGCTTCCAGTTGATCTCCTCGACACCACTAACAAGGGATTCTTGCTCGGAGTGAGGACGATGTTCTTCCACCAGGAATCTTCTGATGATCGAACCTATTAGGTTAAAGGCTCAGAAAACGTCCACCCACGTAGGATCCTAACACTTTGAAAGATTGAGTACGAGAGTAGACTCCAAAACAAATAAGATGGGAGGGGAAATAGAATAGGGATAAGGAGAAAACAAGAATCCTATTGAGATGTTTCCAAAATAGTTTAGCAGAAATAGTTTTTGACACTCTAGAAACAACGACCGTTAGCGAGGTTATCCTACAGGCTTTGCGGACCCGTTGCTTCGATAACCATTCGTATCGAAACAATCTCGGGAATCGGAACGAAGGCTCTGATACCATTTGTGACGCCCCGAGATCGGGCACTATGCAGATTTCAGCATTTCCGCCAAATCCGCATAATAACCGATTCCAGGTTGCCATTTATGATAACATTACAATAGTTCACGAATATTCCACAATTACAACAGAAACAGATAGATACAAGACGACTCAAACGAGCCAAGGATACAACTGATACAATACAAAGATCCAAATAACAGCGGAAGAAACAAACGTCCGGCTACGGACAAGATACAAATTGGACTAAGAGTCCTGAAGATAACCGAGAGCGTCCAATCCCTGCCCAGGCCAAGCCGGAGGGATTCCCAAGCTAACGTCGTCAGACTTCAAACCTGTTGACTGCAATGTTGAATATGCAGCCACGAAAATGAATTCGTGGGTCAGTACGGTTAAGTACTGGCAAGGGGATAAAACCCATACTCACAAGATACCGGCGTAACCAGTCATCACAAGATACAAATACTTTGGGTACAATGGGAAGGAAGGGATTATTGCAAAGAAGCGGCAGCGGGCTGCACTAACCAACTACAGAGAGATACTACAACTTCCGGCTAACAGAAAGAAGATAAGATCGAGGATTGTAACCAACTGAAAGATAACTTCAAACAAACCCATCCTGGATCTCGCCCCTTATCCGAAGAAGCAATCCGAGGATAACTCACACAGTTGAATTAATGATGGTTCAGATTATTGTGTCAATAAGCCTATTACTAGTCAAGTTGTTATTCATTGGGTGTAATATGGTTAATCCTTATGTTCAAGTTTTCCTGAGTACTTGTTAGCCAGTACTTTCACCAAGTAATCCATAACCGCGGAAAACACGGCTTCTCGAGAAGATAATCCCTGCAGGGTTGCACCAATTTAGCCGTACACGCAAGAATAACCCGCCAGATGGGAGATCACCCCACCAAGCGAGGTACTCTACACAATCCAACCCTTCTTCGCATCAAGCCCAAAGCACCTTGGGCGCACGGATAATCGAGCCCAGAAGAAAATGGACCCTCATAGCACTCTAAGAACATGTCCCCCTATATGCCGACTACGAAAGTTCCACCCGGGTACCAAGGGCTCGCAAGATCATGCATGCAGCAAATGGAAAACCCGAACTAAATGAGGCGATTTGGACGAGATGCGAATCGGGTCAAACTGAGGGGGGCGCCCATACTCGCTTCCCACATGCGGGTAGTGCGCTCATCATGGATCAGTAGACAAGACCCTTTTCCTATTAGGGTCGACACTAGCAGGCCTCAAAACCACTTAGGGCCTCCTGCCGGTGCCTTATCATCAAATTATTATTACCATTAGCATTAACAGGATTGATTGATTAACATCGAGCCCCCCGGTACAATAATAAGATAGTAAAAGAAGTAACCGACAACAGACTCGAGCAAAAGCAACCCTAAGCATGCAACTACGAGACGAGGGCCAGCAGGGTAAACAAACAACAGTTATTAGGAAGTGGAAGGAAAAGGCTATATCATGGCTGCAAGGTAAACATACGATAGGATCGAGACACAAGCATCGAATCAAAAGGCTAGAATAAGAACAACGGAAAGAATCGGTAACAAATGATGAAAGGCAACACTGATAGCAAGTGAGTATACTTGCCTGAGATCCCGCAAGGTAGTAGAACTTGTCGTTGCTCACATCATCTCAACGTCCTATCCGCGAAGAAGAAACGAACTAAAAGAAACACCGGATGCAACAATTACTACTACGGCGAAAGATCCAGCATGATCCTATTTTATATGCATGACATGGCAAGATGCAACAGGGGAAAAAACATAAGAAATTTAATCCGAACCGGAGTCCGGAGAAATAGGAATTGGTTCAAGTTGTTTATCTAACCATCAAGTTAAATGTTGTTTAGCATGGAAAACAATAAGGTAGATGAGTTAGGCAATTTAAATTGCATTAAATAAGAGGTGAAACAATTATTCCAATTAATTGTTGCAAACCAGAAAACAAAGTTGATATTCAAGTGTGGCATGTGATTATGGATGGATTTCATGTTTTGAGTATTTAATTTGGAGCAACCATTTGGAAGTTATTAATTATGCCATTTTGTTTGTCATTTTTAATGATTATCAAATAACATTAATTTTAATTGCCCAATTTGCAAAACAAAGTTGATAAACAGAAAGTACATTGAATTTGGACTGAAAAACATATTTTATTTGAGTTATTTGAATTAAGTATGAATTAATTATGGAATTAACCAAATTTGAGATGAATTGTTTAAATTTGAAATTTGAAACAATTTGAATTGTACAAAACAGAAAACAAAAGGCATATTTGAAAAGCTCATGAAATTTTGATTGGGATACATATTTTGTTTGTTGCAAACTGATTCAAAAAGAGAAGGATATGATTTTTACAATTTTTCTTGAGTTTAAGGCATTTTTGGAAAAGAATAATAGGGCTAGGATTTTCTGCACCGTGGGGAGCTAACCCCCACGCTGGCTGGCTGCTGGGCCAGGGCCACGCAGGCGCCACGGGTGCGGGTGGAAAGTGAGGTGGCAGAGAGAGTGTATGACGGGCGGGGCCCAGTGGTCATTGCGGAAAAATAAGAGGAAAAAGGCTTGCGCCGCGCGGGGATCGATCCTGGGTGCTAGCGCTGCGCGGACGGATGCAGTACCACTACGGTACTGAAGCTGGTTGTGATGGTTACGGGTGCGACGGAAATAAGAGGCAACATTCCGCTGTTAACTGAATCTCGCGACAGGAAGGTTCAGTCATCGAGCAGCGGCTGGACGGAGACCATCCGCGATCGGCAGCGTCTGGCCGGGGGGGGTTGACAGCGGCGGCGTGCTGGTGCTCGCCGGTGTGCGGTGGTGACCGTGAGTGCGGTGAGATGGGGGATGGAAGGAGGGAAGGAGGGAGGTGGGCGGCTCACCTCGGTCTGCTGTCGAGGAGGCGCTGCTGTCGATGGCAGCCGCGGCGAGGTGGCGTTCCCGGCGACGGCGCGGCCACCACAGCGTCTCCCCGCAAACCGCGAAGGGGCGAGGCGGTAGAGGGGATCTCCGCGGGTCCATTCCCGCCGTCAGCGGCCCGTGGCAGTTGCTCAGCCCCCGGCGCCGAGCGCCTTCTTCTCCGGCCATGGAAGGTTCAGAAACTGCGAAGATGTTCAGAGTAGAGGGAGGGGGGTGGAAGCGATGGAAGATGGCGGCGGGGCGGATGGGACTAGGGTTACAGAGGGGGAGGTGGTGGATTTAAGGAGGGAGGAGCAATGGTACGACATTGATCGTAGAGGGGGGAGAGGGGATCGGATGGTTCTGCTGATGATCGTACAGTTGCTGACGCAAGGAAGAAGACGACAGAAGAGAGGGGGGTGGGCCAGAAAGAGAAAGACATGGGCTTGGGTGGTGGGCTGAGGAAAAGAAAGGGAAAAGAGATGGGCTGGCTGCCCTCTCCTTTTGGGATTTTCCTTTTTCTTTTCCCTTTTTTTTTGTAAGGGATAAAAGGAGAGATGGTAGGAAGAGGGTTTGGGGTTTCTTTTTATTTTATAAACAAATGTTGTTAATTTGCAAAACAGCACATAAAAGTAATGTTAACATTAACTTCAAAATTTAGAGTATTAGTTTGATTTCTAATTTGTTATTTGAATTCAAAATAAGGTTTGATTTTGGAAATTTTGGAAATAAGCAAAGTTTTATTTAATAAGCTCAAGAAATTTTGCAAGCATCATTTAATTTAATTTGTTTGCAAAATTTTAATTTTTAAACCCATATTGAAAAATATGATAAGTAGGATTGAGTTGCTTTGAATTTTTGAATTGCCATTAGGGTTTTAACAAAAGGGAAAAGTTTTATTAACAGGTAATTTGATTAAAACAATTTCAAACTATTGAAAAACAAATGAGTGGTTTAGTTTGCAAGTTTGAAATTGGAAATTTTGAGCAAGGGGTGAAAGTTTAAATTGTTTTGAATTTTCAGTTGTGATGCAAACATGGTGCAATGCAATGTGATGCATATGATGCATATGATGCAAGCAAAAAAAGTAAAAAAAAACAACTCTCTATTAGGGTAACATCCCAGGTGTTACACTGGTCCCAGCCGTGCCCGAGGAAAATGCGGCCAGCTTCATCGAAAAGCACATCCATGTCCCAGTTGTTGCTACTCGGATCGTCCGCCTCACGCAGCTTAAGTTCACGTGGTTCACGGCCCTTCAGCAACTCCACAAACTTCTTAGGCAGCACCTGCAGCAATATGAAAGTTAAATAGATAGAAAAGAGTGCTTACTAGAAATAAGTTTACTGTTTGATGATGGATGAGTACTATAAAAATGTAAACAAGTAGTACCTAGTAATCAGTTATACTAAATCTTAGTTGAGCAATGAGGGTGTTTGCCACATTAATTCAAAAAGATGAACTTTCAGTGGGAGCTGAAATGTACCATATCGAGTGAACATATTCACGTAGAGCAATTGAGCTACTAAAACCCATCTACTAGACCTTAATTTGATTCACAAATTTAACTAGCTACAGGATCATAGCTCAGACACTATGTCAGACTAAATAACTGAAGTGGTGGTGTGGGTCGATGAAGCGTACCCGTTTGTCCGATGTAGCGTCTACTACGAGGGAGTAGAACTCAAAGTCTGCCAACTCCATCTTAACAGATCCCTCAGTTCATCATATAATAGAAATGCAAATCAATTTCCGGCTACATATTTAATCGAGAATTAACATTTTGGTGATACAGTCCACGTACTGAATGCCGCGTTGTATTGCAAGCGGCAACTGCTTAGGTCGAACATCTTTACTGTGATGACATTGCGGCCGTCGTAATTGCATATCAGAATAAAGCCTCTCTGCAGTTTGTAGGTCCGGGCGAAACACTCCCAGCCGCGCTTTAGGAACATGCGGCCAGTGCTGTCGAACCACACATCAACGTCCCACGTGGTGCTACGCCGATGGCCGACCTCAAGCAGCTTCAGTGCACGGGGTTTACGGTCCCCTAGCAACTC
This sequence comes from Alopecurus myosuroides, assembly GCA_028641055.1. NCBI lineage: Eukaryota > Viridiplantae > Streptophyta > Magnoliopsida > Poales > Poaceae > Alopecurus > Alopecurus myosuroides. The sequence goes on from CM054057.1 coordinate 56,875,521, forward strand.
TGCGAACTTCTTAGGCAGTGACTGCAGCAGAGGATAGAGCAAACCATGAACATCATTCCACCTATCTGACTAAAATGACAAGTAAAATGAGTACAATACCTGTTTGTCCGATGAAGCATCATCTACGTAAGCGAGGAACTCGTAGTCCATCGTATGCAAACCCGCCTGTCGTGGGATAATCACGGCAGATGTTACCAGGGGTACCTGATCTTGGGGCAAGATGACACAGGCGTTTGGGAGAGGGTTTAGCTCAGAGGAAAACATGATGGGATTCGATCTGGTAGCCGGCGATGAAGTCGCCGGGTCTCCGATCTCAATGTATTAACTCGATCTCTTGTGTACAATGGATACTCGATATTCGGCGATATGGCTATGACTTAGATCTCTGTGAAACTAGACCTAGGGGTCGGTTTATATAACACCCGTGCCCCCCCCCTTGCTTGCCTTCCAAGGCGCAACTCGAATCCTACCCGGACACCGCTTACAAACCTTAGCTTTCCTTACCGCAACCCACAATCCGGGTCGCGAGGCCTACAAACTTTGGGCCTTCTAGGAGTTTCCTTATCCTTAGCCGGATTGCGCACCGTGTCCCTTGGGCCGGGTTACACCTTGGAGTTGGCCTACCGGGTTATTATCCCTCCATCAGTAGTCCCCAGAATAGCTTGGGATTCACGGATTTCCCCCTTGAAGCGCTTGCTATTCCCTGCAAAGATATCAAACAAACAAGTGTAGGGAGGCCGGGTTAAGGTGCTTTGATAGATAGCTAGGCCTAACTCCATGGTGGCCATATGACAACCCGGCCTTTCCCCAAGCACATTGCTCAACTTTCCGGGTTAATACCCTGACAACGATGCCAAAGATCCGGCTCACCTTGCTTGTTTAAGCGATCCGGTAATCGCGGAAAGGATTTGTCTCACATCTGTCCCGGAAATCTCGTCTAACATTTAACGTATATCTCGGAAAATCCGGGCGGATACGTTTTACCCGCAATTCCCGGCTCCCGCCCGTTGGCCTAGGTTTATTCTGCCGCACTCTATAAATAGGTACTTAAGGGTTAGCCTAATCCCAACGGCTCATTTCTCCTTCTTCTTCTCTTCGCTTCCGTGCTCGAACTCACGGAGCACCACCACAGAGGCCCCGCGCTCGTCTTCGGATCCAATCTGTCGCAGGCTGCGCTCCGCCACAATTCGTCCCGCGCCGCCGTCGACCCTCACCGCCGCGTCCGTGAGCATCTGGCCGGCAGTCGCAAAGGAGCATTCGTATCGCGTTATTCGCCGCCGCCACGTGCTACTCCGATCTCCTGTGGTAAGCTCCTCGTATCCATTAATTTGACCTTGCAATTTCTAGATTTACTCTAGATTGGATCTAGGTCGATCCGCGGGCCATTGTTCTTACCGCGCTGAATTAAACCGCTTAGATACTTGCTAGCTCCTTCAACAACTTGTTGGATGATCTCACACCACCCTCCTACCGCTATTAATCTCCAATTTCTTCGTAGAATCACTCGCAAGTTTTCCTAACCTAGATCCATTTCGTCCAAATTTCCGCGCATATCATTAACACCCGGAAAATCCTCCTTTTCCAGTTATTTTGCTTGCAGTAGAGACATGGGCAACCATCCGTGTACCCCAAACTCACCTCAATACGTAAGTGACCAATAATTTCCACAGCCACACTCAATACCCGGACACCTCGCAATCTTTGCTCCGTGATGCATTACCCGGATATTTTTTAGTCTTCACACTTTCCTAATATTCCAAACTCGGATAATCCAATACTTCCGAGTCTTATTTCCTGCACCTCTTTTTCTCGCGTTTTGCAGGTTAACCCCATGGCTCCAAAAAGGCAAGGGAAACAGCCGGCTCCGGCAAAGGCTACCCAAACCATATCGGCCAATTGGGGTCGATCCACAGCGACAAAGGCCAAGCTGGACGGGCTGGCCGAATTAGGAATTCTCCCCTCTCAGAAGGACATACACCGGAGGGAGCCAGGCGACGAGACCCGACCCACACCTGCCGACAATGAGGTAATTTGCTTCAGCGAGCACGTGACCCGAGGCTTCCGTCCTCCGGGTCACCCTTTCTTCCGGGAGGTCTTAAACCACTACAGCCTCCGTGTATTTGACATAGGGCCCAATTCTATGTTGAATATTACCCACTTTATCGTTCTATCGGAATCATACTTGTGCGTTCCGCCAAGTTTGACCCTTTTCATTGAACTATTCCAGTGCAAGCCGTGCCGCGAAAGCGGTAACGGAGCACTTCTTACTTGTGGCGGGGTATCCATCCAACGCCGCAAGCATTCACCAATGCCAACCCTCAACCTAAACTCCCACGTCAAAAACTGGCAATTGTCTTTCTTTTATTGCCATGACACCTCCCCGGACGGCGAGAGGAAGCTGCCGGGTTACTCGGAGAGTCTCCTCGAGCCTTCCGAATCTTTCAATGCCTTTGCCCCTGACTCGGACAGGGAGGCGATCCAGCCTTTGCTGGCTAAGTTAGCTGTTCTCTCGGCCCAAGGCCTTCTTGGGCTCAACTTGGTGAAGACCTGGGTGGACTTCCGGATCCAACCCAACTCCATCCGCACCAAGTTGATGCACGAGTACTCGGGGCACACCACAGACGCGCTCCAATACTCCACTAAGAACTTCGCAACCGGCGACACCATCAAGACCATCAAAGGCTTCCTGACTGAGAAGTTGGAGGTGATAAGAAATATCGCCGGGTTACCCCCATTTACTCGGGAAAACCCGGCTCCAGCAGTAAGACCCGGTTCCCATAACTTATTTCAATACTTTAACTTGGTACCGCTTCTGATTCTTGCTTTCATTTCCTCGATCATAGGCTGAAGATCCCTTCTGGAGGATTGAAACCTCCCCTCCGTCCAGAGACCCGGAAGAGGAGGACGAGCCGGCCGATGATGACGAAGGTGCTTTCCCAAATCTTACATTCGCCTTTTACCTGTATTACTTTCCTATCACCCATCTTTCTTCTTGTCTGATACATATTCGACTTTCAGGGTTGGAGGACGAGGAAGAAAAAGAAGAGGATGACCCGGAGGCCACCGAATCCGACCAGGAAGCCACAGTCGGAACCAAGAGGAAGGCCAGAGGGGTGATTGCAAAGGTTCCTTTCTCCTTCATGTCTTCTGAGCCTTACTCCTTCGAAACTATGCGTAACCTTAATGAACGGTTGTCACACTCACCACTCTTGAAGGATCCCCTCTCGGCTAAGCGCAGGGTGACCCGGAGTTCCCCAGGGGACAATCCCCTTAACCCGGGTATCTCCACTTCACCTGCTCACCGAGCCAGCATTCCTCCGCCTCAGCCCTCCAAATGTCCTCAACGCCATCCATCTCCTAACCACCCACGCGCTGGGCAATTCCGGGTACCGCAGCCGGTACCTTTGACAACTTCATCCGCTTCCAGCAGCGAGCTCCCGCCGGATTATGCCGTGAACACCGGGTAAGCTCCCTTTACTTGATATCCTTTTACACTTACTATCTTTTTACTATATATACTGCTAACCACTCTTTCCTTTTTTCCCTTTAGCGCCCAAGTTACCACTAGTGACCCGGAAATCCCTGAAGCGGAAAGGCAAGGCGAGGAGGAGCCGAATATTAACACGGACGTTGCAGCTGATGAAGAGGCTGAGGACGAGCAAGGACAAGACCCCTTCAAGGACCCAGCTCAGCCGGAGACCACCTCCCCCAAATCCTCTGAAGAGGTAGATGAAGACATTATCCTGGAGACTAGGTCGGGCTCTCCTAACCCGGATACCCAAACGATCCGGGTTTCGACCCCAAGAGACGGAAATGTCCTTCAACCAGAAGATCAATCTGCTGGTCCTTCAAGAACTCGTCCTGAAGATATGACGTTTGCCCAAATGATCGATGCCCTCTACACCTTGAGGGCCGACGAAGAAAATATTCTAGACGCCTTGATAACAAAACACAAGGTAAGTCCGAGTGATATCATCTGCATCCTTATATAGTCCCCAAGTTCCGAGTGAATTATTAGTTAATTTGCTTGGAACTTTGCATAATGGCTCCAACTCACCCTTTCCTTGTCTTATCCATCTAGGACTTTGCTACACAATCTGAGAAGAAACTGGCTAAAGCTGCCAAACGTATCGAGAAGGAGACGGCTCTTCGCGAAGTAGCTGAAGCTGAAGCACGTAGAGGCGGAAAGATCACAAGGAAGTACCGAAAAAGGGCTCATATGGCTGAGGATAGGCTAACAACTCTTTCAGTGCAGATTGCTGATATCTACCGCGTAGCAACTGGTACAATTCCTGAACTCTGACAATTATGACCCGTATCTCGTTTGGTTGAATAACCGGACTCCTTACTCATTACTTTCCTTGTTTTTCAACAGGTCCGGGTGAAGCTGCCCCTGAAGACGAAGATGATACTGCCAAGCTGCAATTGATTAAAGATACTATCCGGCAGCTCGGTGCCGGAGTTGGATGGATTCTTGATGAGCTACGGCTGCCGTGCGCTGGGCCGGGTAGCATGAAAAAGTTGCTGGAGGCCTGCTCCACCATTCCTGAATGGATTTGGCATTGGAAGCGCTCATCCTGCCGTTTTGGAGTAACCCGGGGACTCGCCCTGGCTAAAGCTTATATCCCTAAGCTAGAGCCGGCCAAGCTGATAGGCGGGTTTCCGGAGTTCAATCAGGACGGGTCCAAGTTTTCGCCGAAAGATTTCAAAGCCATCCAAAAAGAAGTTCGTCACCCGGCTAGTGTGATCGCCGATAGCCTGATTATCGACACTATTCTTCCTGCATACGATGCTAATGACAAAGTCATTAAAGCAGATCGCCCCAAGCCATTCGATATGCTTGCCCGATGGAAGGAAGACGCTGCCAAGATACGAGAGGAAGCTGCACAGAAGAAGGCTGAAGCCGACACTGCGCCCGCTACCTCGACACCTATCGTTCCTCCACCTGCACGAGTCGGCGTTGCTGCTGATCCGAGTGAGGCTGCTACCCCGGGTGATGGCAAGGGCAAAGCTAAGATGGATCCGGCGGCTTAGAGTGCCGAGTAATTTTTTCCACTTCAAACGCGTTAGTCGGCCGATGTGCCGTTGAAACAATTATTTTTTGAATGGTGCGCTTGTGCATCTTTGATACTCTTTGGTGAAACTTTGTAATGCACTCTAAGTTCCTGATACACCTTGTGCCTCTTCTGGCTTAAATTTACCTACTTTTGAACTCGTTTGCTCTTGATATCCAACCTTCTTTGCTCTTGATATCCAACTTTCTTTATTTTTGATATCCGACTTTCTTTGTTCTTGATATCCGACTTTCTTTGTTCTTGATATCCGACTTTCTTTGTTCTTGATATCCGACTTTACTTTTATTTTTCCTTTTTGCAAGACTCGGCTTCCGGGTTTCATGGGTGTTTTGGCAAACGGACTTGCTTCTAAGTCCCCAAGTCCCCAAGACCCGGATGTTTGGGTTTTTTGGAAATTAAACAACTAAGCAATTTTTCTCTTTCAAGATCCCGAGTCCCCCTGACCCGGATTTCCGGGTCTAGGGTACGTGATTTTTAGAGGAGAACGAATTGCCTGCTGCTAAATTCGCAAAGGTCCCAGAGTCGCTTCACATAGGATTTGAAGTTATGCTTAATAATCGTTGAGTTTCCGGCTATTAGCCTTGTACTCTACATAACTTGTGGTTTAGATGACCCTTTTGACTATCTTGTACTGTAAGCCGGCTTTCGCGTGGATACCATGTTATTACATCTATACGAAAACGGGGTCAGGCAAGTCCCATTGGGCTTCATGGCTGACTGTAATCGTAAGCGAACAAATCATGCCACTTTAGTGCGAGTCACATCGAGCTTAAGTAAGAATAGCCAAGAAATTTGGACTTCTTTGTCCGGTTATAAGATTGTAGCCGTACTCGTTTGCGAGTAATCAGCCCTTATAACTCATAGGCATCAAGGCCGGGTCTTTTGAGTTTGCAACTGTGCTTATCCAAGCAATCAGCCCTCAAGACCTAAAGGTACGCATCATGCTGAAAGTACAAGAAACAATCATAATCACCTCTGTTCTCGACAATCACCTCTTTATTTGATATGAAAAATTAGGTCAGCAAGCCGCCTCATTAAAAACCCGTCCAGTCCCCAAGGGTGCCCTGGATGGGAAAAGAGTGCGTCTGAAACCCGCTGCCTGTTACATCGTTCAATTCCACGTGCCAACATAATCCTTGCTAAGTATAATATGGGCGTAGCTGAGCCACGTTCCATGGTCTGTCTCTTTCTTGCATAGATGAAGTGGTATGAGCGGTGTCATTAACTGTGGCCGATTCTTCCCTTGCATCTATCAAGTAATATGACCCATTATGCAAATTCCGGCTTATGATAAACGGTCCTTCCCATGGTGGTGATAACTTGTGTTTTCCTTCGTTTGACTGAACCAGGCGCAGAACTAGGTCTCCTTCCTGGAAGACCCGGGTTTTCACACGCCGGCTATGATACCTCCGTAGATCCTGCTGATATATTGCTGATCTTTCCAGGGCTTGTTCCCTTTGTTCTTCTAACATATCCACGGCGTCCTGCCGGGTCTTTTCGTTCTCCACTTCGACGTAAGCTGACACTCGCGGTGAATCATGAATAATGTCACTCGGTAACACTGCCTCCGCGCCATACACCATGAAGAAGGGCGTCATCTGAGTAGATCTGTTAGGTGTTGTATTGATACCCCAAACCACGGCAGGAAGTTTTTCGACCCATGCACCAGCAGCCCTGATACAGGGGACTCGTAGGCGTGGCTTTAGTCCGCGAAGCAGTTCTTGATTCGCCCTTTCTACTTGTCCGTTGGCCTGTGGATGAGCTACTGACGCTACGTCAAGCCGGATTCCATGGTTACCACAGAACTTTTGCATCTCGCCAAGGGACATGTTGGTTCCATTGTCGGTAATTATGCTATGAGGATACCCAAACCGGTAGATAATTCTTTTCAGGAACTTGACTGCTGTAGCCGCTTCACAATTGGTGACTGGCATAACCTCTACCCACTTGGTAAACTTATCAACAGCTACCAGAAGATGTGTCTTTTTGCAAGGTGACATATGAAAGGGGCCAACCATGTCCATACCCCAGACGGCAAACGGCCAAGTTAACGGGATGGTCCGCAGTTCCATAGCCGGTACGTGGATTTGGCGAGCGTACCTTTGACATCCGTCACATCTCGCTACTAATCGTTCCGCATCTGCCAGAGCCGTGAGCCAGAAAAATCCATGTCGATAAGCCTTGGCGACTAGTGATCTTGTAGACGCGTGATGCCCACAATCACCTTCATGGATTTCCTTGAGGATCTGTCGGCCTTCCTCTGGTGCCACACAGTGTAGAAAGACTCCCGTGGCGCTTCTCTTATATAACTCCCCATTGATGATAGAATATACCTTTGCTCGTCGCAAAATTTGCCTTGCTAACACCTCCTGCTGTGGCAACTCACCTCGTGATAGGTAAGCCAGGAACGGTTCTGTCCACTCGGGAACAGCACGTACTGTGGCCACGAGCTCCAAATCCGGGTCTTGATTTGCCAGTTCTTCCTCAGACTCGGTTTTCACAGATGGTCGCCGTAACTCGTCCAGGAAAACATTGGGTGGAACCGGCTCTCTACGCGAGCCGAGCCTGGCGAGTGCATCTGCTGCCTCGTTTTTTCTTCTGTCTATATGTTCCACCTCATACCCGGAAAAGCATCCAGCCACCCTATCGACTTCTCTGCGGTATGCTGCCATAGTTGCGTCCTTTCTATCCCAAGTTCCCGATACCTGCTGTACCACGAGGTCCGAATCTCCAAAGCATCGTATCCTCTTAATGTTCATCTCCTTGGCTACTTTTAAGCCATGCAATAGGGCCTCATACTCGGCTACGTTGTTGGAACAATCAAAGTGAATCTGCAATACATAACTCAACTTGTCTCCTTTGGGCGACGTTAGTACCACTCCAGCTCCTGAACCCTCGTACTGCTTCGATCCATCGAAGTGCATGATCCATGACTAGGAATTTGGAACTATGGTAGTCATGCCAGTGTGTGTCCAATCATTAACAAAATCCACCAAGGCCTGTGATTTGATTGCTGACCTAGGCTCATAGCTGATGTGATAATCCCCCATTTCTATCGCCCATTTGGCTATTCTTCCGGTTGCATCCGAGTTTCTGATGATATCCGACATTGGTATTGAGCTGACCACTGTTATAGGGTGTTCCTGGAAATACGGCTTCAATTTCCGACTGGCCATGAAGACCCCGAAAACCAGCTTCTGCCAATGCGGGTAACGCTGCTTTGCTTCGGACAATACCTCGCTGACATAATAAACCGGCCTCTGGACTGGATAACCCTTTCCATCCTCTTTGCGCTCCACGACCACTACCGCACTGACGGCTCGGGGGCCAGCTGCAACATATAACAACATAGGTTCTTTAGGGCCCGGGGCCGCTAATACAGGTGCTTCAGATAACTGCTTTTTTAGTGCTTCGAATGCCTCATCCGCTTCTTGATCCCATACGAATTTATCGGATTTCCTCAAGAGCCGGTACAGGGGTATTGCCTTTTCTCCAAGCCTGGATATAAACCGGCTCAAGGCTGCTACGCAGCCTGTAAGCTTTTGAACCTGCTTCAAATTTTCCGGCTTTCTCAGATTTTGGATAGCTTTGATTTTGTCCGGGTTTGCCTCAATTCCTCTCTCGGAAACGATAAAGCCGAGTAATTTCCCAGCTGGAACCCCAAATACGCATTTTGTCGGGTTGAGCTTCATCTGATATCTCCTTAGATTTTTGAACGTCTCCTTCAGGTCGTCTATAAATGTCTCTGCCTTCCTGGTCTTGACAACCACGTCATCCACATAGGCATGGACATTGCGTCCAATTTGGTCTTCGAAGCACTTCTGAATGCACCGTTGGTATGTTGCGCCCGCGTTCTTCAGTCCAAACGTCATTGTTTTGTAGCAGAAGGCCCCAAAAGGGGTTATGAACGATGTTTTCTGCCAATCCTCCCTTTTGAGCTTAATCTGATGATATCCCGAATATGTGTCCAGGAAACACAACAAGTCACTCCCGGCTACTGCGTCTATGATTTGGTCTATCCTTGGTAGTGCGAACGGATCCTTTGGGCAATGCTTGTTGAGACTTGTAAAATCAATGCACATCCTCCACTCATTGGTCTTTTTCATCACTAGAACCGGATTGGCCAGCCAGTCCGGGAGAAATACTTCCATGATGAAGCCGGCTGTTAATAGCCGTGCAATTTCTTCACCTATAGCTTTCCTTCTTTCCTCATTCATCTTTCTCAAGCCCTGCTTCATGGGCCTGGCCTTGGGATCCACATGCAAACTATGCTCTGCCAACTCCGTGGGGATACCCGGCATGTCGCTGGGTGTCCAAGCGAATACGTCCGCATTTGAACGAATAAACTCCACCAGCGCCTTTTTCCGCTCGCTTTTCAAGTTAGACCCTATAGTAAACTGCTTGGTGGGATCACCTTCAACAAAATCTATTTTCTTGGTGTCCTGTGCTGCCTTGAATTTCACTCTTTCATCCTCAGAATCCGGCCTTCTCAACGCTGTTCCATCATCCGGATCCACCTGAGACCGTTAATATTTAAGTTCTTCTTTTCTGCAAGCTTGCTCAACCATCACTGAATCTCCTTCATCACACTCAGCCGCTATATCCCGACTTCCATGTATGGTGATGGTCTGCTTAGGACCCGGAATTTTTAGCTGTAAATATACGTAACACGGTCTAGCCATGAACTTAGCGTAGGCCGGTCTCCCGAACAACGCATGATAAGGACTACGCAACTTGACCACCTCAAACGTGAGCCACTCAACTCGATAATTATCCACTGATTCTCCGAAAGCAACCTCCAATGTGATCTTTCCCTCGGGGCGCGCCGAGTGACCCGGCACAATTCCATGAAAAACCGTTGAACTTTTCTGCAGCTGGGATTCTTTGAGGTTCATGCGTAAGAAGGTTTCGCAATACAAGATGTTAATGCTGCTTCCACCATCCATCAAGACTTTTTTCAACTCGTAACCATTGACCTGCGGTGCGACCACCAACGCCAAGATTCCTGGGCGTTCTATCCCTTCCGGGTGATCCCTTCTGCTCCACGTTACCTCTTGTTCCGCCCATCTCAGGTATCCCGGAACGGCCGAGGAAACCGAATTTACCGTTTGCTTTAGTGTTTCTTTATCCCTGCTAGCAGTTCCTGTAACATGCACATGATATTGTCCTTTTAAGTCAAACGTACGTACCATACCGATGAAGATGTTGATCTTGCCGATCGTCACAATAGATCCAAATTTGAGGTGATCCGACTCTGGTCCCCAGCCGGAATCGTCTACCATCTTCCCTCCTTCGTGGTCGACGTAGATTTCGCCGACGACGAGATTCTTCATGCTCTTCCGAGCTTCTCCCGTGATGTAAACACCTTTGGACGCCGGCCCCACGGTGGGCGCCAACTGTCGTGGGATAATCACGGCAGATGTTACCAGGGGTAACTGATCTTGGGGCAAGACGACACAGGCGTTTGGGAGAGGGTTTAGCTCAGAGGAAAACATGATGGGATTCGATCTGGTAGCCGGCGATGAAGTCGCCGGGTCTCCGATCTCAATGTATTAACTCGATCTCTTGTGTACAATGGATACTCGTTATTCGGCGATATGGCTATGACTTAGATCTCTGTGAAACTAGACCTAGGGGTCGGTTTATATAACACCCGTGCCCCCCCCCCTTGCTTGCCTTCCAAGGCGCAACTCGAATCCTACCCGGACACCGCTTACAAACCTTAGCTTTCCTTACCGCAACAAACAATCCGGGTCGCGAGGCCTACAAACTTTGGGCCTTCTAGGAGTTTCCTTATCCTTAGCCGGATTGCGCACCGTGTCCCTTGGGCCGGGTTACACCTTGGAGTTGGCCTACCGGGTTATTATCCCTCCATCACCGCATGTAGATCGTACTAAAAAGTATGACTTCAGTTACATTTAGCAGACGTGCCAAAACAGCAGAGGTTAAGAAACATGAAGGTTCACTACAAATTTAGGACTAAATGCAGTCTAGCAGCATCATGGTTCAGAGACATTCATACACAGGTGCAATTTAAATTTGACATGCATTCAAGAATTTCATGGAAGTACGGAACTTCAGAAAAGAAAATCTACTAGTATGTCAAGGAAATGGTGTGCCGACAATCAATTGTAATTCTTTAGCAAATTAATTGAAATAGCTACTGGTCCTAAAAAATGGCTCACATCTATTGTCCTGCTGAAGATTAAAAATGGAAATTACTAAAAATAGCTAGTGAACCTAAAAAGGGGTAAAGTCAACTGTACTTGTGAATAGTAAAAAGGGAAATTACTAAAAGTAGGTACTGGTCCTAGATATGCCAGTGTGAGTACCAGAGGTCTTAATTTCAACATCACTAATTACCTACCTAGAAAAAGGCACACACACAACAACAGCTACCAACATCAATTGGGCACCTGGAACTATCAAAATTAACATGAAGGTATAGTGCAACATCTCAATCATATGCATGTAAGTACCATTTACTTTAGTCATAAACGTGTAAAAGACAAATCAATCATGAATGACATCGAACATAAATACGTGCTACCATCTATATGTAGCACAAGATTTCACATTTCTTTCCTGTCTAGAGAAGTAAGACACTAGTTACCTCATAGAAAATGAGTGTTTGAACTTAAATCGTTCTGCAATGCATCCACAAGAGGTGAAGTTCTAACCTGAGTGTCGCCCGCGATGGATCAGTGGTGAATCTACGCGCCGTGGGTCAATCTACAGCGCGATGAAGACACTGGCGACGACGGCGGTCGCGAGAATGCGGCGGCCCAGAGAGGGATGCTGATCGAGGGGCGGCGAGGTCGAGAGATGGATGGCGGCGGCGGCGGCGGCGGCGGTGACGGTGTCGGTGAACTGCGGAATAAGGGTTTTCTCGGAGCAAATAACTGTAGGTACACAAAGAGGAGGAGTGCGAACTTGACGTGACAATACGAGAGGAAGATGATACTTGGGCCCACCTGTAAGTCTGTTACCACAAATGGTGGGTACATTTCCGCGGGGTAGTTGCCATTTTTATGGTTCCTATCTGAAGTGCCACCGAGCGTCTCCCCTCCCCTCCCCTGCTTTCTCCTCTGTTTCTCCACTGACGATCTTCGTCCTACTCCACGCCATGGAGCAGCCAGCCCAATGGTGTATTCAATTTTAGAAATGTTGGTACAAAAGTATTCCATTCCCAATTATTTTGGTAAACAGCCGCATTGCCCGCTTGTAATAACCGCGCCGCTTCCAACCCATGCCCAAAGTCGAAATCATGATGCATTCCAAGAACCTCGCTTCATTTCAGCAACATTGCACGTGTGGGATCTCAAAAAGCCGCTTCCATTCTCAAGTTGCCTACCAATCTTATGTCGTAGCCGTTTCCGGGCACTTTTGGTCCAGAACATTGTTCCCTTCCACCTACGATGCCTGGAAAACAGCAGAGATGAGAATGTAAGCCACACTTGGCAATGTGGGCCCACACAAAATGCTTGAACCCCATTGCAGGACTTGTATGGTGCCGCCGTTGCGCTGGGTGGCGTCGGACGTTAACCGGGACGATTCTCGCCGCTTCTCGCTCTTGCATGCCAGCCTCCACACCTGGGGCATCCTTACAACCCACTCCAAGCAACTCACTCCACATGCAACACTGCACCTTGTTACCCCTGCCCATGAGTGGGCGATGCGTGATCTGGCTTTATATTGCCTTCGAAAGCGGAAGGAACGGCCGAAAAATGGGATTTCCTTGGCCAACTTGTTGTTTCCCATGCCCAAAGACGAAATCATGATGCATTCCAAGAACCTCGCTTCATTTCAGCAACATTGCACGTGTGGGATCTCAAAAAGCCGCTTCCATTGTCAAGTTGCCTACCAATCTTATGTCGTAGCCGTTTCCGGGCACTTTCGGTCCAGAACATTGTTCCCTTCCACCTACGATGCCTGGAAAACAGCAGAGATGAGAATGTAAGCCACACTTGGCAATGTGGGCCCACACAGAATGCTTGAACCCCATTGCAGGACTTGTATGGTGCCGCCGTTGCGCTGGGTGGCGTCGGACGTTAACCGGGACGATTCTCGCCGCTTCTCGCTCTTGCATGCCAGCCTCCACACCTGGGGCATCCTTACAACCCACTCCAAGCAACTCACTCCACATGCAACACTGCACCTTGTTACCCCTGCCCATGAGTGGGCGATGCGTGATCTGGCTTTATATTGCCTTCGAAAGCGGAAGGAACGGCCGAAAACGGGGATTTCCTTGGCCAACTTGTTGTTTCCCATGCCCAAAGACGAAATCATGATGCATTCCAAGAACCTCGCTTCATTTCAGCAACATTGCACGTGTGGGATCTCAAAAAGCCGCTTCCATTCTCAAGTTGCCTACCAATCTTATGTCGTAGCCGTTTCCGGGCACTTTCGGTCCAGAACATTGTTCCCTTCCACCTACGATGCCTGGAAAACAGCAGAGATGAGAATGTAAGCCACACTTGGCAATGTGGGCCCACACAAAATGCTTGAACCCCATTGCAGGACTTGTATGGTGCCGCCGTTGCGCTAGGTGGCGTCGGACGCTAACCGGGACGATTCTCGCCGCTTCTCGCTCTTGCATGCCAGCCTCCACACCTGGGGCTTCCTTACAACCTACTCCAAGCAACTCACTCCACATGCAACACTGCACCTTGTTACCCCTGCCCATGAGTGGGCGATGCGTGATCTGGCTTTATATTGCCTTCGAAAGCGGAAGGAACGGCCGAAAACGGGGATTTCCTTGCCCAACTTGTTGTTTCCCATGCCCAAAGTCGAAATCATGATGCATTCCAAGAACCTCGCTTCATTTCAGCAACATTGCACGTGTGGGATCTCAAAAAGCCGCTTCCATTCTCAAGTTGCCTACCAATCTTATGTCGTAGCCGTTTCCGGGCACTTTCGGTCCAGAACATTGTTCCCTTCCACCTACGATGCCTGGAAAACAGCAGAGATGAGAATGTAAGCCACACTTGGCAATGTGGGCCCACACAAAATGCTTGAACCCCATTGCAGGACTTGTATGGTGCCGCTGTTGCGCTGGGTGGCGTCGGACGTTAACCGGGACGATTCTCGCCGCTTCTCGCTCTTGCATGCCAGCCTCCACACCTGGGGCATCCTTACAACCCACTCCAAGCAACTCACTCCACATGCAACACTGCACCTTGTTACCCCTGCCCATGAGTGGGCGATGCGTGATCTGGCTTTATATTTTTTTTTGAAACATTTTCTACTGCAGGGGAGTCCCCCACAGCCCTTTATTACCAACCACAAGCGTTACAGTTACAAATATGTACAAATATACATGGAATTAGACTAAGACAGTCTATCCCAGGCTAAAATAAGGAATTAATCCATAAAGCTAAGTCAGCAGCTACAACAGCACTCAACCTATGCTTAAGCATAAGGAGATCAAACATGAAGCCCACTTTCCATCCCATAAAGGAATGTCTTTCTGATTTAAAAATGACTCCATTCCTCTGCTTCCAAATATTCCAGCGAGCAAGAATCACAATCTCAGTGAAACATGGCCCCTTGAAAGACTTTTTGGCAGCAGCAAGATTTTGCACAAGTGTGTTGTCACTCCAACTGATTTGCAAATAATTCCAAATTCGAGAGCTAAAAACATATTGAAAGAACAGATGTATCCAGTCCTCATTGCACTGTGTACAACAAAGAACACAATGATCTGTACCTTCAATCTGGCCAGAACAGGAGTATTCCAAATCTTAGTCACAAGGTCCATGAAACCAGGTTGCTTAACCCAATGATTTTCAAACCGAAAAATCTTTGCCTTTGGGATGTTGGTTCCAATTTTAACCATACAAGGCAAGTGGTCAGAGGTTATTTTAGACATGGGTAACACCATGGTATTAGGGAAATCTAGTGTCCACTGGCATGAAGTAAAGAACCAATCCAATTGAACCAAAAGTGGATCATCCAGTGATCTAATGAAATTAAAATCACCAAGAATCATCCAGTTCTGATGAATCGGAATGGAAAGATTATATAACCAATTAACAAAATCTTCTCTTTCCACCCCCTTGAAAGGACCATAAACATTCACCAAATTCCAAGAAATAGAATTGTGAATAGAAGTGAATTTAATGTGAATGGCAGAGCGATGAACTTCTAACAATTCTCCACTGAAGATGGACCTGTTCCATAGTACAATTAAACCTCCAGAAGCTCCAACAGAGGGAGAGAAGACAAATTGATCAAATCTTTTAGGGGAGAACGACCTAATAAAGGAATGATCAAAATATAACAGGAAAACCCAGCAACAACTCCAGGGACCAAACAGGCCCAAAAGATATAAAGAAGGCCCACTAATCATCAGAACTTGATGGAGTGGTGGGCTTCTTTGGAGCAGCTTCAAGCTTCTCCACCGTTAATTCCGAATCTTCTATCTGGAGGATGGTTCCCGCCCTCTGCAGAACAGCAACAGGAGTGAAAGGATTTACTCCCCCTGTAGAGTCTTGAGGACGAGCAGACTTGGCCTTTTTCCTAGGTTCTGGCTTGTCTGTAGCAGGCAAAACCCTGAACCCAGCATTCTTGGCAAGGCTACGCGTCACTCTACGCTCCTCAATGACAAGTGGAGTAGACACCTTCCTGGTCCTCTTCTTGGTAACCGGCTCGGGAGTCAACGGTTCAGTAGCAGGGCATGAATCCAGCAGCAAAGGAACAGGAGCAGCAGAGGAAACTAGCAACTCGAAAGGCAGCAGAAACGACAGAAATTCAAATCTTCTGTCAAAAATAACCCGAGCTTTGTGCTCCATAAAATATCTGGACCACTCCACCACAGGATCAGGCAACAGGACTTGAAGAATCTGCACTTCATTGTTCTGATCTGCACCAATTTCAGGGGGTGGTGGAACAAAAGGAACCATAGCCAGTTGGTTATGTTCCACCTGTTGCTGCATCTCCACAAATTGTTCCGGGCCTTCAGCTCGTGCAACATTCATGGAGTCAATGGAAGCGCCAGAGAATTGAACAGATACAGAAGACTGCACCTGCTCAGGTTCCGGTGCCTGATCAACAGGCTCCTCCGGCGCAGCATTCTCTCCCTGCTCCTCATTGTTCCACTCTCCCCAACCATCTTGTTGTGGTTCAGGATGAGCCGGTGGAGCCCAAGCATCTGGAATTGGGGCCTCTGGAGCACCAAAAGCTGGGTGTGGATTGTCCCCAGGAGGGAGAAGGTCTTCATCCCCCGGCAAAGCATCAGCAGCATCACTGTCCAGAATAAAAACAGGGCAGGTCCAGGAAACAACGTGACCACCGTAACGCTGAACCTCCCTAATCACAAGCGAGCGGGGAACATCAGGACCGCCCCCATTAGTAACCTTGAGCAAGGTGCGAACAGGAGAAGCGTCCTCCCTCCACCAGGTCTGGAGCTTGCCAAACTTGGACACAAACTCCCGAAGAAACTCATCGGTGCGATAGTCCATGTGCAGATTCAGAATCATAATCCACCCAGTCCTTGTATAAGTTGTTGATCTAACATTATCTCCTTCATCATGCCTAACGAAGGATAGCATCCTACCATCAGGAAAGATAAAAGGAGGAGAGTGTACCAAACAATCTCTGGCAACTTGATCCGCCATGTGGAACATGCCAACTCCCACAGCGCTCTCCGAGAAGGAGGCAACTTGCAGATGTAATTCCTGAAAGATGTAATCGGCGATTTGCTGCAGGATATCGTCGAGCTCTTCTACCGGTGGCCGCGGAACCAACTGAGCAATGGCCCAGGATTCATGGCGGCGAGGTGGAGCCGCAGAGGAGGTGATGAAGAGGCGAGCAGGCCGCTGCTCGGCCGCCCATACCTCCTCAACATGCATCCCCGCCGGGACGAACCTGGTCGGATCACAGGGGAAGTTCGCCATTGCAGGAGGTTGCAATTCGAGCGGCGATTCCGACGAGGGTTTTCCAGGAACAGTGGCAGGGGCAGGAGATAGAGCTGAGGCAGGGGCAGGGGATAGAGCTGAGGCAGGGGACTCCTCGGTTCCAATAGTCGACGATTTAACTACCCAGCGCAGAGTTCCATTAATTCCCGGGCAGTTTCTACGGATATGCCTACAAATCTTATGTCGTAGCCGTTTTCGGGCACTTTCGGTCCAGAACATTGTTCCCTTCCACATAGGATGCCTGGAAAACAGCAGAGATGAGAATGTAAGCCACACTTGGCAATGTGGGCCCACACAAAATGCTTGAACCCCATTGCAGGACTTGTGTGGTGCCGCCGTTGCGCTGGGTGGCGTCGGACGTTAACCGGGACGATTCTCGCCGCTTCTCGCTCTTGCATGCCAGCCTCCAGACCTGGGGCATCCTTACAACCCACTCCAAGCAACTCACTCCACATGCAACACTGCACCTTGTTACCCCTGCCCATGAGTGGGCGATGCGTGATCTGGCTTTATATTGCTTTCGAAAGCGGAAGGAACGGTCGAAAACGGGGATTTCCTTGCCCAACTTGTTGTTTCCCATGCCCAAAGTCGAAATCATGATGCATTCCAAGAACCTCGCTTCATTTCAGCAACATTGCACGTGTGGGATCTCAAAAAGCCGCTTCCATTCTCAAGTTGCCTACCAATCTTATGTCGTAGCCGTTTCCGGGCACTTTCGGTCCAGAACATTGTTCCCTTCCACCTAGGATGCCTGGAAAACAGCAGAGATGAGAATGTAAGCCACACTTGGCAATGTGGGCCCACACAAAATGCTTGAACCCCATTGCAGGACTTGTATGGTGTCGCCGTTGCGCTGGGTGGCGTCGGACGTTAACCGGGACGATTCTCGCCGCTTCTCGCTCTTGCATGCCAGCATCCACACCTGGGGCATCCTTACAACCCACTCCAAGTAACTCACTCCACATTCAACACTGCACCTTGTTACCCCTGCCCATGAGTGGGCGATGCGTGATCTGGCTTTATATTGCCTTCGAAAGCGGAAGGAACGGCCGAAAACGGGGATTTCCTTGCCCAACTTGTTGTTTCCGATGCCCAAAGTCGAAATCATGATGCATTCCAAGAACTTCGCTTCATTTCAGCAACATTGCACGTGTGGGATCTCAAAAACCCGCTTCCATTCTCAAGTTGCCTACCAATCTTATGTCGTAGCCGTTTCCGGGCACTTTCGGTCCAGAACATTGTTCCCTTCCACCTAGGATGCCTGGAAAACAGCAGAGATGAGAATGTAAGCCACACTTGGCAATGTGGGCCCACACAAAATGCTTGAACCCCATTACAGGACTTGTATGGTGCCGCCGTTGCGCTGGGTGGCGTCGGACGTTAACCGGGACGATTCTCGCCGCTTCTCGCTCTTGCATGCCAGCATCCACACCTGGGGCATCCTTACAACCCACTCCAAGCAACTCACTCCACATGCAACACTGCACCTTGTTACCCCTGCCCATGAGTGGGCGATGCGTGATCTGGCTTTATATTGCCTTCGAAAGCGGAAGGAACGGCCGAAAACGGGGATTTCCTTGCCCAACTTGTTGTTTCCCATGCCCAAAGTCGAAATCATGATGCATTCCAAGAACCTCGCTTCATTTTAGCAACATTGCACGTGTGGGATCTCAAAAAGCCGCTTCCATTCTCAAGTTGCCTACCAATCTTATGTCGTAGCCGTTTCCGGGCACTTTCGGTCCAGAACATTGTTCCCTTCCACCTACGATGCCTGGAAAACAGAAGAGATGAGAATGTAAGCCACACTTGGCAATGTGGGCCCACACAAAATGCTTGAACCCCATTGCAGGACTTGTATGGTGCCGCCGTTCCGCTGGGTGGAGTTGGACGTTAACCGGGACGATTCTCGCCGCTTCTCGCTCTTGCATGCCAGCATCCACACGTGGGGCATCCTTACAACCCACTCCAAGCAACTCACTCCACATGCAACACTGCACCTTGTTACCCCTGCCCATGAGTGGGCGATGCGTGATCTGGCTTTATATTGCCTTCGAAAGCGGAAGGAACGGCCGAAAACGGGGATTTCCTTGCCCAACTTGTTGTTTCCCATGCCCAAAGTCGAAATCATGATGCATTCCAAGAACCTCGCTTCATTTCAGCAACATTGCACGTGTGGGATCTCAAAAAGCCGCTTCCATTCTCAAGTTGCCTACCAATCTTATGTCGTAGCCGTTTCCGGGCACTTTCGGTCCAGAACATTGTTCCCTTCCACCTACGATGCCTGGAAAACAGCAGAGATGAGAATGTAAGCCACACTTGGCAATGTGGGCCCACACAAAATGCTTGAACCCCATTGCAGGACTTGTATGGTGCCGCCGTTGCGCTGGGTGGCGTCGGACGTTAACCGGGACGATTCTCGCCGCTTCTCGCTCTTGCATGCCAGCATCCACACCTGGGGCATCCTTACAACCCACTCCAAGCAACTCACTCCACATGCAACACTGCACCTTGTTACCCCTGCCCATGAGTGGGCGATGCGTGATCTGGCTTTATATTGCCTTCGAAAGCGGAAGGAACGGCCGAAAACGGGGATTTCCTTGCCCAACTTGTTGTTTCCCATGCCCAAAGTCGAAATCATGATGCATTCCAAGAACCTCGATTCATTTCAGCAACATTGCATGTGTGGGATCTCAAAAACCCGCTTCCATTCTCAAGTTGCCTACCAATCTTATGTCGTAGCCGTTTCCGGGCACTTTCGGTCCAGAACATTGTTCCCTTCCACCTACGATGCCTGGAAAACAGCAGAGATGAGAATGTAAGCCACACTTGGCAATGTGGGCCCACACAAAATGCTTGAACCCCATTGCAGGACTTGTATGGTGCCGCCGTTGCGCTGGGTGGCGTCGGACGTTAACCGGGACGATTCTCGCCGCTTCTCGCTCTTGCATGCCAGCCTCCACACCTGGGGCATCCTTACAACCCACTCCAAGCAACTCACTCCACATGCAACACTGCACCTTGTTACCCCTGCCCATGAGTGGGCGATGCGTGATCTGGCTTTATATTGCCTTCGAAAGCGGAAGGAACGGCCGAAAACGGGGATTTCCTTGGCCCAACTTGTTGTTTCCCATGCCCAAAGTCGAAATCATGATGCATTCCAAGAACCTCGCTTCATTTCAGCAACATTGCACGTGTGGGATCTCAAAAAGCCGCTTCCATTCTCAAGTTGCCTACCAATCTTATGTCGTAGCCGTTTCCGGGCACTTTCGGTCCAGAACATTGTTCCCTTCCACCTACGATGCCTGGAAAACAGCAGAGATGAGAATGTAAGCCACACTTGGCAATGTGGGCCCACACAAAATGCTTGAACCCCATTGCAGGACTTGTATGGTGCCGCCGTTGCGCTGGGTGGCGTCGGACGTTAACCGGGACGATTCTCGCCGCTTCTCGCTCTTGCATGCCAGCCTCCACACCTGGGGCATCCTTACAACCCACTCCAAGCAACTCACTCCACATGCAACACTGCACCTTGTTACCCCTGCCCATGAGTGGGCGATACGTGATCTGGCTTTATATTGCCTTCGAAAGCGGAAGGAACGGCCGAAAACGGGGATTTCCTTGCCAACTTGTTGTTTCCCATGCCCAAAGACGAAATCATGATGCATTCCAAGAACCTCGCTTCATTTCAGCAACATTGCACGTGTGGGATCTCAAAAAGCCGCTTCCATTCTCAAGTTGCCTACCAATCTTATGTCGTAGCCGTTTCCGGGCACTTTCGGTCCAGAACATTGTTCCCTTCCACCTACGATGCCTGGAAAACAGCAGAGATGAGAATGTAAGCCACACTTGGCAATGTGGGCCCACACAAAATGCTTGAACCCCATTGCAGGACTTGTATGGTGCCGCCGTTGCGCTGGGTGGCGTCGGACGTTAACCGGGACGATTCTCGCTGCTTCTCGCTCTTGCATGCCAGCCTCCACACCTGGGGCATCCTTACAACCTACTCCAAGCAACTCACTCCACATGCAACACTGCACCTTGTTACCCCTGCCCATGAGTGGGCGATCGTGATCTGGCTTTATATTGCCTTCGAAAGCGGAAGGAACGGCCGAAAACGGGGATTTCCTTGCCCAACTTGTTGTTTCCCATGCCCAAAGTCGAAATCATGATGCATTCCAAGAACCTCGCTTCATTTCAGCAACATTGCACGTGTGGGATCTCAAAAAGCCGCTTCCATTCTCAAGTTGCCTACCAATCTTATGTCGTAGCCGTTTCCGGGCACTTTCGGTCCAGAACATTGTTCCCTTCCACCTACAATGCCTGGAAAACAGCATAGATGAGAATGTAAGCCACACTTGGCAATGTGGGCCCACACAAAATGCTTGAACCCCATTGCAGGACTTGTATGGTGCCGCCGTTGCGCTGGGTGGCGTCGGACGTTAACCGGGACGATTCTCGCCGCTTCTCGCTCTTGCATGCCAGCCTCCACACCCGGGGAATCCTTACAACCCACTCCAAGCAACTCACTCCACATGCAACACTGCACCTTGTTACCCCTGCCCATGAGTGGGCGATGCGTGATCTGGCTTTATATTTTTTTTTTGAAACATTTTCTACTGCAGGGGAGTCCCCCACAGCCCTTTATTACCAACCACAAGCGTTACAGTTACAAATATGTACAAATATACATGGAATTAGACTAAGACAGTCTATCCCAGGCTAAAATAAGGAATTGATCCATAAAGCTAAGTCAGCAGCTACAGCAGCACTCAACCTATGCTTAAGCATAAGGAGATCAAACATGAAGCCCACTTTCCATCCAATAAAGGAATGTCTTTCTGATTTAAAAATGACTCCATTCCTCTGCTTCCAAATATTCCAGCGAGCAAGAATCACAATCTCAGTGAAACATGGCCCCTTGAAAGACTTTTTGGCAGCAGCAAGATTTTGCACAAGTGTGTTGTCACTCCAACTGATTTGCAAATAATTCCAAATTCGAGAGCTAAAAACATATTGAAAGAACAGATGTATCCAGTCCTCATTGCACTGTGTACAACAAAGAACACAATAATCTGTACCTTCAATCTGGCCAGAACAGGAGTATTCCAAATCTTAGTCACAAGGTCCATGAAACCAGGTTGCTTAACCCAATGATTTTCAAACCGAAAAATCTTTGCCTTTGGGATGTTGGTTCCAATTTTAACCATACAAGGCAAGTGGTCAGAGGTTATTTTAGACATGGGTAACACCATGGTATTAGGGAAATCTAGTGTCCACTGGCATGAAGTAAAGAACCAATCCAATTGAACCAAAAGTGGATCATCCAGTGATCTAATGAAATTAAAATCACCAAGAATCATCCAGTTCTGATGAATCGGAATGGAAAGATTATATAACCAATTAACAAAATCTTCTCTTTCCACCCCCTTGCAAGGACCATAAACATTCACCAAATTCCAAGAAATAGAATTGTGAATAGAAGTGAATTTAATGTGAATGGCAGAGCGATGAACTTCTAACAATTCTCCACTGAAGATGGACCTGTTCCATAGTACAATTAAACCTCTAGAAGCTCCAACAGAGGGAGAGAAGACAAATTGATCAAATCTTTTAGGGAAGAACGACCTAATAAAGGAATGATCAAAATATAACAGGAAAACCCAGCAACAACTCCAGGGACCAAACAGGCCCAAAAGATGTAAAGAAGGCCCACTAATCATCAGAACTTGATGGAGTGGTGGGCTTCTTTGGAGCAGCTTCAAGCTTCTCCACCGTTAATTCCGAATCTTCTATCTGGAGGATGGTTCCCGCCCTCTGCAGAACAGCAACAGGAGTGACAGGAGTTACTCCCCCTGTAGAGTCTTGAGGACGAGCAGACTTGGCCTTTTTCCTAGGTTCTGGCTTGTCTGTAGCAGGCAAAACCCTGAACCCAGCATTCTTGGCAAGGCTACGCGTCACTCTACGCTCCTCAATGACAAGTGGAGTAGATACCGTCCTGGTCCTCTTCTTGGTAACCGGCTCGGGAGTCAACGGTTCAGTAGCAGGGCATGAATCCAGCAGCAAAGGAACAGGAGCAACAGAGGAAACTGGCAACTCGAAAGGCAGCAGAGACGACAGAAATTCAAATCTTCTGTCAAAAATAACCCGAGCTTTGTGCTCCATAAAATATCTGGACCACTCCACCACAGGATCAGGCAACAGGACTTGAAGAATCTGCACTTCATTGTTATGATCTGCACCAATTTCAGGGGGTGGTGGAACAAAAGGAACCATAGCCAGTTGGTTATGTTCCACCTATTGCTGCATCTCCACAAATTGTTCCGGGCCTTCAGCTCGTGCAACATTCATGGAGTCAATGGAAGCGCCAGAGAATTGAACAGATACAGAAGACTGCACCTGCTCAGGTTCCGGTGCCTGATCAACAGGCTCTTCCGGCGCAGCATTCTCTCCCTGCTCCTCATTGTTCCACTCTCCCCAACCATCTTGCTGTGGTTCAGGCTGAGACGGTGGAGCCCAAGCATCTGGAATTGGGGCCTCTGGAGCACTAAAAGGTGGGTGTGGATTGTCCCCAGGAGGGAGAAGGTCTTCATCCCCCGGCAAAGCATCAGCAGCATCACTGTCCAGAATAAAAACAGGGCAGGTCCAGGAAACAACGTGACCACCGTAACGCTGAACCTCCCTAATCACAAGCGAGCGGGGAACATCAGGACCGCCCCATAAGTAACCTTGAGCAAGGTGCGAACAGGAGAAGCGTCCTCCCTCCACCAGGTCTGGAGCTTGCCAAACTTGGACACAAACTCCCGAAGAAACTCATCGGTGCGATAGTCCATGTGCAGAATCAGAATCATAATCCACCCAGTCCTTGTATAAGTTGTTGATCTAACATTATCTCCTTCGTCATGCCTAACGAAGGATAGCATCCTACCATCAGGAAAGATAAAAGGAGGAGAGTGTACCAAACAATCTCTGGCAACTTGATCCGCCATGCGGACCATGCCAACTCCCACAACGCTCTCCGAGAAGGAGGCAACTTGCAGATGTAATTCCTGAAATATGTAATCGGCGATTTGCTGCAGGATATCGTCGAGCTCTTCTACCGGTGGCCGCGGAACCAACTGAGCAATGGCCCAGGATTCATGGCGGCGAGGTGGAGCCGCAGAGGAGGTGATGAAGAGGCGAGCAGGCCGCTGCTCGGCCGCCCATACCTCCTCAACATGCATCCCCGCCGGGACGAACCTGGTCGGATCACAGGGGAAGTTCGCCATTGCAGGAGGTTGCGATTCGAGCGGCGATTCCGACGAGGGTTTTCCAGGAACAGTGGCAGGGGCAGGGGATAGAGCTGAGGCAGGGGCAGGGGATAGAGCTGAGGCAGGGGACTCCTCGGTTCCAATAGTCGACGATTTAACTACCCAGCGCAGAGTTCCATTAATTCCCGGGCAGTTTCTACGGATATGCCTACAAATCTTATGTCGTAGCCGTTTCCGGGCACTTTCGGTCCAGAACATTGTTCCCTTCCACCTAGGATGCCTGGAAAACAGTAGAGATGAGAATGTAAGCCACACTTGGCAATGTGGGCCCACACAAAATGCTTGAACCCCTTGCAGGACTTGTATGGTGCCGCCGTTGCGCTGGGTGGCGTCGGACGTTAACCGGGACGATTCTCGCCGCTTCTCGCTCTTGCATGCCAGCCTCCAGACCTGGGGCATCCTTACAACCCACTCCAAGCAACTCACTCCACATGCAACACTGCACCTTGTTACCCCTGCCCATGAGTGGGCGATGCGTGATCTGGCTTTATATTGTTTTCGAAAGTGTAACATCCCAAGTATGAAAATACCCCTAGAATGCTTTGTTCCTTGTTTTATTTCAAGCAATGCATCATGTCATCATGTTTACTTATTGTTTGCATTTGTTTTCCATCTGTTTTGTCCTGTTTTCACAACTCAAATTCAAACCTTTTTCAAACATGGTTTCATACTTGCTCTGTTACAACCTTTGGAACCAAAATAACAAACAAAAACAACCCTTTTATTCCTTGTTTTCATTTATGAAATTATTTCCTCAAATCATTCCTTTTAATTCCACCAATTAAATTCAAACCATTTCCAAATTATCAAATCAGTACCTTTTGGGAAACCATAAAAATCACCAAACTTTTCTACCCTCTAAATCATTCTAAAAACCCTAGGGGTAACCCTATTTTGTTATTCATGTTTTATCAAGATTTTATTTAACTCAAATCTCCCTTATTTGAATTCAAACACCAACTATAATTTTAAATTCAAATTTTTGAAATCCAAGTTTACAGTGTGGTTTCTAATTGTCTAAATAACTTAACTTAATTTTTTTCAGAATTTTTCTCAAATAAAGCCTTAACAACTTTCTTCCAAAACCATTTCAGCAAAAAAATAAATAACAGAAAAGAATAAACGCAGCTAACCTAACGCGCGCGCAGCAGCTAACCCGAGCCCAACCCATCTAGCCTACCCCGCGCAAGCCCAGCCCGCAGCAGAGCAACTTACCGCTTCGCGGTTGCGTTAAGATGCGTGCGCGCGCCCTCCGTCATCTCCCTCCCGTACGGCGCCATCCGAGCGGTGCCACGGCGGCCCGCGCGCGACTCCGGCGGCCGCACCGCGCCTCCGGGCCTATAAAAGACCCCTCTAGCCCCTGGTAGAAACCCTAGGTGCCTAGGTTTCCGCCTCCTTCCTCGCTCGCGCCGTCAATCGCCGCCATCGTCGACCTCCACCCCTCTGCAACTCCTTTCCCGCCGTCGATCTCTGAAGATCTTCATGGCGCCGCCGCATAAGCCACCCACCTAGCCACCTCTGCCCAGGAATCGGGTCGCCATCACCTCCTCTTCCCCTCGGACCCCTTCAATCGCCCCGGTGAGCATCAAATCGGCGACGCGATCCCGTTCCTTCTTTCCGGCCACCGTGGCTCGATTTCTGAATCCGACCACCGCGTCGCCGTTGCAGGTTCCCTCGACGCCGTTTGAGCACGGGATCATCACCGCCTCCATCCCTGCTTCCCGTTGGACACCTGCTCGCTCGCAGAGAAGCCCGAGATCGTCCACGCCGTCCTCGACGCCGCCGTCGTCACCTCTCTGCCACGGCAACTCCACGGTGAGCGCCACCGTCACCGTCCCCTCTCCCTCTGCTGTTTGCGCAATGAACCAGGGCACGTTCTGCACTAGCACGCGCACCTCACCGCAGCGAGCACGTCCCCGTTGAGCTCATCGCCGGCGAGGCATGTTTCTGTCAGTCGAATTTCAGTTAACGCAGCAAGGGAACGTTAACCTGTATCCACCTCCTTTACTGACAAGCAACGTTCAGTCACCGCAATGGTTCAGAGAGCAGAGCACGCACCGCGAGCTCGCGGGTTCGAGCCCCGCGGCCGCAAACTTTTTGGGGTTTTCTCCCCCACGCTGAGCCCCACCAGTCAGTGGCACTGGAGGCCACGCCAGCGTGTGCGCCACGCTGGCCCCTCTGGCCCACTGCGCAGTGGCAGTGGGTAGATAAACCCCGAGTAACAAAGGTTTCCTGCGATTTTCAGAAAATTACAAATTCTTTTTAAATAACAGAATTAATTCAAAACTTTAAGATTCAATAACTCCCATTTTATAAATCCAATAAATATAAACTTGATGTCTATTCTGATCCAAATTTCATAAACTTTCCAAATATGCAATTTGTTTTCTGTTTTGAATTTTCAAAATGCAATTTAAATTCAAATCCAAATAATTCAAATGCAATTTGAAATAATTCATAACTATTTATTCCTAAGTCCAAATAATACAAATAAAATATGTTTTTCACACCTTTTTGAATGCTCTATTCAAATATAAATTTTGTTTTCTGGTTTGAACAATTTAAATTGCTTAAACTATTTAAGTCTTGTTTAATTCAATTAAAAATTGTTTAAACTTGTTTAATTCCTAATTAATTAATCCAAAGTCCAATTTCAAATTGTGAAACATGTAATCCAACTAAAATTTGATAAACTTTTCAAATATAAAATTTGTATTTGGTTTTGCCTACTTTAAATTGTTGAAAACCATCAATACTTGTTCAACACCATTAAGTACCAATAATTCCCAAACTTGTTAATGTTTTCTAAATTGTTAATTATCATTCTAATTGCATTTAAAGTGTTATGTTATTGTTACTCATCATGCATGCATCATACTAATTCACTACACCTAATGCTTAGTGATAGAACAATTAATTCAACTCTAAGCATGGGCTTCCATATGCAACCTTTGCATATGGAATCCATTTAAACTTGTGTTGCATGTCAGTCAAGTTATTTTGGTGCATCTATTAAACATGACATGCATCATCCAATGTTTGTGCACCTATGCCATGTATTGATTGCCTGTCTTCCTTCGTTGTTGTTTTGCTTCTTCTCGGTTAGACGACGACTACGTTGAGACCGACGATCCTTACGACACCACTTCTCAGGACCTAGCCCAGTACGATACTGAGCTGCCAGGCAAGTTATCACTCACATGAATCATAGAGTTCCTTTCCACACTTGTTGTCGATACTATCTTTTGTCTACTATTGCTAGCCCTATGTATCGTTGCTTGTTCTCCGAACCCATCACATGATACCTTGAGCCATGATATTGCCACCACCTCCATACCCACAGCCTTTGCTTGTGCCTTAGTATTATCTAGCATGCTTAGGGTTGCTTTTACTCGAGTCTGTTGTCGGTTACTACTGTGACTATCTTATTATCTGTACCGGGGCTCGTTATTAATCAATCAATCCTGTTAATTGCTAATGGTAATAATAACTGGATGATAAGGCACCGGCAGGAGGCCCATGAGTGGTTTTGGAGCCTGCTAGTGTCGACCCTAATAGGAAAAGGGTCTTGTCTACTGATCCATGATGAGCGCACTACCCGCATTTGGGAAGCGAGTATGGGCGCCCCCCTCAACTTGACCTGATTCGCATCTCGTCCAAATCGCCTCATTTAGTTCGTGTTTTCCATTTGCCGCATGCATGTTTTTGCGAGCCCAGCGCAGGGTGGAACTTTTGTAGTCGGCATATAGGGGGACACGTTCTTAGAGTGCTATGAGGGTCCATTTTCTTCTGGGCTCGATTAGCCGTGCGCCCAAGGTGCTTTGGGCTTGATGCGGAGAATGGTTGGTTGTGTAGAGTACCCCGCTTGGTGGGTTAGCTTCCCATCTGGCGGGTTATTCTTGAGTGTACGGCCAAATTGGTGCAACCCTGCAGGGATAATCTTCTCGAGAAGCCGTGTTTTCCGCGGTTATGGATTACTTGGTGAAAGTACTGGCTAACAAGTACTCAGGACAACTTCAACATAATGATCAAACATGTTTCACCCAACGCTTAATAACCTGACTAGTAATAGGTTATTCACACAATAACTTGATTCACCTTATCACAACTGTGTGAGTTATCCTCGGATTGCTTCTTTGGATAAGGGGCGAGATCCAGGATGGGTTTGTTTGAAGTTATCTTTCAGTTGGTTACAATCCTCGATCTTATCTTTTCTGTTAGCCGGAACTTGTAGCTTTATTCTGTAGTTGTTTAGAGCAGCCAGCAGCAACTTTTATATCACCCCTTTCTTCCGTTGATCCCAAGCATCTATGCTTGTGTTGTCGGGTACCTCCGTGATGAACTGTGAGTCTTGCTTGCCAGTACTTGGATGTACTGACCCCGTTGGGGCTGTGGTTTACGCAGAGTTCTTCTACGACTACGATGCTTCCCAGGATGGCTACTTTGTGGAGTTCGATGACGCTGCAGACGAGTAGTTAGCTGGACCAGGGCAGGATCCAGACCTTCGTGGATGGGCTTCGTTTTCCTTTATGTTCTCAGGCTTCTTAAGCCATGGATTTGTCTGTACTCAGACTCCTTTGATTGCTTCCGCTGTTGTAATGGATGATATGTTGGGACATGTGTCCTCTGGATGACTGTATTCGATATTTTCTGCCTTAGTGAAGGCCAGTTGCACTTATTTCATTCTTTTGTGTCTTAGAGACATTCTGTGTTATCATTCGTACCAAACTGTTGACGTACCGTGCGTGTTTGATTATGAAGTACGTCGACAGTAGTGCCTTTAGGTTCCTAGCGGATAGTTTACTTCGACGGTGGAAGCAGGGCTTGAGTTGTCGCGCATAAGCGCAGGCCTACCAGGAAGCTGGGACGTGGGAGCATGTTTGCCCCATAATCCAAGCACCTGACTTCCAGTTCGTGCGGAGAGTATCCTCTAGAAACCCAGGGTGCGACAAATGGTATCAGAGCCTGTCTGCCTGTAGGATCCCTTTTTACTGGTCGCAGTTGAGTCTAGAAACTATTTTGTAGCTATACAGGAAAAATGAAACGTGAGAGTAGGAATTCTGCCATTTTTCTTCTTTCCCCACCCACCCACCCTTTTCTGGTAAGGAAGTGAAACGTTGTTTTCTGTTCTCACCTAAACTTTCAAGTTAGGATTTCACGTGTTTTGGGTTCTCTGTAGTACCTCAGGATTTTTGGTCTCGTTTTCCCGATGTTGCTTCAATATCATGTTCTTTTCAACATCCTTTCGTCCGTTCAACCTTGTTGTTGTTTTCCACTTCCTTTTTCATCTACCGGAGTCTAATCAAAACCTTCCAAATAATCTGCAGATGGGTCTCAACTACTATCCGCAGGTGGTTCGCATGACTCGCTGTGAGAGCACCGCCGGTTTTCCGGAGTTGCTGAGAGACATGGTTACCTTTCTGGGGTTCCATTGGGCACCAGAGTACCGGGTCTACGAGCACCAGCGAGAGTGTGACCAGACTTGCTACCGGGCTATCGTCTACATTCTGTCGGATGATGGCAGGAGCATTGCACACCAGTACGAGGCAGTAGGGTCCACAGTGGATATGGCAGTGCAGCAGGCAGCGTACGTGAGTGTCACCGTTCTCCGTGCTGACTATTGGGGGTTTGATAAGTCCAGTTTTCGTCACATCCCCCGTGGTTACATCACGGCAGCAGGAGCTCACTTCACTATCCACCGTGACATGGATACCTACGAGACTGATAGCTCCAGGCTCCAGGTCACTGCCCAGTTTGCTAGTCACAGTGATGCCGTTGCTTCCGCACTTTCTCAGGAGTTAGCCGCAGTCAGGGAGCAGCTCCACCTTGCTCTCACTCGTCTGGCGACGTACACCACAGACTTTGTTGGAGACGAGCGCTTCGCACGTGTCGTTCAGCCAGCTGGTCTTCCGTTGCCAGATGCTGGAGGTTACGAGCCGATCAGAGGTCCACTTCTCGACCTCGGAGCTGGTTACACAGGGATTCCCCGCTATGGAGCACAGGGATACGACGCTTTCCACTTCACCACACCGAGAGTTGCTCTCAGAGCAGTTCCTATCTACAGGGATCATCGTGATACCTACTTCCGTGGGATTCCTCCGCACCGTATCTCTCGTCGTACTACTCACCGCCGTCCTGCGTGATGAGCATGGGAGTACCGTTGTATCCATTACTAGCTGTGTCTAGTTTATCCTTTCGTTTTCGAACCATGTATTGGGTCTGTTGGATATTCTGGTGTATTTGAACATGTGATGATGTACCTGTTGGTTATCTATTCATGCGTCGGAATAATCTATCTTTCGGTTACCAAGTCTATCCTTTTCTGTTGTTGTGCTAAAATGAATTTCTGTTCAGGATGCCTCCAACCAGGAACAACCCGCCACCCGCCACCACCAATGGGGGAGCTGTTGGCTCAGATGACCCAAGTGGTGACACAGATGGCCCAGATCCAGGCTAACCAGCAACACAACCAGAATGCTCCAAGGGTCACCATCAAGGACTTCCTCAGCTTGGGCCCAAAAGCTTTCGTGGCAACACGTGAGCCCCTGGATGCCGATGACTGGATCCGTGACGTGGCAAGAGCTCTGGAGATAGCTCATGTTGCTGAAGAGGATAAGGTCAAGTACGCCACCTACCTACTGAAGGGTCAGGCAGCTACGTGGTGGGAGAACTACCAGGCCATGAGGGCTGGCTTTCCTATCAACTGGGGATGTTTCAGAGATGCCTTCCTGAAGCACCACATCCCGGATGGTCTCATGGAAAAGATGCGTGAGGAATTCTGCTCTCTCAGACAGGGCAAGCTGGACGTTCTCGGCTACCAGAACGAGTTCAATCGTCTCGCTCGGTACGCTGGTGACGAAGTGTCCACCGAAGCCAAAAAGATGGCAAGGTTCCGCCGAGGTTTTAACCCGGAACTGAAGTACGCTCTCACCAACATCAGGTGCAAGGACTTCGTCGAGCTTGTGAACACCGCGCTCAATGAGGAGAATGGGCGCAAGGCGTTCGAAGAGTCCCGCAAGCACTCGCGTGAGGGTGGTTCCTCCTCCAACATGACCACCCCTCCGCAGAAGCGCCGCATCTGGGTGCCAAATGGTGCTGTCACTCGGGCTCCAAATGCCCAAGCTTCTCCAGGCTTTGGTCCCCGCCCACCCAACCCATCTCAGATGCAGGGTCAGAGGTTCCCGATGGGGCAGCCAAGGCCGGGTCCTTCTCGTGTCGTCACTTGCTACAAGTGCAAGGAGACTGGACATTATGCTGATAAGTGCACTCAGAAGCAGCTACCCCTACCTCCTCGCCCCAACACCAACCAGGCTATGGTTCGTGCTCCTCCGGCTAAAGCCTTCAACTCCAACAATAGGCCTGTCGGGAGGAACGCGAGGGTGAACCATATCAAGGCCGACAAAGCAGAGGAGGCTGCTGACGTCGTTCTCGGTATATTACCCGTAAACTCTATTCCAGCTAAAGTGTTGTTTGATACTGGAGCATCGCATTCATTTGTGTCAAAGATTTTTGCAAAAGCATACAACCTAGTTCTGGTTCCGCTAAGCAATCAAATGACTGTTCACTCTCCGGGACCGCAAATGTTGACTTCCAAGATAAGCATGGACAATGAGATCCTAATTGGAGGTCGCATATTCCTTGCTTCACTCATGTTGCTGGGAAATTCTGACATTGATGTCATTCTGGGTATGGATTGGTTGAAGACCCACAAAGCTAAAATTGACTGTGCTCAAAAGTCAATAACACTCTCCCACACTTCAGGCCAGATAGTCTATTCTCCATATGGAACAACTTCTGCTCAGCTGTTCAGCCTTGATGCCAAACCCCTTCCGGCAATTGAAAATGTTCCGGTGGTTTGTGAATTCCCTGACGTCTTTCCAGAAGAGTTGCCAGGGATGCCTCCGGACAGAGCAGTTGAGTTCGTGATCGAGCTTGAGCCAGGTACTGCTCCAATCTCTAAGCATCCATACAAGATAGCTCCTCCTGAACTGAAATTGTTGAAGGAGCAAATCGATATGTATATGGACAAAGGTTTCATTCAGCCTAGTTCCTCCGCTTGGGGTTGCCCAACTCTGTTTGTTGCCAAGAAGGATCAAACTAAGAGACTCGTGGTTGACTATCGTCCTCTCAACGAGAAAACCATCAAGAACAAGTATCCACTTCCTCGTATCGATGATCTTTTTGATCAACTTGCTGGTGCCTCAATATTCTCAAAATTGGACTTGAGGATGGGTTACCATCAGATAAAGATCAGAAAGGAAGATATTCCCAAGACAGCTTTCACCACAAGGTACGGTCTATATGAATACACCGTCATGTCCTTTGGTCTCACCAATGCACCGGCGACCTTCTCAAGACTCATGAATTCTGTCTTCCATGAATACCTCGACAAGTTCGTTGTGGTATATCTTGATGACATTCTAGTCTACTCAAAATCCGAGGAAGAGCATGGAGAACACCTTCGTCTCACTCTCATGAAACTTCGCGAGCATCGTTTGTATGCCAAGTTTTCCAAATGTGAGTTCTGGATTCCAGAAGTTGCATATCTTGGTCATATCATCTCTGCCAAAGGCATAGCCATTGACCCGGAAAAGGTTAAGGCAATTGTTGATTGGAAACCCCCTAAGACGGTGAAACAAGTTAGAAGCTTTCTTGGCTTGGCTAGCTATTGCCGTCGTTTCGTCCAAAACTTTTCTAAGATTGCTAAACCTCTCACTGATCTCACAAAGAAGGACAAAAAGTTCGTTTGGACTCCACAATGTGATGAGAGTTTCAACCTCCTGAAGACTAAACTCACTTCCACACCTGTTCTAGTTGGCCCCGACACCACCAAACCTTTCCAGATATTCTGTGATGCATCCCTCCAAGGCCTAGGAGCAGTTCTTATGCAAGAACGTCAAGTTGTGGCTTATGCTTCACGTCAGTTGAACCCACATGAGCAAAACTATCCCACTCATGATCTTGAACTTGCAGCAGTTGTGTTTGCCCTCAAGAAATGGAGACAATACTTGTTGGGTAACAAAACTGAAATCTTTTCCGATCATAAGAGTCTGAAATACATCTTCACTCAGCCAGATCTGAACCTCAGGCAAAGGAGATGGATTGAGAAGATTAAAGACTTTGATCTCACCATTTCTTACACTCCAGGCAAGGCTAATGTTATGGCCGATGCTCTCAGTCGCAAATCCTATTGCAATAATCTCATGATCATGGAAAGCCAACCTCCACTTCATGAAGAATTCCAGAAGCTGAACCTTGGTCTTGTTCCTGAAGGATACCTTGCTAGCTTGACAGCCAGTCCAACTCTCGAGGACAAGATTCGTTCTGAACAACTTCGTGATAATGAAATCAAGAAGATTGTGGATCACATCAAGGAGGGCAATGATAAATTCAAGTCCTTCTCAATTGATGACAAGGGAACTGTGTTCTTTGAAGGACGCATTGCAGTTCCTCAGATTCAAAGTCTCAAGGATATCATCCTCAAGGAGGCTCATGAAACTCCTCTATCCATTCACCCTGGAAGTACAAAGATGTACCAGGATCTCAAGACTCTGTATTGGTGGTCTGGCATGAAACGTGAAATTGCTCAATACGTTTCTGAATGCGACGTTTGTCAACGTGTTAAGGCAGTCCATCAGAAGACAGCAGGTCTACTCCAACCTCTAAAAATTCCTGAGTGGAAGTGGGACATGATTGAAATGGACTTCGTTACTGGGTTTCCAAAGTCCAAAAAGGGCAACGATGCAATCTTCGTTGTTATTGATCGTCTCACTAAGGTTGCTCACTTCTATGCTGTAAAGGAAACTATCTCAGCTAGCCAGTTAGCAGAGCTCTACACAGCAAAGGTTGTTCCCCTTCATGGTGTTCCATTGGAAATAAGCTCAGACCGTGGAAGTATCTTCACTTCTCATTTCTGGAAGAGCTTTCAAGAAGCATTGGGCACTAAACTTCTGTTCAGCACAGCTTATCACCCTCAGTCTCAAGGGCAAGTCGAAAGAGTCAATCAGATTCTCGAGGATATGCTCAGAGCATGTGGTCTCTCCTTTGGCATGAAATGGGAGGATTGCCTTCCATATGCTGAGTTCTCTTACAACAACAGCTACCAGGCAAGCCTAGGCATGGCACCATTTGAGGCACTGTATGGTCGCAGATGCAGGAGTCCAATCAATTGGTCTGGAGCTGGTGAACGTGCACTTCTAGGCCCTGACATTGTTAAGGAAGCCGAGGAGAAAGTTCGTATCATTCGTGACAATCTCAGGATTGCGCAGTCTCGTCAGAAGAGCTATTATGATAGCAAGCACAGGGATATGGTCTATGCACCTGGTGATAAGGCATATCTCCGTGTAACTCCCCTCAGAGGCACTCATCGTTTTGGTGTGAAAGGAAAGCTTGCACCAAGATACATTGGCCCTTTCAACATCCTCTCAAGACGTGCAGAGAATGCTTATCGTCTTGAACTTCCAGAAAAACTATCCAAAGTGCACGATGTGTTCCACGTGTCACAACTCAAGAAGTGTTTCAAAGATCCAGATCGTGCAGTTGATCATGATTCCATTGAGCTGCAAGATGATCTATCTTATGAGGAGCACCCTATTCGTATTCTCGATGAGACCGAGCGTAAGACTCGCAACAAGAGCACCAAGTTCTTGAAAGTCCAATGGTCGCATCATTCTGATAAAGAGGCAACGTGGGAGACCGAAGAGGATCTTCGCAAGAAGTATCCGGACCTGTTCATTTCTCAGTAGGGAATCTCGGGGCGCGATTCCTTCAAGGGGGGGCGTTTTGTAACATCCCAAGTATGAAAATACCCCTAGAATGCTTTGTTCCTTGTTTTATTTCAAGCAATGCATCATGTCATCATGTTTACTTATTGTTTGCATTTGTTTTCCATCTGTTTTGTCCTGTTTTCACAACTCAAATTCAAACCTTTTTCAAACATGGTTTCATACTTGCTCTGTTACAACCTTTGGAACCAAAATAACAAACAAAAACAACCCTTTTATTCCTTGTTTTCATTTATGAAATTATTTCCTCAAATCATTCCTTTTAATTCCACCAATTAAATTCAAACCATTTCCAAATTATCAAATCAGTACCTTTTGGGAAACCATAAAAATCACCAAACTTTTCTACCCTCTAAATCATTCTAAAAACCCTAGGGGTAACCCTATTTTGTTATTCATGTTTTATCAAGATTTTATTTAACTCAAATCTCCCTTATTTGAATTCAAACACCAACTATAATTTTAAATTCAAATTTTTGAAATCCAAGTTTACAGTGTGGTTTCTAATTGTCTAAATAACTTAACTTAATTTTTTTCAGAATTTTTCTCAAATAAAGCCTTAACAACTTTCTTCCAAAACCATTTCAGCAAAAAAATAAATAACAGAAAAGAATAAACGCAGCTAACCTAACGCGCGCGCAGCAGCTAACCCGAGCCCAACCCATCTAGCCTACCCCG
The DNA here is from genome assembly GCA_028641055.1 of Alopecurus myosuroides. Lineage (NCBI taxonomy): Eukaryota > Viridiplantae > Streptophyta > Magnoliopsida > Poales > Poaceae > Alopecurus > Alopecurus myosuroides. The sequence continues at coordinate 56,911,283 of CM054057.1, forward strand.
CGCAAGCCCAGCCCGCAGCAGAGCAACTTACCGCTTCGCGGTTGCGTTAAGATGCGTGCGCGCGCCCTCCGTCATCTCCCTCCCGTACGGCGCCATCCGAGCGGTGCCACGGCGGCCCGCGCGCGACTCCGGCGGCCGCACCGCGCCTCCGGGCCTATAAAAGACCCCTCTAGCCCCTGGTAGAAACCCTAGGTGCCTAGGTTTCCGCCTCCTTCCTCGCTCGCGCCGTCAATCGCCGCCATCGTCGACCTCCACCCCTCTGCAACTCCTTTCCCGCCGTCGATCTCTGAAGATCTTCATGGCGCCGCCGCATAAGCCACCCACCTAGCCACCTCTGCCCAGGAATCGGGTCGCCATCACCTCCTCTTCCCCTCGGACCCCTTCAATCGCCCCGGTGAGCATCAAATCGGCGACGCGATCCCGTTCCTTCTTTCCGGCCACCGTGGCTCGATTTCTGAATCCGACCACCGCGTCGCCGTTGCAGGTTCCCTCGACGCCGTTTGAGCACGGGATCATCACCGCCTCCATCCCTGCTTCCCGTTGGACACCTGCTCGCTCGCAGAGAAGCCCGAGATCGTCCACGCCGTCCTCGACGCCGCCGTCGTCACCTCTCTGCCACGGCAACTCCACGGTGAGCGCCACCGTCACCGTCCCCTCTCCCTCTGCTGTTTGCGCAATGAACCAGGGCACGTTCTGCACTAGCACGCGCACCTCACCGCAGCGAGCACGTCCCCGTTGAGCTCATCGCCGGCGAGGCATGTTTCTGTCAGTCGAATTTCAGTTAACGCAGCAAGGGAACGTTAACCTGTATCCACCTCCTTTACTGACAAGCAACGTTCAGTCACCGCAATGGTTCAGAGAGCAGAGCACGCACCGCGAGCTCGCGGGTTCGAGCCCCGCGGCCGCAAACTTTTTGGGGTTTTCTCCCCCACGCTGAGCCCCACCAGTCAGTGGCACTGGAGGCCACGCCAGCGTGTGCGCCACGCTGGCCCCTCTGGCCCACTGCGCAGTGGCAGTGGGTAGATAAACCCCGAGTAACAAAGGTTTCCTGCGATTTTCAGAAAATTACAAATTCTTTTTAAATAACAGAATTAATTCAAAACTTTAAGATTCAATAACTCCCATTTTATAAATCCAATAAATATAAACTTGATGTCTATTCTGATCCAAATTTCATAAACTTTCCAAATATGCAATTTGTTTTCTGTTTTGAATTTTCAAAATGCAATTTAAATTCAAATCCAAATAATTCAAATGCAATTTGAAATAATTCATAACTATTTATTCCTAAGTCCAAATAATACAAATAAAATATGTTTTTCACACCTTTTTGAATGCTCTATTCAAATATAAATTTTGTTTTCTGGTTTGAACAATTTAAATTGCTTAAACTATTTAAGTCTTGTTTAATTCAATTAAAAATTGTTTAAACTTGTTTAATTCCTAATTAATTAATCCAAAGTCCAATTTCAAATTGTGAAACATGTAATCCAACTAAAATTTGATAAACTTTTCAAATATAAAATTTGTATTTGGTTTTGCCTACTTTAAATTGTTGAAAACCATCAATACTTGTTCAACACCATTAAGTACCAATAATTCCCAAACTTGTTAATGTTTTCTAAATTGTTAATTATCATTCTAATTGCATTTAAAGTGTTATGTTATTGTTACTCATCATGCATGCATCATACTAATTCACTACACCTAATGCTTAGTGATAGAACAATTAATTCAACTCTAAGCATGGGCTTCCATATGCAACCTTTGCATATGGAATCCATTTAAACTTGTGTTGCATGTCAGTCAAGTTATTTTGGTGCATCTATTAAACATGACATGCATCATCCAATGTTTGTGCACCTATGCCATGTATTGATTGCCTGTCTTCCTTCGTTGTTGTTTTGCTTCTTCTCGGTTAGACGACGACTACGTTGAGACCGACGATCCTTACGACACCACTTCTCAGGACCTAGCCCAGTACGATACTGAGCTGCCAGGCAAGTTATCACTCACATGAATCATAGAGTTCCTTTCCACACTTGTTGTCGATACTATCTTTTGTCTACTATTGCTAGCCCTATGTATCGTTGCTTGTTCTCCGAACCCATCACATGATACCTTGAGCCATGATATTGCCACCACCTCCATACCCACAGCCTTTGCTTGTGCCTTAGTATTATCTAGCATGCTTAGGGTTGCTTTTACTCGAGTCTGTTGTCGGTTACTACTGTGACTATCTTATTATCTGTACCGGGGCTCGTTATTAATCAATCAATCCTGTTAATTGCTAATGGTAATAATAACTGGATGATAAGGCACCGGCAGGAGGCCCATGAGTGGTTTTGGAGCCTGCTAGTGTCGACCCTAATAGGAAAAGGGTCTTGTCTACTGATCCATGATGAGCGCACTACCCGCATTTGGGAAGCGAGTATGGGCGCCCCCCTCAACTTGACCTGATTCGCATCTCGTCCAAATCGCCTCATTTAGTTCGTGTTTTCCATTTGCCGCATGCATGTTTTTGCGAGCCCAGCGCAGGGTGGAACTTTTGTAGTCGGCATATAGGGGGACACGTTCTTAGAGTGCTATGAGGGTCCATTTTCTTCTGGGCTCGATTAGCCGTGCGCCCAAGGTGCTTTGGGCTTGATGCGGAGAATGGTTGGTTGTGTAGAGTACCCCGCTTGGTGGGTTAGCTTCCCATCTGGCGGGTTATTCTTGAGTGTACGGCCAAATTGGTGCAACCCTGCAGGGATAATCTTCTCGAGAAGCCGTGTTTTCCGCGGTTATGGATTACTTGGTGAAAGTACTGGCTAACAAGTACTCAGGACAACTTCAACATAATGATCAAACATGTTTCACCCAACGCTTAATAACCTGACTAGTAATAGGTTATTCACACAATAACTTGATTCACCTTATCACAACTGTGTGAGTTATCCTCGGATTGCTTCTTTGGATAAGGGGCGAGATCCAGGATGGGTTTGTTTGAAGTTATCTTTCAGTTGGTTACAATCCTCGATCTTATCTTTTCTGTTAGCCGGAACTTGTAGCTTTATTCTGTAGTTGTTTAGAGCAGCCAGCAGCAACTTTTATATCACCCCTTTCTTCCGTTGATCCCAAGCATCTATGCTTGTGTTGTCGGGTACCTCCGTGATGAACTGTGAGTCTTGCTTGCCAGTACTTGGATGTACTGACCCCGTTGGGGCTGTGGTTTACGCAGAGTTCTTCTACGACTACGATGCTTCCCAGGATGGCTACTTTGTGGAGTTCGATGACGCTGCAGACGAGTAGTTAGCTGGACCAGGGCAGGATCCAGACCTTCGTGGATGGGCTTCGTTTTCCTTTATGTTCTCAGGCTTCTTAAGCCATGGATTTGTCTGTACTCAGACTCCTTTGATTGCTTCCGCTGTTGTAATGGATGATATGTTGGGACATGTGTCCTCTGGATGACTGTATTCGATATTTTCTGCCTTAGTGAAGGCCAGTTGCACTTATTTCATTCTTTTGTGTCTTAGAGACATTCTGTGTTATCATTCGTACCAAACTGTTGACGTACCGTGCGTGTTTGATTATGAAGTACGTCGACAGTAGTGCCTTTAGGTTCCTAGCGGATAGTTTACTTCGACGGTGGAAGCAGGGCTTGAGTTGTCGCGCATAAGCGCAGGCCTACCAGGAAGCTGGGACGTGGGAGCATGTTTGCCCCATAATCCAAGCACCTGACTTCCAGTTCGTGCGGAGAGTATCCTCTAGAAACCCAGGGTGCGACAGAAAGCGGAAGGAACGGCCGAAAACGGGGATTTCCTTGCCCAACTTGTTGTTTCCCATGCCCAAAGTCGAAATCATGATGCATTCCAAGAACCTCGCTTCATTTCAGCAACATTGCACGTGTGGGATCTCAAAAAGCCGCTTCCATTCTCAAGTTGCCTAATAATCTTATGTCGTAGCCGTTTCCGGGCACTTT